>JAJIBD010023865.1:0-125000 GCA_021461705.1 Cryptotis parvus | reverse complement strand
CATCCATCCATCCATCCATCTTCCTATAGGGAAGATGAAGTGATTAGAAAAGGATAAGGAAGCATATTCATTTTCTGGGGCTGCTCAATACAAGTAAAGTCCCCCTAATTTGTTGTGTCACTATTTGAGAGCAGAAGAGGACATCACGGTGCTGCTGATGCAGTCATGTTCTGTCAGAGAGGACCTCAAGAATGATCTATCTGCCCAGAGCAGTCAACGATCTATCCTTGACTTGTAACATGAGAATATGCTTTACAAGACAGTCACCTTTAATGTCTGTCCAAATGTCTCTTTTTTACAAGGATACAAATAGCAGTGTGCAAATCATCAATGATTGCTCGAGTTTTGAGGTGACTACTAGAGTATCCTACCCGCATGGCAGAGCCTGGCAAGCTACCCATGTCGTATTTGACATGCCAAATACCAGTAACAATTATAGACCTCATTCCCATGACCTGATGGAATGGTTTGAGACTCTTTATGTTCCTGGAGCAGGATGATGCCCTTGGGCTATCTCGCATGTGACAGGACATATTGAGATGTTACTGGTGCCCGCTCGAGCAAATCGATGATATACGGGAAGACAGTGATAGAGTGATACTCACTCAGTTGGATTTATCATGTGTCTTACTTCAGCTTGTCTTTCTAATTACATCAATAAGTAATTAGACTTCCAAATAAGAGCACAGTCTGAAGCTCTGGGGGTTAGTACTTAAGCATATGAATTTTAGGGACACTACACTAAAATTTTAGGGACACTACACTAAAATAAACCACTGAGGCAGTGGTTCTTCAAACCCAGATATAAAAATAAAACTGAGATCAAGCTCCCTTCCACTTCACTTATTTAGCCTATGCAGTTATTGATGAACAAAAAAGAAAATACTCAATGTCTACTTTTTTGTTATTGTTAAAGAGATCTATCTCCTTTTGAGGGTGAAACAAATTTGTGCCAACATAATTTTTTCCTAAACCCTTATCTGTTTTGCAATTCATCTATCTGTCCCTAGTTCTCTGTTACTGGTGCTGTAGGCTTGCCTCTCAAAGTGCAGTCTGTTGACCATCTTCATCAAACTATCCTGGCAGCTGCTTATAAATGCAGAGCTTCAGGTCCTTCAAACATACTGAGTCTAGATCTAAAATTTCAGCCCATTCCCTGCTGTCTTCTCTGTACATGACAAATTAAGAAGCCCAATTCTGAAGTCCTATCAAAATTATTTTTATATCGGTGCAAATCTAGGGATCAGAACAATCGTACAATGGGTCAGATACTTGCTTTGCACGAGGTTAACCTGGATTCAGTTCTCGGTACCCCATATGCTCCCCCAAGCCCATTGGGAGTGATCACCGAGTGCAGAGACTGAGCACAGTTCTGAGCACAGCTGGGTGTGCCACAGAAACAGAAACAAAAATGCAAATTCTTATCAGATGCTTCAGCCCCATGTTATCCTTCCCTCTGACACCAAAGATACCTGTAACAACCATAACACTGGAAAGGATTATTACCTTCTTTGATGATTCTTTATGCATTTCTGTCCTCCCATTAGAACTATTTTTATGTGCACAATACTGCTCTCAGAAGCAAATACGAAGGCTCACATGAGTTTATGTTCAAAGCCTGCATATGTTGCTTTGGATTCTTGATAATAATCATTGACAGATTATTGAGATGATATGCCCAATGACAAGAGATACACACTGTCATTTATAAAAGGAAATAAAAGTGAGTTATAAAATAGCTGAACTATAGGTCTGAGGGAAATTGCTGGGAAAATTACTTGCCAAGTCTTTAATTATGAAAAAATACAAGTTATGGTCACTTGGAGTTGTGAAAAAATCATACAAATCATACCAAACTGGTCTCATTCCCTTCATAAGTGAGGTTACTACAGTTCAAGAGAAGGGGATGACAGAGATATCACTTGTATCACTTGTCTTCCTGTTGTTCATCGATTTGCTCAATTGGGCACCAGTAACATCTCCATATGTCCTGGTGCAAGCTAGGGTAGTCCAAGGGCATCTGCTCGCTCCAGGAACACGAAGAACCTCAGACTATTCATTTTTGTCATGGGAATGAGGTCTATAATTGTTACTGGTTTTTGGCATATCAAATATGACACGGGTAGCTTGCCAATATCTGCCATATGGGTGGTATATTCTCAGTAGTAGGCTCTAATCTCATGAATTTACTGACAGAGATATATATTTACTAATTTGTTAATAAGATATATATTTGCTAGCATCATTTATCTGAACAGAAAGAAGAAAATTCTAAACTGAATAGTAATAGGGTAGCTGCCACACCAACAGGAAGTTGATGAAACAATTGATATAAACACACGGTATTAGGGCAGGAAAGTTGAGAAGATTTGTAGGTCATCCTGTTTTAATTCAATATTTTTCATTTGTAGCTGAGGGAAGAAAGACACATGACTTTTGTAAACATGTAGGTAGAAGAATTCTGTAAGACTATGCAGGAAAATGAGCTAAAACCAAAACCAAGTCAATAAAGATACATGTGATTATTTAAAATGGATAAAAGTATATTTAAGTGATTATATGAAGTTATTCTTAAGGTTTGCTTATGGTGAACAACATAAAAAATATGTAGAGAGATATACATCACTTGTCACTTTTCTTCCCATTGTTCATCAATTTGCTCAAGTGGGCTCCAGTAATGTCTCCATTCATTGGGAATGAGGTCCATTATTGTTACTGTTTTGGGCATATCGAATACACCACAGGTAGCTTTCTAGGCTCTCCCATGACTCTGGGTTCATCCCAGGGGCCCAGTCTTTTTCTTTGTCAGACCATCAACCGTCCAGTGCCATGGGGCAGAGCCCTGGGTGTAGACCAACCTATCTCCTATCTGCCACCTGTGTACACAGCCAGGCACCACAGCCACACCTGCAACACCTCAAGGGCTCAAGCTAGCAGTATAGATATACATGTATATGTATGTGTGTATGTGTATGTATATGTATATGCATATGTATATGTATATGCTACCAGTTCTTGGCATGGAGGTCCTTCTGCCCTTATTGTTTTATAAATGGTAAGTGTTGCAGGACTCCTAAGGGCCGCTGCATCTGCTCTGGATTGCCTCCCACAAATCACTCCGTAGATAAGGGGGTAGTCGAAATGTGGCAGTTTATCTGACCATGTATGCTGTACTAGCTGGTATAAATATTCTCCCATGCTATCACAATCATCGTGGGACTAGCTAGATCTTACCAGCATATTAGCCTGGCCACGTAGGACACCTAAGTAATTAGACCAGAGAGAAATGCTGTTTGCTTCCAAGCAAATAAGCATGGCTCCCTGATATACTCAAAGGCAACTAAAATATAAAACTACAATGAAGTAGAGGAGACTTGTGAAGGCTTGGAGAAATATTTAACTGGCATTGGTGTTGGTCTTTGGTACAGTGACATGGCATCTCAGAAACCCCCTTCTCTACATTACAAAAGGCATTCCCGGCTCAAAACATTAGCACAGTAAAGGCCCTAGGTGAGATGCAGGGAGGGATTACCTAAGTGCATTGGACCCTCCCTGCTTTCCATAACAGTGGGAGTAAGGTCTGAGTTACAGGGATATAAACTAGCCAGTTCCCGCTCTCCCTTCTTCTTCCTTGTGGGATTTCTCCTTGTGAGCGTTCATTCCCCTTGGAAGCTTTTTACACGTGGTGGTCGCCATCTTGGCCTACACGTGGCTGGGGTTCTAGCCTGGAATCCTAAGCATCGGGTTTTTCCTTTTGCTGATTTGTATGCCTGAACCTGTGATAAGTAAAGCCTTTTAAAACTGCATCGGATTCCTGAGTTTTCATCCGTTCCTCGCCGGCCGGAGGTAGAAGGGAACTTCGCTTCCCGGCACTGTCGGGGACCCCGGTGGAGCGCCCGACAGTAAGAATGTGGGGGGCATATTTTGTTCTAATAATTTGTCTCTTTACCAGTAAAATTATAGACCTCATTCCCATGACCTAATGGAATGGTTTGAGGCTCTTTATGTTCCTGGATCAAACAGATACCCTTGGGCTACACTAGCATGTGACAGAATGTATGGAGATGCTACTGGTGCCCACTCCAGCAAATTGATGATCAACGGGAAGACAAGTGATACAAGTGATACAAGAATCTGACTCTAGTACTTGACATAGAAATGAGAAATTTCTTGTAATCTTGGGAAATGGGGTATTTTATTTTTCCTATGTGACTATTTCTTCTGGGTTCCTAGATAGCTTCAAGAGGGATGGTATCATCAAGAAGACAAACCATGCCTAAAACCTTAGAAATTTTAGTCTTACCTTCTCCCAACCTACGAAAAGGGACAGAGGATCAAACTTCAGCCAATGATCATTTATGCCCCCAAGGTATAGTGTTCAGGATATTCTGAGTTGGTGAATACAATTATATATTTGAAAGGTGGGCCGTCAGATAGAAAGTATAGATTTGTGACTTTTCTCACACAACTTGTCAAAATACATTACTTCCATATGGCCATTCCTGAGTTATATGCCTGTAAGTCAGCTATATCATAAGTAAACCCATTTACTTAAAGTTTCTGAGCCACCTAGCAAATGAATCAAACCCAAACAGAGCATCAAGGGAACTCTGAATTATAACCAGTGAATTGGAAATGTTAGTAGCAATGTGGGCTTGAAATTGATATATGATATATGACTTCCAATTCAGATCATAATGATAATTCAAGCAAAGATATAGCAACAGCCATTTGTAGTCACAGTAAAACCTGGATTAACTCATGATTTATAAATTCATGAGCTTATGGGGCCGGGATGATAGCTCCATTTGTAGATGTGCCAGACCCTGAGTTCAGGCTCTGAGTTCGAACCCCAGCAATACATGACCTCAATACCACAAGGTGTGGTCTTGGTAATCTTGAACTACACTGGTCTGAACACAGTGGCCACGTTTTTCCTGGAATGACCACTGTTAAAAAGTTAAATACCTTTTAAATTATTTTTAAATAGCTGATCATTAGTATCTTTTTGTATTGCTTATCACAGAGTAATTATCCCATATGGTCCTCCGAGCACTGCCGGGAGTAATTCCTGAATGCAGAGCAGAAGTAACCCCTGAGCATTGCTGGGTGTGACCCAAAAAGCAAAAAAAAAAAAAAAGTCATTTACCAGTAAAATTTGAGTCATAAAGTTTGCTTAAAAATGGATGGACATAGGAATATCTTGTTGAGTGAAATGATACAGGAGGAGAGGGACAGACATAGACTGATTGTACTCATATGTGGGATATGAAAAAATAGTAGGAGACAATATCCAAGCATAGTGGAAGTGCCAGAAGGACTGGTCCATGGTTAGAAGCTTGCCACAAGTTGGGGATGAGGGAGGCTGTTAGGACAGAGAATTGACGACTATGTCAGTGATAGTTGGAAATGGTCACTCTGGACCAGAACTCAGTGCTGAAAGGTGGTGAAGGGATATATATGATAACATTTCAGTAGCTGTATTGCAGTATTGCAGGTAAGGCAGGTTCTAGCCCTGGCCCTCCATCCCAGCAGAGCCTCGCAAGAAGCCAGAGGAACCTCCACACCACGAGGGCCACCGTTTTCAATATTTGGACTCCATAACTTGTCAGAGCTCCACCAAGCGGAAAAGCTGATTTTTCCCTGCTTTGCAGCCATGCAGTTCATAAATTCATGCATGAGATGAGAGGCTACTACAAGAGTATCCCACCTGCACAGCAGAGCCAGCCAAGCTACCCGTGTCATATTTGATATGCCAAAAACCAGTAACAATTATAGACCTCATTCACATGACCTGATGGAATGGTTTGAGGCTCTTCATACTCCTGGAGTGAGCAGAGTTGCCCTTGGGCTACACTAACATGTGATAGGACATATGGAGATGTTACTGGTGCCCGCTTGAGCAAATCGATGAACAACAGGAAGACAAGTGATACAAGTGAAGTGATACCTGTATTGCAATTCTCTGAAGGAGAGAGCAAGAGTGAGAGAGAGAGAGAAAGAGAGAGAGACAGAGACAGAGAGAGAGAGAGAAAAGAAACAGAAGAGAAGAAGATTGCTATAGAAGCAGACTGGGTGGGATGGTGTGAGGGGAAACTGGGACATTGGTGGCGGGAAATGTACACTAGTGAAGGGGTGGGTGTTGTAACATTGTCTGACAGAAACCTAGTCATGAACAACCTTGTAACTGAATATGTCATGATGATTCAATTTTTAAAAAAAATTATAAAAAGAACACATGGCATTATGTGAGCAAGTCCCCAATTAATGGTATAAAACTCACTATAATTCTGAGTCCAGGGCTGGAGCGATAGCCCAGCGGGTAGGGCGCTTGCCAGGTAGGGATCCCCGGCATCCCATATGGTCCCCCGAGCACTGCCAGGAGTAATTCCTGAGTGCAGAGCCAGGAGAAACCCCTGAGCATTGCCTGGTGAGACCCAAAAAGAAAAAAAAAATCTGAGTCCAATAGGGAACTCAAATTAGGCTGATTCAGGAAGATTTAGTTAACGTGTAAGAGAATTGCAAATGAGAGGGCAGGAATCATTGGCTACCAGATGCAAGGTTGCTCCAGTCCTGGGCTTAGCTCAGTAATAAAGCCTCCAAACACCAAGATCATTGGCAAAGATGCCAGGCAGCTGTGTACCCATTGTCCATAATATGAGAGAAGTAAAATAAGGAAACAGTGGAAGTCCAAAGAGAATGAAATTTTGAATCAGTAGAGGTTGACTCAAAGTAGAGATTCTTTTTAATACTAAGTAATCTGATTCTTAAATTGATAGTGTCTATAAGTTACAGTTACTGTTATTAGTAAACTTAACTAGCTGCATAAATAAGTTTATCTCTCTAGTTAAATAGCTTTCATTGATTAGTATTAGTAGAAAACTTTATCATTTGAATTTTGGTTTTGTATATCAATAAATGGGGTGGGGCTCAGAAAAAGCTTCTCTCTGAAATGGATGGTGAGGGTAATATTAGTAAGGGAGTTAGTATTTTGAACTTATGATTAATGTAAATTATTTGTTTGTTAAGATTTGAGTGAGCACCAGGCTATTTGCTATTTTATTTACATATAATTTCTCTAATCTTAAAGTGAGAAACTGAAAATTAGGGTTATGAAGTAGCTTGTCACATAGTTTGAATTCATATCTGTTGAACATCTAGCCTACATTTTTTATCAGGATGTCATGCTGCCTGAAATTAGGGGCATATTTTGCACAGTTTTGGAAAATATTCCTTTTTTTGTTATCTATGTTGTTTCTCAAACTATTTTGAAGCTTGAAATAATCTATTTCCTAAGAATTAAATTTTCTTATAGTGTTTTCAGAAATTCCAATTTATCCAAATCAGCAACACAAATATGTTTTCTTATACTGTGCTCTGTGTCTCCTTGACACACCTAAAATGGAAGGTGACTCAAGGTTAGCATTAGTGTCACGTTATCCAAGAATAAAGTCTTTACCCTATTGGGAATATTTTTTTCCTCTCCTTCCATTGCTAGCCTATCTCAACTCCTCTGTGGAGTCATTTCCACTCTCTTTGAGCAGGTTTGACTGAAACTGTTCTATGGTGCTCTGTTTCTTAGATGTTTTTCCATTATCACAATTGATTTTTCTAATTAATTATCTGCACTGAAAAACAGAGACTGAATCTTTGAGGTCTTCAAAGAAAACACAGGTTGAATACAATTAGTAGGTTGAATTCCTGCTATAATCTCAGCTAAGAAGTCAATGCATAACTAAAAAGTTATTAGAATAGAGCATACCAATGCATAAACTTATCTACTGCTGTAAAATTGAATATAACTAAAGCATGAATATTGTTAAAAAAGGCAGATGGAAAGTCACTTTCTATAAGCTGAACTGAAATCATAGAAACTAATTAAATAGGTTTCTAATATTGCAAACTAAAATAGCCCCTAACTTGAAAAGCCATTTCTTCATTTGTTATGTAGAAAAATATAGTGCAAGTTCCAGGAAAGATAAATATTGGCTATCTGCATTGATCTCTGAATTTGGTTCAATGATGAATCAAAAAATGAGACACTTTAGAAATGATTTTGGGTATACAACGTATTTGTATAAATCATGTATTTTTCATAAATATTGAGGTACTGTGATTTTCAATACTGTTCATTATGGTTTTATGCTTACATCATTCTAGGAATACAGTGTATATCTTTTGCCTGGAAAGGTTAGAAACCATAAGTAAATGATAGCTATTTCACTGTTTTTATTATGAAACTTTAACAAGGATGATGACCTAGAAACCTCTTTGTATTTTAATTTTTTAAAAGAAAACCTACATAAATCTTATTGTTTAATGATGATTATTTTCTATATATTGCATATAACACTGAGTAATATAGAATAGAGATCTTACAATTTGGTGGCATACATATGTGGGCATGAATTCTGGCTCTCAGCTTGGGAAAGTAGCCTTAGCTATTTGCATAACCTTCCTGGAGATCACTCATTTTTGAACATGTACAATGATGATAATAAGTGCTTTACAGATTTATTAGGGTAACATGAAAGAATTTACATATGTTTGTATATGGTATCACTGTATCACTGTCTTCCCGTTGTTCATCGATTTGCTCGAGAAGGCACCAGTAACATCTCCATACGTCCTGTCTCAAGCAAGTGTAGCTCAAGGGCATCTGCTTGCTCCAGGGACAGGAAGAGCCTCAAACCATTCTTCAGGTCATGAAATTGAGGTCTATAATTGTTACTGGTTTTTGGCATAACAAATAAAACACGGGTAGCTTGCCAGGCTCTGCCATGTAGGTGCTATACTATCTTTACTGATGAAACTTATAGGGGAAAGATCACTGTTTTGTAATAAGGGGATATTAGTGCCATAAGTCTGTAGCACATAAATACATCACAATAAATTATCAAAATAGGCTCTTCATTCTGACAATTCTTATTTATTTTTCAATAAATCTGGAAGACTAAGTGGAGAAAAGTCAGAAATCCTCCTCAGTGAAAATTTACTCTGAAGAGATTTTGAACTTTCCCTATTATTTTCTAATTGTTTCTTATAGAGACAGGATCAATGTAGACATACATATTGCATATGTAACACATATAAAAATTTAGAATATACTGTTACTACAATGATTAAGTTATTATTGCAGCTTTGGTTTGGGAGTTATTATAGTTTAACATATATCTAAAGACTAGATTACGAAGATAATGCAGAGTGTGATTCACTGATGTTAACAAAAAGAGAAGGAAAACCTTGCACTTCATCACAGCATCACATTTCTCCTTCCCCATGGAGTTTGATAATAATTTCAGCTGCTCTCCCTTCCTCAGTCCCACTTTATTTTTTATTTTGTTGTCTTAAAAGTTTTTTAAAGTCTGGTTGTGGTGATTATCTGTTATTACTTCCACATAAGAACACACTTTCATTTACTGAAATTAGATCCCCATTCACAGCATTGACACACTCTGGGCTCGCTTCTCCAGAGGGTTGGGGGCCTGTTAGATGGCATGCAGTTGGAGAGTGGTGGTGTTGAGTCCGTGCCAAGGCTGGCAGACCTTTAAGATGGCATCTGGTGACCTTTTTGCTGAGCCCCCTGGGCCTTCTATTTGAGACTTGATGTTCTCTGCAGGGGTGTCATCCAAATCAAATGTGAGATCTGGTGATCTGGAGTTACATGGGAGGCAGGGGGCATGGGGGGTGCACTCCATTGCTTTGGTCAGAGAATGTTACTTGAAGCCCTTGTAGTGCTTCTTTCTAACCCTGAGACTTGGAGCTAACTCTAGTATGGGAGGGCGCTAAACAGGCTGGCTAGCAGGAAGAGCTGAGTGTGAAAGAGGAAACAATAGAACAGCTTTTCACCTTATTAATTTGTCGTCCAGCACACAGAAATCCTTCCTAATGGCTGTCATTCCTGGATGACACTAAACTTTTCATGGTATTCCTGAGAGCAGCAGCTGGGTTCATAGTACATGTTGGAAGCTAGCTGTGTCTGGCTTCCAAGAGAGTATTAATGACATCCTCCCAACACCCCTTTTGAAATAGCAAATTTCTTTTTAGTATTTCAGGTAAATAACACACAAGACTAGAAGAAAGAACTGTGAGTTTGTGAACAGCCTATCTACAATGTGGGTTGACAAATTGTGCTAACAACAGACACATGCAGTTTCTCAGTTGGAAGAGTCATTCTCATGATGATTTTAAAGTGCTATGTATCTTTCTTTAAAGAACAACTTTGACTTAGAACAGATTTAACAGGTTATTTTTGGTTTTATTTCTACGGTGATTGTCTTAACAGGTACACAGGATAGGTCACACTTTTTCCCCAGGTAATTCTGTCCCAGACTGCCCACAAAAAGGTTTTGGAAAGTGATTAATGCAAAGATGACTTCCCTCCTTGGCCTTCAATCAGAAGCATTAACTCTTCCCCATGGCCATGTTTGCCTTCCAGTGCTGTATTGCCTGGTTTGGTTGACATCTATTCTGCTTTCTGCTCAGAATATATCCCTCCAACATCCGTGGATCTTTTTCAAACTTCTAGCTTACAGGAGCAGGCATAATCAGACTCAGATTCTAAAACTGACTCCAATTCTGAAATGATACATAATAGCATTGGGTAAATCACATAAAATTTCTGTGTTTTTACTGTCTTCACCCTGAAATGAAGGAAAGATAGGTTTACAGCTGAATCTCAACAAAACAATGTTCATGAAAAAAGAACTAGTTCCAGATGCTCCATTCACTCTCAACGGAACAAACATCTCTGAATGCAGCAGTGATGTGTACCTAGGTTGAGAACTCAACATGATGAACGACCTAGCACCTGAGCTGTGCAGGAGGAAGAGCAACATGGAATGCCTTCAAGGGCATGGAAGAAATAGTTAAAAGGACAAAGAACCTCTAGCTCAGGGCACATCTCTTCCACTCCACCATTCTCCCTGCATTAACATATGCTTCAGAGACCTGGGCTCTATGAAAGAAGGATGAGAATGCTATTTGGGTTGAGAATGCTATTCCTCCCAAAGATGAATCAAAAGAGCTATGCTTGGAATATCATGCCTCACTCAAGTAAGAGAAGGAATTCGGAGTTCTGACCTTCGTAGAAGATCAAGAGTCAGGGACGCTGTCTCGTTTGCCAAGGCATCGAAAATCATATGGACTGGACATGTAATGAGATTTGGAGATGACCGCTGGACTAGAGCCATTACCGACTGGATCCCACAGGACGTCTAAAGATCATGTGGCCGCCCACCTACAGGATGGTCAGACTTCCTCATCAAGACCCTGAACGAACCGTTCGAGGCTCTTCATATTCTTTTTTTTTGTTTGTTTTTTGGGTCACACCCGGCGATGCTCAGGGGTTTCTCCTGGCTCTGCACTCAGGAATTACTCCTGGCGGTGCTCGGGGACCATATGGGATGCCGGGATCGAACCCAGGCCGGCATGGGCCGGCCGTGCAAGGCAAACACCCTACCTGCTGGGCTATCACTCCAGCCCGCTCTTCATATTCTTGGAGCAACCAGATGCCATTGAGTTACACTGGCACATGACAGGGACAAATGGAAACATTACTGGCACCTTCTCAAGCAAATCGACGAATAATGGGATGTCAAGTGATCAAGTGATCACCCTGCAATGGCACAATAGGATCACCTGCCAATAGGAATGAATGGAAGATTAACCAAATTAATATATGTACGTTATATGGTGACTGTCATGTAGTGAACTACTCATAACATTATTTTTATTTTAATGTATAAAAAAGCCACAACTTTTGATACAATTCTAGAATTAAAATTGACTGGATAACTAAGCCCCAATTTTTAAATTCATTAGATATAAAGAAATCAATTTATGTGAAAATTGTTATATCTGATTGCATGGTTGTTAAGTCCTTATCTAAGAATTTATTAAGCTGTTTGTTGATAATTGAGCTATCTTTGTTAATGTTTTTGTTTGTTGAGTTTATTTGGCTTCGATGTTACTTTCCCATCAAAGTTGCAGTGCTCCTGCTGGGATTTCTATTTTGAGAAGTTAGGCTATACTCATATATGGCAGCATGGTTCAAAGATTTCAGGATCTATGATATGGGCCAATGAGTCTTCATGGTGGTGGCTATCAGGGGGTGTGGTGGGAAGTGGGTGTGACTGTCTGGGCATCCTGAAGAACAGGAGGTTGGTGGGAGGCTACTCACCCTGACTCCAAAAAACAGCGTTGTCAGCCGGGTTATGGGTTACCTAAAATTTTTTGTAGTTTGGCTTCTCTGCAGAGAATATTTATGACAGTGAATTTAGAGCCTTGACATGACTGGAATGGTGGGGTGCGGGTGCAGCTGTGAGGGTTTTGGCTGGTAGATATTCAGCTGCCTGCTTCCCAAGGGTTCCCCGGAGTTTTCAGCTGCAGGGACCCATGATTCCATAAATTTTAGCTGTTTGGTGTGTGTCTCCTGTGAAATTTAATAGGGAATCTGTAGAACATATCCATTGTGTATCATAATAATTTCTTTATGATATGACCACTGCTGACCTTTGTTATTGCTTTTTCTAATTTCAAATAGCATTGATTCTCTGTGAATTTTACTTAACATTTAGTTGTATGCTGATTAGATGTTATGTATTATTTGTGTAAATTTTATACCAACTTAAAAACATTTTATAGACAACCTTTATTTATATGTATACTTACATACATGTATTATGAAAGTGCACATACCATTAATATATCACTCAGTGTCACAAGCATGGCATACGTATGAAGCAAACATGGTTTAAGAAAATAGTCCCAATATATTGAGTGTTCAACCATAAAATATCATCAATATATTGTTATATAGGAGGTTCATTATTCTTGTTATTAACTTCTTCCTTTATTCTTCTTGGGGCTTGTCACTTGTCACTTGTATCACTTGTCTTCCTATTGTTCATTGATTTACTTGAGCGGGCACCAGTAATATCTCCATATGTCTTGTCACATGCTAGTGTAACCCAAGGGCATCTGCTCGCTCCAGGAACATGAAGAGTCTCAGACCATTCTTCAGGTCATGGGACTGAGGTCTATAATTGTTACTGATTTTTTGGCATATCAAATACAACACAGGTAGCTTGCCAGGCTCTGCCGTGTGGATGGTAGGCTCTCGGTTGTAGGCTCTCATCTCGTGCATTTACTGATGAACCATAACAGGGAGAGATTGGCTTTTCTTCTTGGGTGGAGCTCTGATGAGCTGTGGAGTGCAAATGTTGAAAACAGCGGCCTTCATGATGTGGGGGGTTCTTCTGGCTTCTTGCGAGGTTCTATTGGGATGGCAGACCAGGGTTAGAACCTGCCTTCCCTCCCAGACACCTCATGATCAGCTGAGCACAGGGTGAGCTGGTAGCAGATCTGCCCTGTATATCTTTGTCTCTGGTTCTTCTTGGGGCAACCAAATAAAATGAATATTTAAGGTCAGGGTTATATGCTATGCATTCTCTCATTGCAAGAATAATTAAATATACTCTCTGCTTTCAATGCTCTATGGTCACTGAAACTATGTGCTCTATGGTGACTGAACTATGTTCATATGACATAAACCTAGGCCTGAATGAGTCCTACTGTCTGGGGCTTTGCATCTTCACAAAAGCTACTGGGAAATCCTAAAGGACAGGGCGCAACATCTCAGAAGGTAAACACAAATGTACCCTCTCGTCTGCCCTTCACTTGTACCCAGCAAACCTTCCTTCTCTTATTGATAGGTTCTCTTCTGCACTTCATCACAAATATTTCAAACTATCTGATCTTAAGTCTTTCCACTTCTGCATACTTCCCTTCATACCCAACATTTAATTCATACATTAAATGCTATAAAGAAAGTTCAATTCTGTCACCAAATACACAAATTTGCCTCCATCCTTGCCTTTCAGTCTGGACTATCTAACTTTAGGTTTAATTTTTGTCTTTGTTCTCTTAATGACTCATCTCATCTTCTTGTCCCACTTTGTTAGGATTTACCTTATTCATCAGTGATACTTTTCCTATTCTCTAGTTCACTTGGGTCTTCACCACCGACATTCAAATGTCTTAGTTTCCTCACCTTCTTTAAACATGCTAGTAATACCCCATCACTTGATCACTTGACATCCTGTTATTCATTGATTTGCTCAAGCGGGTGCCAGCAACATTTCCATTTGTCCCTGTCATGTGCCAGTGTAGTGAATGGCATCTGCTTGCTCCAGTAATACGATGAGCCTCAAACCATTTGTTCAGGGTCTTGACGAAGAAGTCTGACCATCTTGTAGGTAGGCAGCCACATCCTGTGAGATCCAGTCGGTGACGGCTCTAGTACCTAGGTCGAGAACTCAATACCCCATACCAAAAAAAAAAAGTAGAATTTTACCAAAAAAAATAATTTATCCCCAGTTATCCCAATAGCCTTGTTGGTTATAGCTGTCTGTCCTTGTAGCCACACTTCTCTCAAGAAGTCCACATGCTTCCTGTCTTTTTTTTTCCTTTTGCCCACTTTCCTCTCGCATCCAGCTTCATTATCTCACTGAAGCTCCCTTTATCACATTAATGTCAGGTTCTTATGGCTTGATGCAATGGACATACATACTCCAGAGCTTAACATTTTTTCAGTAGTACTTGACACTTAATTATACGTTGACTCTGGCTGAAGAGATAGTAGAGGGGTTTGATGCTTTCTTCGCATATGGCTGATCCTTTTCAAAACCTGATACAGTATATGTTCCCTCAGCACTGCCAGTATGACCCTTGAACACAGAGGCAGAAATGGCTCCTGAGCACTGCCAGGTGTTGCCCCAACACCAGCCCCCCAATAAAAACAATAATTATTATTTCTTCTTAACTCTGGAAAATCCTCATCGATTTTTGCCAAGATCCCTGACCTTCTCCTAGAAATTCTGCCTAAATATCCTTATCTCCTATCCTTATCTCCTAAATATCCTTATCTCCTATTAAATATAAATAAGTGTTTCTTAGAGTTCTTTCTTTGGCCTTATTTTCTTCTTATGATACTACTACTAAGAGGATTACTATTCTATATGTGTGTATATGTATTGTGTATATGTATGTATATGCTATTATATATACACACACCAACATACATACACGTACATTCAAATCATTGTTTATGATTTCACTTTACAAATGGAAAATATTTTCGCCTTTATTATACAATTGAATAAACTGATATGCTTTATATTGTATTTTTTCCCAATGCATTAATAGTAACAACATATAGAAGGCCTTCTAGTCAAAAGACATGAATTATACTGTTTCAATTTACCTTTTATGATTATAAAATAGCATTGTCAAAAAATTTATAATTAATACTTTTATTATAGTTATCTGCTTATATACTTCTGGCATATTTCACTCTGAAACTTGAAATCATACATGCAGTTTACATAGCTGAGATAATGAAATTTTTATTTACTTGTGCAACTAGGCATTTGCTAGATCATCAAAAATTTTAATAACTATGTTAATAGCTATATGTTTATTATATGAATAAGAATTAAATATTCAACATATCCACTTAAAACCAAATAATTTCGTTTTGAGTTTTTCTTATCTAAAATTTTTTTCTACAACACAATCTTAAAATTTATTTTAGGTTAAAGAATGTCAAATCCTTAATCCTCAATTCATTTTTCAAGTTATCCAGTATTTTAATACTCTGATTTATGTGGTAATTAACATTGAGTTTCTTATTTTTTAGAGTTTATTTCTTCAGAATGTCATATGATAGTTGTTTTGACTCGTGTTTCATTATTGAAAAAGTTGAATAGAAGTTGAATAGTTTTTTTTAAAGTTGAATAGTTTTTTAAATTAGTTTGCTATTTACATTTGAATCACTTTTTTTTCCACCTTTCCTCTAATATAAAACTTAAAGGACTGTAAGAGGAAACATTGCGTCCTAATAAAGTAATTGAGAAGAGATAAAGTGAGCCAAAATTGGCAAACTGCCTTAACTTTTTCCTTTCCTAGTTGCAGGGACTAAAAAATACCTGTTAGACTGGTAAATAAGATACATGATAACCTCTAGGGTTCATTTTTGACACTGCCTTTACTTTCTTTGGAGTTTCAGAGCAGATGGAGGGATTATGTTTGTGAATATGAGGAAGAGAGTAGGAACAGATAAAACCTGAGAAGATAATAACATGGCCTTTCATTGGTAAATAACCCAGACAAATAACTATCATTTTCTTATTCATTATACCATGTGGAGCTAACCCTGCTCACACACCAGATAACACCTTCTGTTTCTTATGCAGACTGTGCATAGAGAGTTTACCCTGTGAATAACAAGGTGCAAAACTGTTTCTTCACAGTAAGGAGAATGAGAACTTGAAGGCTGAAACTCAATCAGTACACCAGAAATCCGTGGCTGGTGATGCAGCGCAAATGAGCAGAGACCTCCCATCTTCCTCAAGTCCTGATGATCACCGAACCAATAATGAATCAAAAGAGGTGAAAGAGAGCAAACACCTAGAGAACAGCCAGAAACCAGTGACCATCCGGAGACACCTAGCAGGAGCGCATGGTAGAAGATTTCTGAATGACAAAGTGAGTGACTAATACCAGAGTTTTTCTTGGCACTTGATTAGGAAGACTTGAGTTAGGAAGGAAGCATATAGTCACAACAGCACACTCTTCTGACATTTGGTGCTAATAACATAGAATTAAAAATCAGGTCCATTTATTTCCAATATAAAACAAATTTGGAGGCATACATCACCTTTCTAAACTAACATTGGTATTGGTCAGTCTACTCTCTGTGACTAATTTTGTGGCAGTTATATAGCATAAATGTTACTGTATGTAGTGATTCAGAGTGTGCTGGAAAGGGAGACTTTATATACTTTATATTGCTTATATATAAGCAATACTTTATATTGCTTACTCATGTTAAGCAAAATTATTTTGTCATTGTCAAAATAATTTCTTTTCAAAAGCAACCATGTCAAAATATAAAAGACACAAACCCAAACTATCTACCTTGGTAGAGAACCATATCTTTGCACTGTTAAGAATTAATCCATGGCTTCACAATAGACTAACTGGATAATGGTGAATATAAGTGACATGTAATTTGTAATTAAAAAGCAAAAAAAAAGCAGCAATTGAAAACTGGATCCAAATCAAGACTAAACTAATGTTTCATTGATAATAAAGTACCTTTCCAAAAATTGCTGAAATTGCAGTTAAGCAGATACTTAGAGTGGGAGCTTTGTAGTGCTACCAAGCATTAACTGACAGCCAGATATTTCAGTAGAATACGGAATTAGTATTCAGTAAACTCTTACATAATTATTTTTTAGTTTATAATTTTAATTCCCCTTTCTAAATCAGGTATTAGCTAATCTTTTGTCATGTGAAAATAAAAATAAGTCCATAGATCTGTGCTCTTTAGTTCATAAGGATATTGAAATATTATGATTTGCAGTGGTTAACAGTTCACCAATAGACTTCAGACCCCATGGTACAATATTTCATTAAACATAAATTTAGAAATAAATGTGACTTAACAAAAATATTAGTGGCAAACATTTTTCTGGCTCCTAGACTTTCTAATCTCCAGTTAATGCTTCTTTTGGCTTACTCAAACTGAATTCTTGAATTCAGGGATTGGTCAGACCAAGAAATAATGCATCTGTGAAGAATACGCTATTCTGCTAGTAAGATAATCTATTATGAGCTTTTGAAGATCTTTAAGTTTTTATCTAATTTAACTTACGTTGCTTAATTTGTTGATCAATATGCTAATATATCTACATATAGTTATATATAATAACTAACTTAAGACTTTCCCTTAAGGTTGATCCTAGATAGAATTATAGTATAAGAATATTTGATTATTGACTAATGGTTTTCATATTTTTTAACTATTTTCTCATTGTACTTAACCGTGTATGATAGGTTTCTCTTTTTTTTTAACTTAAATTTTTATCTTTATTTCTAATTAAAAAGATTATATAACCTTGACTCATGTACAAATTTGGGAAATAGGAGAATATATATAAGAAGAAAACATAATCAACCAAAGAAAACCTGTGATGTTTTTCTATCTTCTTTCCTCAATGCATAGATACATAATAAAAAATTATATATATATATATATACTATCTGTTATCCAGAATTATTCTTTTCAAGATTTCTTCCCCTGGATTCACAAAATGTACCTAAACCATCATCTTTACAGATCTCAGAGAATGATGCTCAGAACTAACTAGCTTACACTGTACAAGATACTTTTTTAATTTCTCTCCTTATATGTACATATGTATGTATGCATATATATGTATGTATGTATCACTTGTATCACTTGTCTTCCTGTTGATCATCAGTTTGCTCAAGCAAGCACCAGTAACAGCTCCATACATCCTGTCACATGCTAGTATAGCCCAAGGGCATCTGCTTGCTCAAAGAACATAAAGAGCCTCAAACTATTCCATCAGGTCATGGGAATGAGGTGTATAATTGTTACTGGTATTTGGCATATTAAATATGACACGGGTTGTATGTATGTATATGTATAAATATACTAACTTACTGTGTATACATACGTACATTACCTCATATATACACTACCTCATAAATATATGCATAACCACATTAGCCTCATTAACACCTTGATATATACACATATATGTTGCAGTACACTCTTGCCCAGAGCCTCTGCATCTTGCCTGGAATTAACTCCCAAAGGCCAATCTGTACATAATGAACAGAAAACAGATTGAATCTGTGACTTTATGTAGCAGTATATCTTACTATGTATTCTATGTTTGCTGGTATAAATATATTCTCTCATGCTGCCACAATCATCGTGGGACTAGATAGATCTTACCAGTATATTTACCTGGCCACATTGGATCTCTAAGTATTTAGATCAGAGAAAAATGCTGTTTGCCTCCAAGCAAGCAAATATGGCTCTCTAAAAAGTCCTAAAGGCTAATATAAAAATAACTATGAAGTAAAAGATGAAATCTTATGAAGGCTTGGAGAAATCTATACCTGGCTGTAGAATACCCATTGGTACAGATGCATGCCTTTGTATTCTGAGATACAGTTCATCTCAGATGCCCTTCCCCCATCTACCAAGGACCTGCAGTTGTGGCTGGAGCAATCACTTGATCACTTGAATCATGTTATTCATCGATTTGCTCAAGCGGGCGCCAGTAACATTTCCATTGGACCCTATCACATGCCAATGTAGCCCAATGGCATCTGGTTGATTCAGGAATATGAAGAGCCTCAAGCCGTTCCTTCAGGGTCTTGAGGAAGAAGTCTTTCCATCTTGTAGGTGGGCGGCCACGTGATCTTTTGACATCCCGTGGGATCCAGTCAGTAACGGCTCTAGTCCAGCAGTTATCTCCAAGTTACATTACATGTCCAGCCCATCTGATTTTCGACACCTTGGCAAATGAGACAGCATCCCTGACTCTGGATTGTCGATGAGGTCAGAACTCCAGATTCCTTCTCTCACTTGAGTGAGGTGTGATATTCAAGCATAGCTCTTTCGATTCCTCTTTGGGAGAACTGAATAGCATCCTCATCCTGCTTTTGTAGGGTCCAGGCCTCCTGAGGCATATGTTAATGCAGGGAGAATTGTGGGGCCAAAGAGATGTGCCTGGAGCCAGAGGTTCTTTGTCCTTTTAGCTATTTTTTCAATGCCATTGAAGGTGTTCCATGCCACTCTCTTCCTTCTGTGCATTCAGGTTTTAGGTTATTCATCACGTTGAGTTCTCAACATAGGTATACATAACTGATGCATTCAGAGATGTTTGTTCTATTGAGAGTGAATGGGGTATCTGGAACTAGTTCGTTTTTCATGAACATTGTTTTGTTGAGATTCAGCTGTAGACCTTTTTCCACATTCTTGTTTGAAGTCAGCCAGCATTTGTGCCACTTGGCTAATGTTTGGTGTTATTAGAACGATGGCTCAAGTCATCCTGAATAGGATTGGCAGAACACTACATGAAGGACAACCATGCGAGCAGGCTGGCTTCCGGAAAGGGTTCAGCACAATCGACCATATCCACATGGTAACCAAGCTCATTGTGGTTGTAGGGAGTTCAAGATGCCGCTCTGTCTCACATTCATTGATTTATAGAAAGCCTTTGATTCTGTGGGACCGAAGCAGTTATCGAAGTCCTAGACAAACAGGATGTTCAAACAGTAACATCTCCATATGTCCTGTCTCATGCTAGTAGAGCCCAAGGCATCTGCTTGCTCCAGGAACATAAAGAGCCTCAATCCATTCCTGGATGAGTCTATAATTGTTACTGGCATTTGGCATATATATCAAATACAACACGGGTAGCTTGCCAGGCTCTACTGTCTAGATAGCATACACTTGTAGGCATCTCTAAGTCCAGCATTTATTAATGAACCATGCGGCCGCATGGCGCACGTGAGCCGGGCGCTGATAGGCTGGTCTGTTGGGTGGAGGTCAGAGAGAGAAGTCCGGATGTGGAAAATGGAGGCCCTCGTGGAGTGGGGGGTCATCTGGCTTGTTGTGAGGCTCTGCTGGGGTGGTGGGCCAGGACTAGAACCCAACATCCCTCTGAGCGCCTCGTGAGCAGCTGGTCACAGGGAGAGTCAGTAGCAGCTCTGCCCCATGTCTGCGAGTCTCTGGACCAGCATACCTGAGCCAGATTTAAGAAAGACTGCTGCAAAGGTGGAACTCGATGAGCCGGGCACTGATAGGCTGGTCTGTTGGGTGGAGGTCTGATGAGAGAGAAGTCCGGATGTGGAAAATGGAGGCCCTCATGGAGTGGGGGTCGTCGGGCTTGTTGCGAGGCTCTGCTGGGGTGGTGGGCCAGGACTAGAACCCAACATCCCTACGGGCACCTCGTGAGCAGCTGGTCACTAAATTAAATAAATAAGTGAAATGCTCAGCTATAAACTTGACAGGAAGAACAATGGAAATGTAATGTTCTTGTACTGAAAAAGTTAATAATTTATCAAAATTTCAATTACATTTTTGAAGAAATAGAAATCCATCTTAAAACTCATAAGTAATTGTAATTGACCATTCAGATTCAAAACAATCTGGAAAAGGATCAAAATTGGAGAACTTAGTTTTCTCATTTCAAAGCTTACTGCAAATGTGCTTTAATGAAGACAATATCATAGCAGCATGTGTGGCATACACGTCCAAGGCATGGCTTCTTCTGGTGAGCCGCATTCCTACCCCACAGCATAGTTTCTTCAGCAAATAAATTGCAAGCAAAAAAAAAAAAATGCTGCAGGAATAAAAAGGGCCAAGGAAGATGATCTAGATATTTTTAAATCTGTCAGGGATATAAATCAAGTGCAGATATGGGTTGTATTTGTCCCTGTTTTTGAGTAAAACAACAGTAGAAACTAATTCACAAATAATCAGAGGTTTTGGGATATAGCATGAATATTTCACTTCACTTGTCACTTGATGTAAAATATTCATGCTATACCCCAAAACCTCCGATTTTTGTGAATTAGTTTCCACTGTTGTTTTACTCAAAACAGGGGACAAAACAACCCATATCTGCATGATATTCCTATCACCTTCTTCATCTGCTTTATATTCATAGCATGAATATTTAATGATATTAAAGAATTGCTGTTCATAATAAGGTATTTTTAAGTACTAAACCACATTGTAGTTATGTTTAAAGGAGTATTTGACTTTTAAGCAGTGATTCTTAAAGTTACTCCAGCAAATATTGAAGAACTTATTAAAAGACAGACTTCTGAGCTATAGCCCCAGGAATTCTCATATATTGGGTCTGAGGTGGGTCTCTAGAATTCACCTTCCTAACAAGTTTACAGGTCCTTTGAAAAAAAAAACTCCTTTAAAAAATCTCAGCTTTACAGACGCATTCTGAAATAATGTGCAAGATAAAACACTACTCAGGGTACACTTTATATCTTATGGAAGGTGATAGGAGTGCCATTAAAATAAGATTTTTGCTGATAAATGAAGATTGATGTTAATTACTTGGAATTTTAATATACTATTATGCCTATATTTGAAGTTTTTCATAATTAGAAGCCAATAATTAAATAAAACATAAAGTTTTACAGTTTACAACAGTCAAATGACTGATAATCATGTTATTCATCTGCTTTAATAACTTAAGTCACCTGTTATATGTGTTAGTAAGTATTTTAATACAGACTGGCCCCTGGGATGAACCCAGAACCATGGCAGAGCCTGGCAAGCTACCTATGGTGTATTCAATATGCCAAAAAACAGTAACAATAACAATAATGGACTTCATTCCCAACGAATGAAGACATTACTGGCACCCTTCGAGCAACTTGATGAATGGGAAGACAAGTGATACAAGTGAATTGTTTTTTAGTCCTGCGATACTACTAGAATTTTTACATATATCTCTCTTTTCAGTGATTCTAATATCATTATTACTAATAATCCTTTTATTTTTCAGAGAATCAGAATATTTTTTACTTAGAGGAATTTACTTAGAGAAGTGTAATGAGAGTGAAAGAGAAATACATGCTCAGTAGAGAACCAGGGCTTCTCCAAGCTGAAAAAAAAAAAAAACTCTAATATTCCTTTTAAATCCACTTAGCAGTTTTCTAAAACATATCAGACAACTAAACTTGGTCTAGTTGTTTAAGAAATTTTCAAATTTGAAACTTTCTCTCAAGTAACAGCTGTGCATAAAACAACGCTAAGATAACTTTTGTTCATTTGTCTTAGAAGAGAGTGTTAGTGTTCTTCTCTATAATCACTTTAAATATTTTGATAAGAAATGTTTTTCAAGCCAGTTTTGCACTTCTAGCACTTGCTGTTCCAATCCCTTGAAAAGAGTTACTGAGTTTCTGTAAAACGTCTTTGCTTCATTGGCACCAATTCTTTTAAGTTAACAACACAACATTGGCATTGCTTGTAAATCACTTTAGTCTATTGTCTCTTTCTTGAGCATTATTTTGTGAACAAAGTAAATCAAATATACATTAATATTGTATTACAGACTGACAGCTACTCTCAGAACTCTTGAAGGCATAAATATGATGATTGAGCGAAATATCACATCTTACTTTCTTTGACACTGGATACATTCTTTGCTCTTGCAAAGCAACAGCCCAGGGTGATTAATTCAGTGAAGCAGAATACATAAATCCAGTGTGTTGGCATGTCTTGACACCGTTTCTCCATGCCCATCTTAAAATTTGGTACTTAGTGCAGGGAATTAGCAGAATCACAACAGTCCTTGCCTATACTGAGTTCAGAGTCTGGAAAGTGATATATAAATAAATGTGTTAAAATACACAAATCACATATAAATAAATTGCATAATATTCATTTGCTTAAAAAATAGTTAAACTTGTTAGAGCACTCAGACTTTCACTATCACTATCACTATCTTCCCGTTCATCATCGATTTGCTTGAGCGGGCACCAGTAATATCTCCTATGTCCTGTCTCATGTTAGTAGAGCCCAAGGGCATCTGCTTCCTCCAGGAACATAAAAAGCCTCAGACAATTATATTAGGTCATTCCTATGACCTAATATAATTGTTACTGGTATTTGGCATATCAAATATGACACGGGCAGCTTGCCAGGCTTGCCGTGTGGGTGGCATACTCTTGTAGTCACCTCTAAATACAGTATTTATGGATGAACTGCACGGCCACTTGCAGCCGCGTGAGCCGGGCTGTGATAGGATCATCTGCTGCTGGGTGGAGTTCTGACTAGAGGAAAGTCCGATGTGGAAGATGGCGGCCCTCATGGAGTGGGGAGAAGGGTCATCTGGCTAGTTGTGAAGCCCTGATGGAATGGCGGGCCTGGGCTAGAAGCCGCCATCCCTCCCAGGTGCCTCATGAGCGGTTAGGCACAGGAAGAGCAAGTAGCAGCTCTTCCCCATGTCTGTAAGTCTCTGGATCAGCATACCTGGGCCAGATTGAAAAAAGAAACTGCAGCAGGGTGGTTGTCATGATCCAGGCTGTGATAGGATCGTCTGCTGCTGGGTGGAGTTCTGACAAGAGGAAAGTCCAATGTGGAAGATGGCGGCCCTCATGGAGTGGAGACTTTACCGCATTCAATATATTCTCCTACTTCCATAGTTAAGATGGTGAGATTTGGTCTTTGATTTCTAGGACAGTGAGAGCAGTTATAATACCCACTTTGTTCATCAGCATCTGCTGTGCTGAAGATTAAGAGAGTCAACAAATGTTGGTATTTGGATAAAATGAAAGGGGCTAAAGATCAAAGAATTATGTGGTATTGACAAATTTTTCTTGGAAATCTATAATCTAGAGGGTATTGATTGTCAGGGACATAAAAGAATACACTGTGATGAAAATTGAAATAGTTTACTACTTGTAATTTCTGAGGAAATATATTGTTCTGTGAACAACACATAAATACTGATCCAGTTCTTGTTGTTCCACTTGGCCTCTGATCAACATCCTGACAGAAGTTGAGAAACACACAAAAATTGCACTAAAAATGACTGAAATCAAATTGTTCCTTGGGCACTGTGGAATCTTTATCATTTGAGGATAGTGGTGAATATGCAAAGTACAAATTTCTGCACAATTTTCTAGGGTATAAATTTTTGGGCAATTCTAACATAATTGTGCCCTGCTAAAAAATATTTCCATGACCCTTCATGGAGTTCAGAATGAACCTTAGACACTAATAGACCCAGAGTGATTTGCCTCTGTTCTCTGGCTTTCCTCTCCAACCTTACTCTTTCCCTTCCCAAAACTTGAACCGTGCTCAGAGAGCATCCATCTGACTGTTCTCTACACGTGTGCGCCTCTGGAGCTCTCTGTATTCCGTTTCCTTCCCTTGTGCTTTTCCTTCTCCTCTCCCTCTGCATTCATTCACTTACTGAAATACAAACCTATCTCAAACCTAGATTTTACATTTCATGGCTTTCAGACCTGAAACAGTACGGGAAACTTAGTTGGGGGGAAAGGAAGAGAATCCATGGGCCATAGTGACCATACTGGCCTTACTCAGCCTATGTTCTACTCTGCGTTGTTATTTGTGCCTCTCGCTCTTAGCAGTAGTATCTGTGGGGGAAAGTGTCATATTTTTCATTTTACTATAAATCTCATAAATGTTCTTGGATCAAACTAGGCGGGTCACAGTTATTTCTGAAATAAAATATTAAAGTTATCCACTTGTGCAAGCCTCTGTTTTCTGAATATAGAATAATGCAAATACTGCCTACCTTATAAAATTGTTATAGGAACAAATTTAATGACATAAGGTCTGTTTTCTTTTAATATATCTTGTTATTTTTATGCTTATTTCTAGAACTATACCAGTCCTGCTCATTCTGTTCACTAGAAAGTCTCTTGATTTTTCTTAAAATGCTTCCTGTCTATTGAACACCTGTAGGCTTCAATCCAGACTCCAGTTATGTAAGATTACTATCAATAGTATATTTATAGACATTCAGTATTTAGTGAGTTCTGATAATGTCTGCTTTTAATTGCCTAAGATTAAAAATATTCATATATATTGATTTATAACTGGAAATTTATTTTAATCAAATATGAACCAAAGTAAAGAAAATTATCTTTGAAAACAATGATAGTTGAAAACATGGTCCTCAGAGCACTGAGTGTGTGGGGGGTAAAAAGTAAAGGGTCATGGTTGTGTAGTGTGTTGAACAGTATTAATTCTTGTGTCAAGATGTATCTTTGTAGATAAATTGAGCAAATGTAAAGAATATTTAACATTATTTTGTGTAGGTAGCTTTAAATGTGTGAGAAGGCAGGCTGGAGAGATAGTGTAGGAGTGAAGCAATTAACACCGCAGTGGTCCTCCTTCAAGTCTCCAGCACCATGTGTGGTCCCTTGAGCCCCAGTGGGGTTGCTCCTGAGTACAGCCTGACTAGACTCTGAGCACTGCCGGCTGTGACCTTAGCAAAAACCAAAAATAAACATAAAACAGAGAAATTGGCTAGGGCCTTTCCAACTAGTGTGATTATAATCAGCTACTTTTTCTTCCTTGTTTTTGGAGTTGTCTGTTTAAGAGCCAGTGACTTGAGATTAACTATTTTCACTTTTTTTACTTTTTTTTTTTTTTTTTTGCTTTTTTGGGTCACACTCGGCAATGCTCGGGGGTTTCTCCTGACTCTACACTCAGGAATTACTCACGGTAGTGCTCGGGGACCTGGGATCCCAGAGATGGAACCTGGGCTGGCATGGGCCGTCCGCGTGCAAGGCAAACGCCCTACCTGCTGGGCTCTCGCTCCGGCCCCTATTTTTCCTTATTTTTAATTTTTATTTTTATTTGCTTTTTGGGTTACACCCAGCGACGCTCAGGGGTTACTCCTGGCTTTTCACTCAGGAATTACTCCTGGCGGTGCTTGAGGGACCGTATGGGATGCCGGGATCAAACCCGGGTTGGCCGTGTGCAAGGCAAACACCCTACCTGCTGTGCTATCGCTCTGGCCCCAAGATTAGCTGTTTAATAGTGGTTCTTTATTTCTGCTTTGTTGACTCCTAACACCTCGAGGATGTGTAAAATAGGTTTGCAACGGTCATCATCCTAATTCTCTGTCCTCAGGAATTAGGCAGATGTATATATTTTGCTACCCGCACAGCAGAGCCTGGCAAGCTACCCGTGTCATATTTGATATGCCAGATACCAGTAACAATTATAGACCTCATTCCCATGACCTGATGGAATGGTTTGAGGCTCTTTATGTTCCTGGAGCAAGCAGGTTCCCTTGGACTCTACTTGCATGAGATAGGTCATATGGAGATGTTACTGGTGCCCGCTTGAGCAAATCGAAGATGAACGGGAAGACAGTGATAGTTACATTTTCATGGATAATGAGGCATGGGTTAACATGCAGGGTCATAAGTGGGAAGCACCAGAGTCCTTAAATAGACTGGAAAAGTAAAGAGAAAGCCCAGATTGTAGTGTTCATTGAAATTTCCACAGGAAAGGAGAGAGGTAGGCTCAGAGTAGGCGGTTTAGGACTCTCCTCAGAATCATTCCAGGGAGCTTTGAGTAGAAACAATCCCTACTTGTCTAATGTCAGGACAAGGATTGGTTTCCAGCTGGGTATGGGCTTGGTGTAAGGTAAAGGAGATAGAGGAGATTAAGAAGTCAGAAGTAGTTGTTTGCATATTAAAGGTATGTTCACTGGTACTCTTTACTGCCCCTAGGAATAATTAACCCTAATTAATCAGGGACAGATTTCTCCAGCCAGCATGTGTCTCCAAAATATCAAACCATCATAAAATATAACCCATAAAAAGCATAATTAAAAGGCCTTACTGTACGGCAAAGAGAATGGGTCTTATCAATGATCCTTGTTCTGTCACTTAGTCCATTGTAACCTTTAATATCATTGCTCTTGAGAGCTGATGTGCTGGCCTTTTTGAATCTCGTCTATTCCATTCTTGACAAAACTCACAATTGCCTTTACTGACCTCCCTGAACCTGTTAAATGAAACAGCCCTAGGACACCCTTATCTCTAATATGAATAATAAAAGTCTCTAATATAACCTATGTCCTACATAATTTTTCTTGGTCACAGACACCTTTCACAAATGATTCAGTCTCTGATATTTGTATGGCTTGTGTTAATAATATGATGTCCCAGTTGAGGTTGAGGCAAGCCTCCTTCCTTGGGGATTCAATAAATCCATGACTATATGTACTAAAGTAAACTGGAACTGCAATATCTTTTAGGGAATTGAATTTCTCTTTCATATTTTCTTTCATTCTTTCTTTTCCTTTCCCACATTCTGTCCCTTACTGCCATTTATCTTGGTTTCTTTAAGATTCCCAACCAAACAAACATCCATTGCAGCTCTGTACCAAGTGGAGACCAGACCCTGTCCTATATCCATGGTCTACCCAGGAAAAATCTAAGAGACTTGTCCTTAGAACAGATGGTGAGAGATGGCTCTGACCAATTTGAGGTATGTATAATTAGAGTTGATTTTAATTGTACATGGGGAGTATTACCTCTTTTGATTATGTATTTTGATTTGTAACTGATAATCAAGATAACTGAGCAGGGGACTGTGGACCCTCAACTTCATATGTCTAATCTGTATCTCATTAATGTTCCATGCGGAAGTGCCCGAAAAATCTTAAATATCACAGTTGAACTCATCTTCTATCTTCCATTTCAAGAGTATCTAACCGTGCAAGTGGCCATTGTAATCCCAGTTCATGTAGAATCTGAGCATCATCTTTGATCTCAACCTCTGAGCACTGAATCAGCACATCCAGTGGGTCTTGGATTTGTTATTGCAAGTTCTCATAGAACAGAAAGAAAAATAATCTTTATTTTTTAATTTTTTTTAAGTATTTTATTATACCACTGTGAGATATACAAATAAAAAAGATATACAATTAAAAAGTTCATGTTTGGGTTTTGGTCATACAGTGTTTCAGCACCCCTCCCTCCACCAGTGCCCATCTCCATACAAATAAAAAGATATACAATTAAAAAGTTCATGTTTGGGTTTTGGTCATACAGTGTTTCAGCACCCGTCCCTCCACCAGTGCCCATCTCCCACCAACAACATCCCGGTTCCCTCCCCTTCCCCCAGCCCTGCTCCATGGCAGGTTCTTTATTTCTTTGCCTTTCTCTCTCTTTCTCTTTTCCTTCCCTTCTAGACTATGGATTACAGAACATACATTAAAAGGTTGTCATGTGAATCCTTTTTGCCTCTATTTCATGCTCAGTTCTAGGTTGGCATTAGTACCCTCGACTATTATTAGCACCCTGTTCCATTTTCTGTCTTTCCTAAACTCCTGACTCCCACACGTTTGTGATAACTTCCACCTTTGACAAGACCTCCCGATATATGCTTCACTTGACCTTGGATATTGGTATCATAATATGTACATATATATTTATGCCATGCAAATAAATGCAGTCATTCTGTATCTGTCTCTCTCCTTCTGGCTAATTTCGCTCCAACATAATCTTCTCCATGTCCATCCATTTATAGGCAAATTTTATAACTTCATTTTTCCTAACAGCTGCATAGTATTCCATTGTGTAGATGTACCAAAGCTTCTTTATCCAGTCATCGATTTTTCGGGCACTCTGGTTGCTTCCAGATTCTGGCTATTGTGAATAATGCTGCTATGAACATAAAAGTAGGGATGGTGTTTCTGCTGCGTATTTTTGGTTTCCCAGAGTAGATTCCCAGGAGTGGTATGGCTGGGTCAAATGGGAGTTCAATTTCTAGTCTTTGGAGGAAAGTCCATATTGTTTTCCAGAAAGGCTGTACCAGCCGGCATTCCCACCAACAATGGATGAGTGTCCCCTTTTCCCCACATCCACGCCAGCACTTGTTGTTCTTGCTCTTTTGAATATGTGCCAGTCTCTGTGGTGTAAAGTGGTATCTCATTGTTGTTTTGATTTGCATCTCTCTGATGATTAGTGATGATGAGCATTTTTTTTCATATGTTTTTGGCCATTCGAATTTCTTCCTTGCTGAAGTTTCTGTTCATTTCTTCTCCCCATTTTTTGATGGGGTTGTTTGTTTTCTTCTTGTAAAGTTCTACCAGTGCCTGATATATCCTGGATAGTAACCCCTTATCAGATGGGTATTGGGTGAATATTCTTTCCCATTCTGTGGACTGCTTTTTGTATCTTAGTCACTGTTTCTTTTGAGGTGCAGAAGATTTTTAGTTTCATGTAGTCCCATATGTTTATCTTTTCTTCTAGTTGCTTTGTTAGTGATGTTTCACCTTTGAAGATGCCTTTAGCTTCAATGTCGTGGAGGGTTTTTCCTATATTTTCTTCAATGTACTTTATGGATTCAAGTCTGATATTGAGATCTTTAATCCATTTTGATCTGATTTTTGTGCATGGTGTTAGACACAGGTCCAAATTCATTTTTTTTACATGTTGCTGCCCAGTTTTCCCAACACCACTTGTTGAAGAGGCTTTCCCTTACTCCATTTTAGACTCATTGCACCTTTATCAAAGAGTAAATGATCATGTGTTTGAGGTTGGGTGTCAGGATACTCAATTCTATTCCATAGGTCCACAGGTCTGTTTTTATTCCAATACCATGCTGTTTTAATTACTACTGCCTTGTAGTACAGTTTGAAGTTGGGAAAGGTGATGCCTCCCATCTTCTTTTTCCCGAGGGATTGCTTTAGCTATCCTTGGGGGTTTATTGTTCCATACAAATTTCAGGAGGCGTTTGGTCAATTTCTTTGAAGAATGTCATCGGTATCCTCATGGGGACTGCATTGAATCTATACAGAGCTCTAGGGAGTATTACCATTTTGACAATGTTGACTCTCCCCATCCATGAACAGGGAACGTGTTTCCATTTCCTTGTGTCCTCTTTTTATCTCTTGGAGCAGTGTCATGTAGTTTTCTTTTGTACAGGTCCTTTACATACTTGGGTAAGTTGATTCCTAGGTATTTGATTTTCTGTGGCACAATTGTGAATGGAATAGTTTCCTTAATATCCTTTTTCTTCTCTTTCGTTATTTGTATATAGGAAAGCCACTGACTTTTGGGTGTTGATTTTGTATCCTGCCACTCTACTATATGCGTCTATTGTTTCTAGGAGTTTTTTGGTAGAGAGTTTAGGGTTCTCTAGGTATAATATCATGTCATCTGCAAATAATGATAGCTTGACTTCTTCCTTGCCTATCTGGATGCCCTTGATGTCCTTTTCTTCTCTAATTGCTATGGCAAGTATTTCCAGTACTATATTGAATAAAAGAGGTGAGAGGGGGCAACCTTGTCTTGTCCCTGATCTCAGGGGGAAGGCTTTCAACTTTTCCCCATTGAGAATGATGCTTGCTGTGGGCTTTTGGTAGATGGCTGTAACTATCTTGAGGAAAGTCCCTTCAATTCCCAAGAAAAATAATCTTTAAAAAGGAAAATGATATACCTTATAAAGCAGTCCAACAGGGGTACACTCTGAAACTGTTTTGTTTCTTCGTCAAGAGAAAATGTTCCTGATTAATTATAAACTAATGAATATCCTTCAGATTCAACAGATCTATACCATCAGATGTTGCTGTTTTTCCCTTTTCTGGGATAGGTGCAGAAGTCTCGTGGTACTTCTCCATCTCTGTATTGATTTCAGTCATTTTTAGTGCGATTTTTGTGTGTTTCTCAAGTTCTCTCAGGATGCTGACCAGAGGCCAAGTGCAACAACAAGACAAGACACTTTTCTTCTTGCCTTGGTCCAAAGAGGAACTCAAATCATGCCCTCTGAGTCCCAGCTTATTAGAAAAGCTTCAGAAAGAGCTGAAGATATTGGATCCCATCTCGTCAGGGTTTCTCCTCCAGTCTCAGCTAAGCCGCCTCTTCTTGAAACAGGACGTTCCTCTGCACCTACCAACAGTCAAGATCCTTTGCCAGAGATTTTCTAGAGAGGATTCTCCTGAAATGGTATGTTAAACTTATTATTTAAATTCTGATTCCTTTTGTTTTATTGGACTCAAGTTTTCACATATTAATTGAATTGAAATACTAGTTTATTTCATTTTTCCCCCTTTGGAGTCATGGATTGACTCTGTTCTATATTTATTTATTTGAGTCTCACTTGTATCACTTGTCTTCCCGTTGTTGATTGATTTGCTTGAGCGGACACCATTAACATCCCCATTTGTCCCTGTTTGCGTGCTAGTATAGCCCAAGCATCTCTGCTCACTCCAGGAATTTAAGAACCTCAAACCATTCCTTCAGGTCATGGGAATGAGGTCTATTATTATTACTGGTTTTGGCATATCAAATACTACATGGATAGCTTGCCAGGCTCTGCCATGTGGGTATTTATTTGAGTACAAGAATTAAAATTTTGTTCTATTATTCCAACAGAGTCAGTAATTATTCGGATGTTTTGCTTAGTCTTCTATAACTATCCTTTTTTAAAAAGATATTTTATTGTACTACCATGAGATTCACAATTACAAAGATGTTCATGTTTGGGTTTCGGTCATACAGCGTTCTAGCACCCATCCCTCCACCAGTTTATTTCTTAAAAACAACTTAACAAACTTGCAATCAATCTTACAATAATTAAAAATGACATTTGTTCCATCCATGTTACAACTAACTACAGTTCTCATTTTTTCTTAAAGCTGAATTATTTTCTGTTGGGTACCGGTATCATTATTCCTTTATCTACTCTCCTTTTCGGCAGACTTGTTTCTAGATCTTGGCTATTGTAGATAATGCATCTGTGAACATAGGAGTGCATTATCATTGCCAATTAATTATTCCAGGATGTGAAATGGCTTGACCAATATTTGCATATTTTTACATCTTAGTGTACTTAGTATTTTATGACTTCTGATGTCTTATCAATACATGGCGTTACATCCGGGGACGGTTGCAGCCTCCACCAGAGGTGTGTGTGTGTGTGTGTGTGTGTGTGTGTGTGTGTGTGTGTGTGTGTGTGATCCTTGCATCTCCTCGGACCCAATCAGCCCCAGGGAACAGCCGGAACTTCCATCAACAGGAACTGAGGCAAACGGCCTTGGTTCCACCCCCGACCCCTTGGGCCACGTTTCCGGGAAACGATTGCAGCCTCCCCCACAGGTGTGTGTGTGATCCTTGCATCTCCATGGACCCAATCAGCCCCAGGGAACAGGCCAGAACCCTACACCCACATCCCAAAACTCAAAACCACTGCCGGGCGCGATCCTCTTACTATCTATCTTGCATGAGGTACCAGTGAACCTTTGTTCCTACACTCCTTGCCACCCACCCAAACTCTGCAAACAGCCCAGACACCTACTAACTGTACTATCTAGTCACCCAAGAACTCACATTTGCAACCTACAATAGTCATAATGGTAAAGCAACGCAAAATTCCATCAAGCTCAGTGAGTGAAGTCACTAGTCCAGATGAGCCAAGCAATACCAATGAGTTGTATAACCTCTCTGATAAGGAATTTTGGAAAGAATTGTTAAGGATGCATAAGGAACTCAAAGAAGCAATGGAATGCAAAATCAATAAAATACAAGAGGACATGAGAGAAGAAGTGAGGAAAATGCAAATGGAAATGACAGATATTAAAAATGAGGTAAATGAAATGAAAAACACAGTGGAAGGCCACCATAGCAGAATAATAGCTACTGAAGAAAGAATTAGTGATCTCAAAGGACGAGTTCCAAAGATTCTCTACACAACACCAGAAGATGGAAAAAAGACTCACAATTACCAAACAGACAACAAGAGATAATCGGGATGAAGCCAGAAGAAACAACATATGGATCATTGGGGTCCCAGAAGGGCAAGAAGAAAACCCTGATGAAGAAGAAACTGTCAAAGCCATAATTGCTGAGAAGTTCCCGGAACTAAAGAATGCTTGCCTCAAGATCCAGGAGGCCCGTAGGATACCAGCTAAAAAGAAACCCCAACAAGAATACTCCAAGACACATCTTAATTAGAATGACAAAAACTATAGATAGAGATAGAATACTGAAAGCAGCAAGATCAAAGAAGGAAATCACATACAAAGGAACATCCCTAAGATTTACAGCAGACTTCTCTGATGAAACACTCCGAGCCAGAAAACAATGGTGGGATATTGTGAAAAGGCTCAATGAACTGCAGGCCTCACCAAGAATTCTTTACCCGGCCAGACTCACATTCAGATATGAAGGAAAGATACACAACTTCATGGATAAGCAACAACTCAGGAACTTCATGGACTCAAAACCAACTTTAAAAGAAGGACTGAAGGGTCTACTGTAATATGACCAAACCCAAAAGCACAACAAGCACAAACAGAAAGATGGCACAAAATCCGATGACAATAATCTCTCTCAATGTCAATGGTCTAAATGCACCAATTAAGAGACACAGAGTGACAAAATGGATTAAAATATTGAACCCAACATTCTGCTGTCTACAAGAAACACATCTGAATAATCAGAACAAACACAGACTCAAAGTCAAAGGTTGGAAGACCATTCTCCACGCAAACAACTCCTCCAAAAAGGCTGGTGTGGCCATACTAGTATCAGATAATATAGACTTCAGGCTGAAAAAGGTTAGAAGGGACAATGAAGGCCATTTCTTATTAATTAAGGGGTATGTACACCAGGAAGAAATTACACTACTAAACATATATGCACCCAACGAGGGGCCAGCAAAATACATAAAACAACTGCTAAGAGACCTCAAAGAAGACATTAACAGTAGCACAATAATAGTTGGAGACTTCAACACTGCTCTATCAACGATGGATAGATCAACAAGACTGAAACTCACCAAGGAAATATTGGCCCTGAAGGAAGAAATGGAAGAAAGAGAGCTAGTGGATATATACAGGGCTTTTCATGCCAAAAAAGCTGAATACACATTTTTCTCTAGTGCACATGGAACATTCTCCAAGATAGACCACATGCTGAGCCACAAAGCATACCTCAATAAAATTAAAAAGATAGAAATTGTGTCAGCTATCTTTTCAGACCATGATGCACTGAAAATGGAAGTTAACCGTACACAGAAACAGGGAGTCAAACCAAACACCTGGAAACTGAACAGCTCACTGCTGAACAACCAATGGGTCATAGAAGAAATCAAACAGGAAATCCAAAGATTTCTGGAAACAAATGAAAATGAAGACACCAACTATAAGAACTTGTGGGACATGGCAAAAGCCATGTTAAGAGGGAAGTTTATAGCTCTGCAAGCATTCATCAGGAAACAAGAAAGGGCCCACATAAATAACCTGACTACACAGCTGAAGACATTAGAAAAAGACCAACAAAAGGAGCCCAACCCAGGCAGAAAAAAGGAAATAATAAAACTTAGGGAGGAAATCAATGAGTTGGAAACCAAAAAAAACAATCCAAAAGATTAATGAAACCAAGAGCTGGTTCTTTGAAAAAATAAACAAGATTGACAAACCATTGGCAAGACTTGTAAGGACAGGGAAAGAGAGAACCCAAATAAACAGAATCAGAAATAAAAATGGTGACATCACAACAGAAACCACAGAAATCCAAAAGATCATCAGAGATTACTTTGAGAGCCTGTATGCCGTGAAACATGAGAATCTAGAAGAAATGGATAAATTCCTGAAGTCCTATAACCTCCCACGGCTGAAACAAGAAGACCTCCAATACCTGAATAAGCCTATCACCATCGAGGAAATTGAAACAGTAATTAAAAGTCTGCCCAAACACAAAAGCCCAGGTCCAGACGGATTCACTAGTGAACTCTACCAAACCTTTAAGGAGGACCTACTGCCAGTCCTTTTCAAGCTCTTCCAGGAAATAGAAGAAACAGAAACACTCCCAAACAGCTTCTACAAGGCACATATCACCCTGATACCCAAAGCAGGGAGAGACAACACAAAGAAAGAAAACTACAGACCAATATCCCTGATGAACACGGATGCTAAGATCTTCAACAAAATACTAGCTAACAGAATCCAAAGACTCATCAAGAAGATTATACATCATGACCAAGTAGGATTCATCCCGGGAATGCAAGGATGGTTCAACATTCGCAAGTCAATCAACATAATACATCATATCAATAAGAGAAAAAATAAAAAACCATATGATCCTATCAATAGACGCAGAGAAAGCATTTGACAAGATCCAGCACCCGTTCATGATTAAAACCCTCCAGAAAATGGGAATTGAAGGGACTTTCCTCAAGATAGTTACAGCCATCTACCAAAAGCCCACAGCGAGCACCATTCTCAATGGGGAAAAGTTGAAAGCCTTCCCCCTGAGATCAGGGACAAGAAAAGGTTGCCCCCTCTCACCTCTTTTATTCAATATAGTACTGGAATTACTTGCCATAGCAATCAGAGAAGAAAAAGACATCAAGGGCATCCAGATAGGCAAGGAAGAAGTCAAGCTATCATTATTCACAGATGCCATGATATTATAACTAGAGAACCCTAAACTCTCTACCAAAAAACTCCTAGAAACAGTAGACACATATAGTAGAGTGGCAGGATACAAAATCAACACCCAAAAGTCAGTGGCTTTCCTATATACAAATAATGAAAGAGAAGAAAGGGATATTAAGGAAACAATTCCATTCACAATTGTGCCACAGAAAATCAAATACCTAGGAATCAACTTAACCAAGTGTGTAAAGGACCTGTACAAAGAAAACTACAAGACACTGCTCCAAGAGATAAAAGAGGACACAAGGAAATGGAAGCATATTCCCTGCTCATGGATGGGGAGAATCAACATTGTCAAAATGGTAATACTCCCTAGAGCTCTGTACAGATTCAGTGCAGTCCCTATAAGGATACCCATGACATTCTTCAAAGAAATTCACCAAACACTCCTGAAATTTGTATGGCTAAACGCCAATTTGATGCTAAAGCAATCCTCAAGAAAAAGAAGATGGGAGGCATCACCTTTCCCAACTTCAAACTGTACTACAAGGCAGTAGTAATTAAAACAGTGTGGTATTGGAATAAAAACAGACCTGTGGACCTATGGAATAAAATTGAGTATCCTGATACCCAACCTCAAACACATGATCATTTAATCTTGATAAAGGTGCAAAGAGTCCAAAAATGGAGTAAAGGAAAGCCTCTTCAACAAGTGGTGCTGGGAAAACTGGGCAGCGACATGTAAAAAATGAATTTGGACCTGTGTCTAACACCATGCACAAAAAATCAGATCAAAATGGATTAAAGATCTCAATATCAGACTTGAATCCATAAAGTACATTGAAGAAAATATAGGAAAAACCCTCCACGAAATTGATGAAGCATCACTAACAAAGCAACTATAAGAAAAGATAAACATATGGGACTACATGAAACTAAAAAGCTTCTGCACCTCAAAAGAAACAATGACTAAGATACAAAGGCAGTCCAAGAATGGGAAAGAATATTCACCCAATACCCATCTGATATGGGGTTAATGGGACTCTCAGACATGGGGCAGAGCGGTTCCTTGCTCTCCCTGTGCCCAGCCGTTCATGAGGCAGTCGGGAGGCATGGTGGGTTCCAGCCTTGGCCCACCACCCCGGCAGAACCTCACAACAAGCCAGACGACCCCCCACCCACTCCATGGGCGCCGCCATTTTCCACATTGGACTTCCCTCTCATCAGAACTCCACCCAGCCGACCAGCCCATCACAGCCCGGATCATCGACACCCACCCTGGAGCAGTTTCTTCCTCAATCCGGCCCAGGTATGCTGGTCCAGAGACTCTCAGACATGGGGCAGAGCGGTTCCTTGCTCTCCCTGTGCCCAGCCGTTCATGAGGCAGTCGGGAGGCATGGTGGGTTCCAGCCTTGGCCCCACCACCCCGGCAGAACCTCACAACAAGCCAGACGACCCCCACCCCCTCCATGGGCACCGCCCCATTTTCCACATTGGACTTCCCTCTCATCAGAACTCCACCCAGCCGACCAGCCCATCACAGCCCGGATCATCGACACCCACCCTGGAGCAGTTTCTTCCTCAATCCGGCCCAGGTATGCTGGTCCAGAGACTCTCAGACATGGGGGCAGAGCGGTTCCTTGCTCTCCCTGTGCCCAGCCGTTCATGAGGCAGTCGGGAGGCATGGTGGGTTCCAGCCTTGGCCCACCACCCCGGCAGAACCTCACAACAAGCCAGGCGACCCCCCCACCCACTCCATGGGCGCCGCCATTTTCCACATTGGACTTCCCTCTCATCAGAACTCCACCCAGCCGACCAGCCCATCACAGCCCGGATCATCGCCCCCGCGTTTCTTCTCAATCCTGGATCGGGGCGGTTCCTCTTCTGCCCACGTCGGGCGTCGGGGCTGGTGGGTCTGCCCCCCGGCGCCTCCCAGCGCCCCACCCGCTAGCCTCAACTCCACGCCGCCATCAGCCGTGGCGCATAGCGGCCGCGCGGTTTCATCAATAAAGGCTTTATTTGGAGGTGTTTATAGAGTTATGCCTCCCGGACAGCAAGCCTAGCAAGCTGCTCGTGTTGTATTTGATATGCCAAATGCCAGTAACAATTATATTAGATCATTCTCATGACCTAATATAATGGTTTGAGGCTCTTTATGTTCCTGTCCCAAGCCGATGCCCTTGGCTCTACAGCATGTGACAGGACATATTGAGATATTACTGGTGCCCGCTCTAGCAAATAGATGATTAACGGGAAGATCGTGATCGTGATCGTGATCGATGGGGTTAATATCCAGGATATATCAGCACTGGTAGAACTTTACAAGAAGAAAACAAACAACCCCATCAAAAAATGGGGAGAAGAAATGAACAGAAACTTCAACAAGGAAGAAATTCGAATGGCCAAAAACATATGAAAAAATGCTCATCATCACTAATCATCAGAGAGATGCAAATCAAAACAACAATGAGATATCATTTTACACCACAGAGACTGGCACATATTCAAAAGAGCAAGAACAACAAGTGCTGGCGTGGATGTGGGGAAAAGGGAACACTTATCCATTGTTGGTGGGAATGCCGGCTGGTACAGCCTTTCTCGACAACCATATGGACATTCCTCCAAAGACTAGAAGTTGAACTCCCATTTGACCCAGCCATACCACTCCTGGGAATATACTCTGGGTAGCCAAAAATACGCAGCGGAAACACCATACCTACTTTTATGTTCATAGCAGCATTATTCACAATAGCCAGAATCTGGATACAGCCAGATTTCCCTAGAATTGATGACTGGATAAAGAAGCTTTGGTACATCTACACAATGGAATACTATGCAGCTGTTAGGAAAAATGAAGTTATAAAATTTGCCTATAAATGGATGGACCTGGAGAAGATTATGTTGAGTGAAATTAGCCACAAGGAGAGAGACAGATACAGAATGACTGCATTTATTTGCATGACATAAATATATATGTACATATTATGATACCAATATCCAAGGTCAAGTGAAACATGACCTTGTAACAGGAGGTCTTGTCAAAGGTGGAAATTATCAAAAATGAGTGGGAGTCAGAGTTTAGGTAAGACAGAAAATGGAACAGTGTGCTAACAATTGTCAAGGGTACTAATACCAACCTAGAACGGAGCATTAAATACAGGCAAAAGATACACATGACAACCCTTTAATGTATGTTCTGTAATCCATAGTCTGGAAGGGAAGGAAAAGAGAAAGAGAGAGAAAGGGAGAGAAATAAAGAACCTGCCATGGAGGCGGGCTGGGGGAGTGGGGAGGGAACCGGGATGTTGGTGGTGGGAGATGGGCACTGGTGGAGGGATGGGTGCTGGAACACTGTATGACCAAAACCCAAATATGAACTTTTTAATTGTATTTCTTTTAATTGTATATCTCACAGTGGTATAATAAAATACTTAAAAAATACATGGCCTTAGTATAATGCTGAACAAAGTGAGTCAAAAGGAGGATAGATACCAAATGATCTCTGTAATAATGTGAGTTTTAAAGATATAATTAGGGAATGAACAGTATCTAATGATAATAGACATGGAGAATGCACTTAAAGTACTGAGTTTGCTAACTAGGGAGTAGGGGAGGTAGAGAATAGTGGAGGGATGCTAATACTCTGGCGAGTATGATGTAGCAATATTATATACCCCAAACATTACTATTAATTGTATTATATATATATGTATATATATATAAACAATGTATAAAACTTATCATATACACATTATATAAGAAAAGGGATAATTTTTAAGTAATGATATGTTGCAGGACTCCTAAGGGCCGCTGCATCTGCTCTGGATTGCCTCCCGCATAAATCACTCCGTAGATAAGGGGTAGTCTAAATGTGGCAGTTTATCCGACCATGTATGCTGTACTAGCTGGTATAAATATTCTCCCATGCTATCACAATCATCGTGGGACTAGCTAGATCTTACCAGCATATTAGCCTGGCCACGTAAGGACACCTAAGTAATTAGACCAGAGAGAAATGCTGTTTGCTTCCAAACAAACAAGCATGGCTCCCTGATAAAATATAAAACTACAATGAAGTAGAGGAGACTTGTGAAGGCTTGGAGAAATATTTAACTGGCATTGGTGTTGGTCTTTGGTACAGTGACATGCCATCTCAGAAACCCCCTTCTCTACATTTCAAAGGCCTTCCCTTCCTGGCTCAAAACATTAGCACAGTAAAGGCCCTAGGTGAGATGCAGGGAGGGGTTACCTGAGGGCATTGGACCCTCCCTGCTTTCCATAACAATGGGAGGAAGGTCTGAGCTGGGGGGGGGGGGGGGGGGCGGGGGTATAAACTTGCCGGTTCCCGCTCTCCCTGGGCTTTTCTTCTTCCCGGTGGGATCTCGCCTCCTGAGCGTTTATTCCCTTGGAAGTTTCACACGTGGTGGTCACCATCTTGGCCTACACGTGGCTGGGGTTCTAGCCTGGAATCCTAAGCATCGGGTTTTTCCTTTTGCTGATTTGTATGCCTGAACCTGTGATAAGTAAAGCCTTCTAAAATCGCATCGGTTCCTGAGTGTCCATCCATTCCTCGCCGGCTTCGGAGGTAGAAGGGAACTTCGCTTCCCGGCACTGTCGGGGGACCCCGCGGGGAGCCCGACAATGATATTTGCTTACTATTTGGTAAGTATTTGTCAAATATTTTCTTACCAAATATTTGGCACTAGATATAAAAGTTTATTTAGATCTACAATTCTACACACAGTCAAAATAAAAATATATTTAGGATTCCAATCTCTAAATAATCTTTAGAGGCATTTCTTGTCCTGACTTTCATTTCCTGCTCTTGATACCATTGAAATAGTAACAGGTTTAAGTTAATGGGCCCATTTGGGTTCACTTACAATCTGACTCAGTTTCCTAAGCTCCACAGTAGGGGAAGGCTTTGACCAAGATTTCCAATGTCCTTTGTTTCCTCTGAGTCAACACCACCTTCATACTCATGGGCAATATTCCTTCCATCCTTTTTTCTGCACAAAAGGTTTTCATGTGATTTATTTTTCACTTATCTTTATAAGACCTTATCCCTTATAAAGGGATAAGGGATAGAAGTAATCTATCTTCCCAGATAATCTATCTTTCTGCGAAGTAGTTATGAATGCTATTATTTTAACATGGACTATATATAGTATATAGTGAGTATGTAAGAGATGAAAGAGACAGGAAAGGAGCCCAAAGGAGGCAGATTAGAGACCAAGTTATGCTGTTGAAACAAAGAGCCACAAAGTTTCAGTAGTTTAAAACAATGAAAGTTAATTTTTTAAAATTTCCATTTCCATAGAAAGTCCTCAGTTTCAAGTACCAAACCAGTCTGCCACTCTGAAATATATTTGGACATGACAGTAGAGGAAAGAAATGAGAGTTATGGCTGGTCATGTGTTAGCAATTACATTTTCAGATTGAAGCAACACTTGTCGTTCCTGCTCACAACATATTAGACAGAACTGGTCACGCTGCCATATCCATCCAGATGTCAACGAGGAAGTATGCTTTATCACTTTCCCTAAAGGGTGAATAGGTACACTTGGTCTTCAAAAAGTACTCGTGGTTATACTATTTTTAATATTGTATGGGTCTATTATAGGTCTATATATAACTACTTTGTTAAATTTTTAAATTATAATGAGTCATATAAAATAATAATATATATACTCTCCAATAAAAAACAATAATTTAAATAAACTTAAGAAACCTTTTAGCATTTTCCAAAGACATTTTATCTCAGTAACCTGTATTTCTTACAAATAAATTAAATTAGACTATTCAGTTTTATGCTTAATTTTCAGGTGAATTATGAAAAGCTACTCTGGTTTTTAAAAGTTGCCTCCTCCAATGATCCACAGCAGAGCAAAGGATTTGTGGACAATGACCTGAAGAAAACTCAGGGTCGCATACTCCAGAGCCCAAGGTACCTTTCATAATACCTTTCTGTGTTCATTTAATCCTTTGACTTCTCTACCAGGCAGGGTCTTGGACAATATGCACTGGAAAACTTCCCTGGTGTGTTGCCTTTTTGCTCTTCACCTATGCTTAGCTTTGCTCACAGTTTCTCTCCCTGTAGGCCAACACAATTACTTGCAATAATCACATGTGTTTCTTAATGCAGTGTGAGTATTCTCTTATGAAGTGCCTATATGGTAATAAAAAGCCTCACTATGAAATAAAAAATTATATGTACTGGTGCAGAGCTCATCTAGAAATAGGCTTCCAGGAGTGTTTCACTGGTAACTCCTGGATTAAGCATTGACAAAGAATAGGTTAAGATATAGAAATCAAAAATCCTATCCCATGATACCAAAGGGAAAATAGCTCAAAGTGAAAACAGGATGTGTGGAACATTATTAGACTGATGCACAGCAAAGCACAGTAATCTCTGTGTTATCCCTGAAATATGATCGAGTCATGCCCAGGGGTGTAACCTCCATGGCCAGAAGCCTGGGTTCTATTCCCATGTCTTCCATTAGTGACTCTGTGACTTTAGGCCAGTTACTTAACAGATACTCAATGCTTCCATCCTCAGCTATAAAATGGAACAATCATAAATTTCATATACTTGTAATACACACAGAGTTTTATTAATACAACAATCTTAGAAACTACCTTGTACTTAGTAAGTGCTATACAAGTTTCTGTACTACTTTTAAATTAACTTATTAGAAGACAGTTTTATTTCTTTTAAAATAATATAGTATAGTAAATTAAGAATAATGCTTCACTCTATGGGGAAAAAAGCAAGCTGTAAAGATGTGTTTAGACTTAATTACCTTTTATGATGTGTTCTTTGGAATGTATGCTTGATTCAACAAGCACCCACTGAATGCTAGCTGCTTCTTGGGCGCACTTTTCTGGGCATACTAAACTCAAAGGTCAGTAAATCCCAGTTTCTCCCTCAAGTTTAAAGTAAATGAAGGTACCATGTGGGCGCACCAAATATTGCTCTGAATCAAGTACCCAATGGAGGACTACACAGCCCTAGAAATTCCATATGCCAGGAACTGTGTACTTCATAAATACAGAGCATTAGATATGAGCCCTAAGAAATTTTAAACTATTTATTAGACCCCAGATAAGGGTCTTAGGAGTTATAGACAGGAAAACTTCCTAATCCTAATGAGATTGGACGTCTTTGGTTTATGGCACCATAACTTTTTCCTTCACCATGTCAGTTTACTCGTAATGTTTCACAGTTGAGGTTCAGATTAGTTTCCATGTGGCCAACTCAGTGTATTTCATAGTTCTATCCAAGCTCAAAGAATATAAAAGATATGTAAGATGCTCAAAAGTATTGGCTGAATGTAAATGGTATCCCCATTCTAAAATTGTCTGTCATGTGACTTACAGGGTCATCTAGATATACACATGTATACACTCTCTCTCTCTCTATATATATATATATGCATATGTATATATACACACATATATAATTGTATTACTACTATAATTATTATTTTTAAGTACCTACAAATATTGAACTCATCAGAGACGGTGCTGTTTTACACAAACCAGATGTTGTTTGGTGGAAGTGCAGGACCTATGGCTTAAAACGCACTCCAGGATCTTTGCTAATTAATATGCTGTTCAGGAAAAGACCCCCACACATTCTGTCAGGTAGAACCTTTAATGAGGCAGTTCTGTGATGTTTAAAAAGCCTTAGCATCCCCAGTGGCAGCAGGAATGGCCGCAGCTTTTATCACCTAAGTTGGACCAGATGAAATAAAGTCCCACAACAGGTTTTCTAAGAAACCCACCGCTGCAACATATGGGTTCCATACAACACCTGCCTATTTCTTACTTGGTGTACTGAGCGGGGGTCAAAACTTTGCTAATTCTTGCCTTTGGGAACTGGCACAGAAAAAAAAAAAGAAGGGGCAGAGGAAGGAAAACTTCTGATCAAATCTGTTACAGAGACATCTGATTGGCAAGATCTGGGCCCTGTGTCCTCTCAGTAAAGAGTAGCTGGTGAAGCAAATACTTGGTATTTTCCTCTACTAGAGGCACAGGGAGACTCTTGAGCTGGGGAAGTTCCTATACAGGTCAGAAGGGTACAGAAAGTAGGTAGGTTGCCAAACCTAGTCATTTTTCCCTTTGAGAACTAGCTTGTGAACAGTATTAGATAGTTCAGGATGGTCTTGTTTCTAGTTTGGGGGAAAAGATTCAAGTAACATTCACAGAGTGAAAAATATAGATGATCTTTATGAAAAGTTATACATATATTTATATCTATTATGGACATATTGGTATATATAAAACAAAGCAAACTCAATAGCATCTTATTGAGATCTCTTCTAAGGAAGTCAGCCATCACTGTATCATTGTATATCACTGTCTTCCCCGTTCATCATCGATTTGCTTCGAATGGGCACCAGTAACATCTCCATATGTCCTGTTCTCATGGTAGTAGAGCCTAAGGGCATCTGCTTTCTCCAGGAACATATAGAGCCTAAAACCATCCCATCAGGTCATGGGAATGAGGTATATAATTGTTACTGGTATATGGCATATCAAATACGACACCGGTAGCTTGCCAGGCTCTGCCGTGAGGGTGGCATGCTCTTGTAGTCACCTCTGATCTCCAGCATTTATTGATGAACCGCTCAGCTGTAAGCGGCCGAGCGAGCTAGGCTGTAATAGAATCTTCTGCTGAGTGGAGTTCTGACGAGCGGGAGGTCCGGATGTGGAAAATGGCGGCCCTCATGGAGTGGGGGGTCGTCTGGCTTCTTGTGAGGTTCTACTGGTGTGGCGGGCCAGGGCTAGGATCCGCCATCCCTCCCGGGTGCCTCGTGAGTGGCTGGACACAGGGAGAGCCAGTAGCATGAAATAATAATTAAGGAAACAGAATTGTAATTAATTCAAAGAATGCTTTTGTAAGGGGAAAAGCAATAAACTTGGGAAAAGTTTGTCAATCAGCAGGATACTGGGTATGGAAGTCAATTATGAGCATGCAAATTCCCATCTACTTGTTCACTCTCATATTAGTAGCTTAAAATTGACTGTAGTTGAAATATTTACACCAAAAACAATTGCTGTAGAAATAGTGCGGTGGGTAAGGTGCTTGCCATGCATACAGCCGAATCAGTTTGAATCCCGAACCCCGTAGCTTCCCCTTGCCCACCAGGAATGATCCTGAATGGAAAACTAGGGGTAAGATGGGTAAAAGGAAAAACAAACAAATTGTAGTTCTGAAAATTAATGATTTTCATGGAGAAGTGATTGTTAAGGATTTTCCAGTCCAGCATCTAGTAGAAAATGATTTACATGAGTAGAGATTGGGGAAATGTTGTAGAATGTCCCTCTTAGGGAAGTACCTTTTAATATGTTACTGTGAGAATTAGAAAGTCCTCATTTAGATAAGACAGTACAGTTGGGTTTGGAAATAGCCATACCACTGAGTGTTAAACAGGTAAATGTTTCTAATTGGTTTGTAATTTAAGTGACTGTAGCACTTTAGTGATCTTCTGTTTTTAACAATTCTTTAAAGTAATCATAGTTGCATAGACCATCTTAATAATTCCACATGTGTTCAGATCATAAAATATGAACAAAATGACATCATTTTTTTTCTGGGATCTCCAGATGCAAAGAGCAGATTCAAAGAGGAAACTGGAAGTTTATCTTCCTTCTAAGTTCGAGATTTTCTTTATAGTTTCTAAGGAATGTGAAAAAAAACAGCTTTGCTCTGCTTATAACAATAAGTAGTTTGAAAATTTGATTTAGCATCAGTAATAATTTGGACTTCAGAAACGTAAGATCAGGAAGGTTAAAGTACATGACTATAATCACTTTTCATTTATTTTTCTCTCAGTCTGAAATTAAGAAAGAGAAATAGAGTATGTACTTTAGCCTATGGTCTAGCTTTTATATAATATATATAATTATTGATAAATTATACATAAAACTATGTTCTAGTTTTTATGTATTATATATAAAATTAAATATTTTAGTTCTATGTTGCATTATGCCTCGTTGAAAAGAGAACACAGAAGTCCCTAAAATAAACAGACTTTAATCTCTGAAATCACTTGACACAATCCCATGGCCAGAAGAGAGAAATACAGGAAGCCTTGCTGGGTGGGACTTGGGTACACTATCTTCCCGTTCATCATCTATTTGCTAGAGTGGGCACCAGTAATATCTCCATATGTCCTGTCTCATGCTAGTAGAACCCAAAGGCATCCACTTGCTCCAAGAACATAAAGAGCCTCAAACCATTATTTTAGGTCATGGGAATGACCTAATATAAATGTTACTGGTATTTGGCATATCAAATACGACACGAGCAGCTTGCCAGGCTTGCCGTGCGGGTGGCATACTCTTTTTTTTTTCACTTGTTTTTTTTTAAATTTTTTTTATTATACCACTGTGAAACATACAATTACAAAGGAGTTCATAATTGGTTCTTGGTAATACAGTATTCCAGCACCCATCCCTCCACCAGTGCCCCATTTCCACCACCAATGTACCCCTCCCCTCCCACCCCCCCAGGCCGCCTTAATAGCAGGTACCCCAGTTTCCTCTCTTTCTCTCTCTCTCTCTCTCTGTCTCTGCATCTCTCTCCCTCTTATTTTACACATTGTGGCTAGCCCTGCAGATATTTAGAGTTTATCACTTAAGTCTCTTTGTGTATATTCAGTGGTGAGTTTTAATCTGCCATTACCATTTCCCATATTTAGTAAAACACTGGTATCTATTTATATCCTATTAATGAATGCAGTCATTCTATATCTGTCCTTTTCCTTCTGACTAATTTCACTCAGCATGATAGACTCCATGCCCATCCATTTGCAGGTAAATTTCATAATTTCATCTTTTCTGACAGCCGCATAGTATTCCATAGTGTAGATGAACCACAGTTTCTTTAGCCAGTCCTCTGTTCTCGGGCATTTAGGTTGTTTCCAGATTCTAGCTATAGTGAATAGCGCAGAGATGAATAAAGAAGTACAGATAGTGTTTCTGCTATGCGTTTTCCGGTCTCTCGGGTATATTCCCAGGAGTGCTATTGCTGGATCAAATGGGAGCTCAATATCTAGCTTTCGGAGGAATGCCCATATTGTTTTCCAAAAGGGCTGGACCAGTCGGCACTCCCACCAGCAGTGGATGAGAGTCCCTTTTTCCCCACATCCTAAAGCATTTATTGATGAACCGCGTGAGCAGTTCAATCCCCAGCACCCCAGACTAGCGGCCGCTGAGCCGGGCTGAGATAGTCTGGTCTGCTGGGTGGAGTTGTTACAAAAGGGAAGTTCAGATGTGGAAAATGGCGCCCCCATGGAGTAGGTGGGGGGTCGTCTGGCTTGTGAGGCTCTGTTGGGGTGGCAGGCCAGGGCTAGAACCCGCCATGCCTCCCGGGTGCCTCATGAGCAGCTGGGCACAGAGAGAGCAAGTAGCAGCTCTACCCCATGTCTGAGAGTCTCTGGTTCAGCATACCTGGGCCGGATTGAAAAAAAAACTGCTGCAGGGTGGGTGTCGATGATCCGGGCACACAGTTTGGAGATAGATGAGATCCCTGTGAGAAGACTCACAGCAACTGTGGGAGGATCATCTTTAAGATCTTTCCCTGTGCCTCCAAATAGAACCAGTTCTCAAGACCCCAATGCACAGTCTGAAGTGAACAAGAGCCTGGTGGAGATCTTGAAGATGGCACTGAGGGCAACCAATGGCAAACTCAACATAGAGAATCTCAATCTGAGTTTTTCGAAAAGAAGATCGCTCCTTCTCTGGGTACTTGCCTCCACCCAAGGTAATCAGAACTAGATATCAAATCTGCCATCTCTAGACACTGCCTAGAGTCCTGAGTCTTTGTTTGTTTCTTTATTTTGGGTTTTGCTGTTTGGATCACAACCACCCATGCCTAGAGTCCTGGGTCTTTGTTTGTTTCTTTATTTTGGGTTTTGCTGCTTGGATCACAACCACCCATGCCCAGGGGTTACTCCTGTCTCTGCACTCAGGAATTATGCCTGGACGTGCTCTGGGGACCATATGGGGTGCTGGGGATTGAACCTGGGTAGGCCACGTGCAAAGCAAATGCCATACCCGTTGTACTATCACTCAGCCTCTCGTCCTGGGTCCACTAAATAGTTAGATCTGTATTGTTCCTTTGAGTAATATGGAACAATTGTTTTCTGTGCCTCCAAAGGGGAAAATAGGAGGGATTGTAAAATAAACAGAATTGCCCCCAGGAAATTCTTCCATTGAAGTTTGTTAATTACAGAATCTGAAAATAACCGCAGAATAAGTCATAGTAGCAAAATTGCATCATATGTTTCCCACCCCCAGGTGTTGTTTCATCCTCCACCACCTTTCAAGTCAAGTTAGTGCAAGCTTTTCCATTCCTTAGGGACATCACATTTTTGGACCTGATTTTACTTATGGCTAATGAAGATTTGCATGCTATTTTGAAGCATTAATTAAAAGTGCAAATGAGTTTCATAAAATCGGGTCCACATCTGTATTAATTTATGTGTCATTATGAATCAAACAAATCCCAGTTATGAGGCTACCTTCTATAAGAGGAAAATAATAAAGATCCTTATTACTACAATTCTACTAATAACAATATGTCATCACCAACCTTGATGGTGTTCTCACTAAGTGACCAGCACTGTACTTATTATAGTCTCTCAATTAACACTTACAAAGTTAATTGCTTAAAAATAAATATAAAATCTGGTAGATGTTATAATGCATGCATAAAAAATGAAAAAGTGTCATAGAGGCCAGTTGAATCAATCACCAGTTGAATTGGCCAGAGTGAGTGGATGGTAGAATCAACATTCAAAGGACAGGCAAGCACTAGAGATTGAGAACCAGAATTGCATGTCTGCAATTAGACAAAATATATCTGGAATATTCCAGTGAACTTTGGGATTAAGAATTAGAATTAGAATTCCAGAGGAGGAAAAGGAATTTAAAATAATGTGAGAAAAATGCCCTGTAGGAGAAATTATAAAATAACTCATAGCTAGGTTAATGAGGATTAGACTAGAGACAATGAGAAAATTTTTTAAAAAATGTTTTTAGTTGTACTATATAATATGCATTTTTTAATTTATTTTTTTAAGTTTTTATTATACCACCTTGAAACATACAATTACAAAGGTGTTCATAATTGGTTCTTGGTAATACAGTATACCAGCACCCATCCCTCCACCAGTGCCCCATTTCCACCACCAATGTATCCCACCTCCTCCCGCCCACCCCCATGCTGCCTTAATAGCAGGTACCCCAGTTTCCTCTCTTTCTCTCTCTGTCTCTGCATCTCTCTCCCTCTTATTTTACACATTGTGGCTAGCCCTGCAGATATTTAGAGTTTATCACTTAAGTCTCTTTGTGTATATTCAATGGTGAGTTTTAATCTGCCATTACCATTTCCCACATTTAGTAAAACACTGGTATCTATTTATGTCGGATTAATGAATGCAGTCATTCTATATCTGTCCTTTTCCTTCTGACTAATTTCACTCAGCATGATAGTCTCCATGCCCATCCATTTGCAGGTAAATTTCATAATTTCATCTTTTCTGACAGCCGCATAGTATTCCATAGTGTAGATGAACCACAGTTTCTTTAGCCAGTCCTCTGTTCTCGGGCATTTAGGTTGTTTCCAGATTCTAGCTATAGTGAATAGCGCAGAGATGAATAAAGAAGTACAGATAGTGTTTCTGCTATGCGTTTTCCGGTCTCTCGAGTATATTCCCAGGAGTGCTATTGCTGGATCAAATGGGGGCTCAATATCTAGCTTTCGGAGGAATGCCCATATTGTTTTCCAAAAGGGCTGGACCAGTCGGCACTCCCACCAACAGTGGATCAGAGTTCCTTTTTCCCCACATCCACGCCAGCACTGGTTGTTCTTGCTGTTTTGGATGTGTGCCAGTCTCTGTGGTGTGAGATGGTACCTCATTGTTGTTTTGATTTGCATCTCCCTGATGATTAAAGATGAAGAACACTTTTTCATATGCCTTTTGGCCATTCGAATTTCTTCTTTTTTGGAAGCTTCTGTTCATTTCTTCTCCCCATTTTTTGATGGGGTTGGCTGTTTTTTTCTTGTGGAGTGCTACCAGTGCCTCATATATCCTGGATATTAACCCCTTGTCAGATGGGTATTGGGTGAATATCCTTTCCCACTCTGTGGATTGTCTTTGTATCTTGGTCACCATTTCTTTTGAGGTGCAGAAGCTTTTTAATTTTATATAATCCCATTTGTTTATCTTTGCTTCCATTTGCTTGGTCAGTGGTGTGTTGTCTTTAAAGATACTTTTCGTTTCCATGTCGTAGAGCGTTTCTCCTATGTTTTCTTCAATGTACCTTATAGATTCATGTCTGATGTTGAGATCTAGAATCCATTTTGATCTGACTTTTGTGCATGGCATTAGAAGGAGGTCTAAGTTCATTTTTTACATGTAGCTGCCCAGTTTTCCCAGCACCATTTGTTGAAGAGGCTTTCTTTGCTCCACTTAATATTTTTTGCTCCATGCAAGCATGTTTTGCCTTTAAGAGAGAACAGGACTGATTTCTCACAGCATAAATGGTCTTTATTATGTTTATGAGAAAATCAGTAGACATAGAATAAGAAACAGTAATTGTCATTATATTGGAAACTATGGAACAATATCAGTGAATATTGAATTGTTTTCAGATGATGATGATAAAACAGGATATAAATGACTGGAAAATCAAAATGAATTTGCTTAAATTGTTTGAGTTTCACATTTTTCATCTGGAAAATCTTGGTTCCAAATTTCTACCTCCTCTGTCTATTGGGAAGATTATTTGATAAGTATATGAAGGCGCTTAGCACTGACTATCAGAGCAGACCTGAACATTCTGCCCCTATCAGCTGGCCCTGAAAGCTTAAATTTGTGGTTCATATCCCAGGAAATAGGGCACATTTTCCTTGAAGCTGGTCGGTCTCTTGTGAACCATCTGGCATCTTTTAAGACATCTGGAACTCACTCAAGTATATTACAGTTCTGGGAGGCATATAAAATAAAATTTTGTTTCACCAGAATGTGAGACAAATTGAAGCCCAAGGGACATTGGCTATAGAATTCAGCAAGACTTGCACCTCAATATCTTGCTTTAGGACATAGGACTTCAGAGCAGACTAGAAAAGGCATTGGAGTTGGAAGAATTCTTTTTTTTCCCCTTTTCCACAATTAGTCTTTAAAATCTTTATGATGATGGGAAAAATCCCAGAATTCTAAGTTTCTTGTAAAACCTGTTTTGTCCTATCCTTAAGGGAACCAAGGGGGTGGAACCAAGTCGAGAACCAACATTTCAGAGAGTTCATGGATTATCTGTAGGGTCTCAGATAAATACACACAGTCTTTAAAAATAATCATGGATGTTATTGCTCTAATCAATGGAATTTTGACCATTTCTAAAGGATAGAGAAAAACACAAATGTCTTTTTTCTTAGCTCTTCAGCTCTTATCCTCATGGTCATAGTATATCCATAGATATACTATGACTATAGTATATACCAAAGTGATACCACCCAATACACCTTACTCATAGCAGAGGCTCTGTAATGATGGAGTTGGATGGTATTAATAGCCTTTGATGCAACTAGTGGGTGTTTATTTATTTATTTGGTTTTGCATGAAGAAAGGTCAATTTCCAGGGAAACCTAGGCAATGTTTTATGACTGTTTTTTTTTTTCATTAAAGGGGGCAGTACTCCAAATAAGTCTGAGGATTTCTGCTCCAACACATCTTTTTTTGTGTGCTATCATTTTATTAAGAAAATTACAAACGATGTATGTGTATTGTATTACAAAATTTAGTGAAACTAATAAATTATTTTTAAAATATCAATGTCAGTGGTGAACAGATGTTGGAATTCTGGTGATGGGTATAGCATTTGGCCATTGTTTGCCTGGATCTCTATCAACCATACTGAAAATCATTGCACACCTCCTAAGTTAAAATTTAAAAACAAAACAAACTTGTATTTCTGATTTTAACCATGAAAGTGAAATTAATTGTATGTGGAATCTTCATCCCAATATAGCTAAATTATAAAAATATTTTGTATGTAAACATAGACAGCATTAATGTTATAGCTGAAAAATATACCATTAAGTGAATATCTCCTAGTTTATTATACTAATGAGCATGAGTATTTTTCACTATTTTGATATTAAAAGTAGTACTTAAGTAAACAGCCTCATAAAAGTAAAATGTCTTTCATAATTTTGCAATGTTACCTTTCTGCTATATTTTTCTTTTATGCAGTGAAAGCTGCCTCATTTTTTGGCAGGGCAACAGTAGTAGTTATGGATCCCCCAAATAACTACACTGACCATTGTCTAGATCAAGTATAGATTCAGTTGATTTGTAGAACCTAAGAAGCTCCTGAGCATGAAATCTCTACTCAATCCTTCTATATGAAATCCTTCGATATCCCTCATATCTTGAGTTCATCATTTTCTGCCTTACAACACAGCTCCATCCATTACTATTCCTAGATTCTGGCATCCAATTTGGTCCCCAAACACTGTCCGGATGTTGAAAATGACAACCCTCATGGTGTGGGGTTCCTCTGGCTTCTTGCAAGCCTCTGCTGGGATGGCGGGCCAGGGCTAGAACCCGCCATCCCTCCTGGGCACCTTACGATCAGCTGGGCACAGGGAGAGCCGGTAGCAGCTCTTCCCTGTGTTTCTGAGTCTCTGGATCAGGCATACCTGGGCTTGAAGCATATATCATGATATATCTCTATATATCAAATATAGATTGAGAGAGTCAATTTATAATTAGGATAGAAATATATATGTATATATTAGGTGTCCGGGAGGGAGGGCGAGTTCTGGCCCTGGCCCACCTTCCCAATAGAGCCTCAGAAGAAGCCATAGGAATCCCCACACCATATTGGCAGTCATTTTTTTCAACACCCGGACTCCACCCATTGTTAGACCGCCACCCAAGAGAAAAGCCGATCTCAAGCCAAGCTCATCACAGTCCCACCCTGCAGAGAAGCCTATTTCAATCCAGGTATCCTAAACCAGAGAGACAGATACATGGGGCAGAGCTGCTACTGACTCTCCCTGATGCACAAGGCCACTTTGCAGCCATGTGGTTCATCAGTAATGAATGAACTGAGAGCCTACCTACTACTGAGAGTGTTCCCATGCATGGCAGATCCTGACAGTCTACCTGTGTAGTATTCCATATGCCAAGAATAGTAAGGCTGATTGACCTCATTCCTGTGACCTGAACGAATGGTTTGAGGCTCTTCATGTTCCTGTAGTGAGCAGATGTCCTTTGGCTACATTAGCATGCAACAGGGATGAATGGAGATGTTACTGGTGCCTGCTCAAGCAAATCTATGATCAATGTGAAGACAAGTGATACAAGTGAAGTGATACATATATAAATTTATAATATGACTAATTTTTAGGTGTGGTTTGTATAGATTAAATCAAATGATGAGGTACAATGCAAATGGATCCAGTAGTAGGAAGAGAATTGAAGACATTTGTGAGCCACTCTTTCAAGGAGCATTTTGAGAATATATATATATATATATATATATATATATATATATATATATATATATATATATATACTAGTTCAGGAACTAGTTCCTGAGGCCCCATTCACTCTCAATGGAACAAACATCTCTGAATGCAGCAGTTATGTGTACCTAGGTCGAGAAGTCAACATGATGAATGACCTAAAACCTGAGCTGCGCAGGAGGAAGAGAGCGGCATGGAATGCCTTCAAAGGCATCGAAGAAATAGCTAAAAGGACAAAGAACCTCCGGCTCCGGGCACATCTCTTCGACTCCACCGTTCTCCCTGCATTAACATACGCCTCAGAGACCTGGGCCCTACGAAAGCAGGATGAGAATGCTATTCGGGTCTCCCAGGAGGCATCGAAAGAGCTATGCTTGGAATATCACGTCTCACTCAAGTGAGAGAAGGAATCGGAGTTCTGACCTCCGTCGCTATTCCAGAATCAGGGACGCTGTCTCGTTTGCCAAGGCATCGAAAATCAGATGGGCTGGACATGTAATGCGATTTGGAGACAACCGCTGGACTAGAGCCGTTACTGACTGGATCCCACGGGATGTCAAAAGATCACGTGGCCGCCCACCTACAAGATGGTCAGACTTCCTTGTTAAGACCCTGAAGGAACGGTTTGAGGCTCTTCATATTCCTGAATCAACCAGATGCCATTGGGCTACATTGGCACGTGATAGGGTCCAATGGAAATGTTACTGGCGCCCCGCTCGAGCAAATCGATGAGTAACGGGATTCAAGTGATCAAGTGATATATATATATATATCACTGTCTCACTGTCTTCCCATAGATCATCGATTAGCTCGCGCAGAAAATATCTCCATACATCCTGTCACATGCAAAATAGCCCAAGGGCATCTGAAGCTCCAGGAACATAAAGAGCCTCAAACCATTCCATCAGGTCATGGGAATGAGGTCTATACTTGTTACTGGTATTTGGCATATCAAATACGACATGGGTAGCTTGCCAGGCTCTGCCATGCGGGTGGAATACTCTTGTAGGCACCTCAAAACTCGAGCATTTATTGATGAAAGGAAATGAATAGATAAATTAAATTAAATATGGAAGAACAGAGAGAAGTGAGCTGGAGAGGGATGGGATTCATAAACTGAGACAAAGGGGAAGTGCATGTTGATTCACAATGTTGCATACTTAAAACTTATGTAGTATTTGATACAAGGTTAACTCTATAAATAAATAACTTAAAAGTCCATCAGGTTATATATATATATATATATATATATATATATATATTTCACATTTCACATATTGAATGACATTATCTACTTTTGATAAGAAATCATTTTATTTACAAAAGAAAACTCACACGATTTTTTTTCTTAATGAAAACAAAAGGTCATCATGACAAATGCTCATGCTGTAAAATATCTTAATAATAAGACAAAATCATGCAAAACTGCTAGGGTTGTCCAATAGATGTTTCTATTGCTCCTTTACAACTGCCAGCAGTCAGTTCTTAGCAGCTATCAATCAATCTGCTTCTAGGAACCCTGATACACTATTTCTAATCTGCTGTTCATTGTAGCCTAGAGCAAAACTCAGTTCTGCCAGAAGTAAATGAACTGTTTTAATCTATTGATGTACAAAAATACATCAATATGTTCTGATTATGAAGATAACTCAATTCTTAAGGAATAAAATGGCCTGACATAACTAATTTCTATCATGAATTCTTTTTTTCAACCTCTAACTATATACACTCCCCTCTTCGTCTTCAAGTCATTCTTTCACTTCCTAATTCATATAGAGAGATTTAGATATATGTACATATATTCAATAATGTTGATTCTCAATTTTAACACTCTATTAGACAATGGTAATAGGAAAATGGATGAAACAGAACTTCAGACTTCAGTAAGCCATATTGTAGAGAAGATCTCACTCATAGATAATTACAACCCAGAGTTATAAGAGTAAGAGTACATTACTATTTCAGTACAATAAATGTCAAAAATAAAAGCAGTTTCTAAAAAGCCACATGTTCTTTATAACTCATTATTTACTATGTTCTTCTCTACCTAAAGTTTCTCCCAACCCCTGTTCTGGCAAACTTGTTCATTGTTTTGTGATTAGAGCTCATGTTTTCTTTTCTAAATACTGACCTGCATCCTATACCACTGGTTAGTAACATATGCATGCGTCAGACTTAGGTGAATTATTTCTTTCCTTCTATGGAAACAAATGAAGATAAAATCTCTATCATTCTGTTAAAATGTGTACTTTATTATAACTCAGCTCAGGTCAAGTCAACAGATCAGGAGATGGTTGTCATTGAAAAGATCACTTATTATTCAGTCCCCAGGACTGTGTATTATTATTATCTGTGGTTTGTAAATATGTGTTCTCACATACCACATAGGTCACTGGGGGAACGCATGAGGGCCAGTCAAGAGACAGAACTGGTAATCCATACAAACAATCACATTACATTTACTTCTTAATAATATTTCTAGTCATTTTGGAATTCTCAGACCAGGTTAGGTTTTTGTAATCCCAACAGGATTCTAAAGCAGTTACTTATTTTTGGGTCATGACAGAGTTTGTTCCATGACTGTGTTTTTTAACTTAATTATGCCTTTTATGGTGCTTAATTTATCCCATGTCAAGGTCAGTGTAGCTTACTCATGGCTTGCCTTGGGACCATCCAAGTCTCGCAACTAGGAACCTCCTTTTCAGGTGTAAGGAACTAAGGTCAGCCTAAGGGTAACTGAAGTTTAAGTCAGTAAATATGAAGATGCCCAGGAGTAAATATATCAGTCAGTTAACTCATATCACAAAATCATAGCATTAACTGGTCTTCCCTTTTTCTAAACAAAAAGAACATTTCTCTAACATAAAAATATACAAAGAACATAAAGGAAAGAGAAAGCATCAGTTCACTTACAAATACAAAATCCAAAGTCATCAGAATATTTAACATTGTAGGTTACAACTGTGTCTAAATAGGAGATAATTATGACTAATGGTTAACAAAACAAGGACAAAAATTAGAGAATTGGGTGTGCCTGGTGGGATAGGTGCGTCCCCATTAGCACTGGAATGGGTGCAATTCAAAAACATAAGCTCCCAGCAGGAAGAGAAGGGACAATCCAATGATAAGCCAGAAATACTCAGAACTGTAACCAAACACTCCCTTACGACTCTTTACTCTCTTAACTATTCTACTCTTTACTCTCATTTCCTATCTTTTCTCTTCTATCCCTTGTTATTCTCCATCTTGCCTGCCAATTCCTACTTTTATTTTATGGAAGAAAAGAGTATTGTTCAAATACACAAATCTGAGTATTAAACTGGCTTATCATCTATAACCCAAATCACCAACTATGGATGAATGACCTGAAGGTTTTGGTATATATACACAATGGTATCACTTGATCACTTGAATCCCATTATTCATCGATTTGCTCGAGCGGGTGCCAGTAACATTTCCATTGGACCCTATCACGTGCCAGTGAAGCCCAATGGCATCTGGTTGCTTCAGAAATATGAAGAGCCTCAAACCGCTCCTTCAGGGTCTTGACGAAGTCTGATCATCTTGTAGGCGGGCGGCCACGTGATCTTTTGACATCCCATGGGATCCAGTCAGTAACTGCTCTAGTCCAGCGGTCATCTCCAAATCGCATTACATGTCCAGCCCATCTGATTTTCGATGCATTGGCAAACTAGACATCGTTCCGTATTCTGGAATAGTGACAGAGGTCGAAACTCCGGATTCCTTCTCTCTCTTAGAGTGAGGCATGATATTTCAAGCATAGCTCTTTTGATTCCTCTTTGGGAGACCTGAATAGCATCCTCATCCTGCTTTCATAGGGCCCAGGTCTCTGAGGCGTATGTTAATGCAGGGAGAACGGTGGAGTCAAAGAGGTGTGCCCAGAGTCCCTTCACCTTTTATCATTTTCCTACCAGTATCTTTTAGTCAGGGTCACACGTTTTTGATGAGTGTAAACTTCTTAAAAGGTATTTTAATCACTTTAGTCCTTTTTGTTTGGTTTTCAGTGGCCAAGATTCTGGCTAACTTGATTCCTCTGATGTGGGAGAATGGAGGTTCTTTGTCTTTTTTAGCTATTTCTTCAATATTGTGCAGTTATAAGAAAGAACAAAATCATATAATTATGCTAATAGAACTGGAAGTTATCATGCTGGGTGAAGTCACTCAGAAAGAAAGGGACAGATACAGAATAATCTGGAGGACTGGAAAACACAGCAGGAAAACTGATCATGGCCACATAGACTGTGTCTTACTCCAGGACGTGCAGAATCTGTAGACCTGGGCCCATGGGTTTACTTGGTGGCTCTGGAATGTGTGTCTAGAGGCTGGAGCTTCAGGAATTACTAGGAGGTGGTGCAAGCTGCCCGCCCACACTCCAAGAAGAACTCTAGAGCTTTCTGTCTGAAAACAGGTATACCTAGAATTTTTGTTTGTTTGGTATCTTCAGAGATTAGTCATGAAGCAGTGAGGTGGTATCTGTGGGTTTGGATGTGGCTGCCAGGGATTCACAGGGTAGAGCTTTAATATAAAGTTTTATTTGTATGTTTAATATAAAACATTCCAATTTTGAATAATATATATTTAACATTATAACATACACCATATGGATCATGAAAAAGAAATGTACAAAATGCGTACCTAGGTATCCTAATACCTTCTTTGAAAATTTAATTTAATTTCTTTGTTTACAATTCTATCAATAATGGTTTGTCATGGACCAAAAAAGTCTAGTTTCCATACAACATTGTAGAGTTGACCCTTTCTCTAATTTGTTCAGTTCTGCAAATGGGCACCTTTGATCAACAAAGCTCAATGGTATCTAAATAGTGAACACTAACTAGCATTCGGTTAACCAAATAAGTTTATAACCATTGAATAATTATTCACTTGAATAGAATGTCCTGAAATACATATATATCATTGTAGTATAATCTACTCGAAGACATTAATTGTTTGCTGAAATCATATATATATAAAAGGAAAACTTGAGTCTTCTGATAGTAAACTTTCCAGTTATTTCTTATTTGCAGGTCAGGGCTATATGTGGAAAGCACGGATTATATCTGACTTTGAGCCTCCTAGAAACATTGTTGAACCACCAAGATTTGGGTTATCAAGATGAAATAAAGTAAGTTGATATTTTATTCACATGATTTTTCATAGGCTAGTTTTGTGTGGAAAGCTGTTGATCTTCATTATTTGAATAGAGTTAAGAAATGCTTGCTTATATTAAAATCAGAGTGTTCCTGGCAATAAAAGGAAAACAGAAACTATCCATTTGTAGTTAAAAAAAAATGATATCCTAGATTTTCCTTGCATTTAAGAGTCAAGTGCTTACTGGTTAGTCGCAGGAAGAGATGAAAAGTGTTAGACCAGTCACAAATAAGGTCAATGTTAGGTTGTGAGAAAGGAGGAGAGGGCTACAGACATGGACTATGCCTTCAAGATCAGATTGTCATAGTTCATTTGAAAAATGAACTAGACTCACAGACATGGGGCAGAGCTGCTACTGGCTCTCCCTGTGCCCAGCTGCTCATGAGGTGCCCGGGAGGGATGGCGATACTAGGCCTGGCCCGCCACTCCAGAAGAGCCTGGCAAGAAGCCAGACGACCCCCCCACTCCATGAGGGGCCTCCATTTTCCACATCCGGACTTCCCCCTTGTCAGAACTCCACCCAGCAGACCAGCCTATCACATCTTGGCTCGAGCTGTGATATTTATCCATCAATAAATGCTGGATTTTTAGATGACTACAAGAGTATGCTTCCCGCATGGCACAGCCTGGCAAGCTACCCATGTCGTATTTGATATGCCAAATACCAGTAACAATTATAGACCTCATTCCCATGACCTGATGGAGTGGTTTGAGGCTCTTTATGTTCCTGGAGCAAGCAGGTGCCCTTGGGCTCTACTTGCATGAGACAGGTCATATGGAGATGTTACTGGTGCCCACTGGAGCAAATCGATGATGAACGGGAACACAGTGATACAGTGATTAAGAGTTAGAGTTTGAATTAGAAACAGCAAGGAAGCTAGTATGCTCACTGCAGAAAAGGAGACATGCGAGACCAGGTGAATATTAAAACTAAAAACATTTGAATTTATCTCAGAATATTTACAAAGAGACTTGCAGACGTGGGGCAGAGCTGCTACTGGCTCACAAGGCGCCAGGGAGGGATGGTGGGTTCTAGCCCTGGCCCACCACCCCAGCGGAGCCTCGCAACAAGCCAGACAACCTCCCACTCCATGAGGGCCTCCATTTTCCACATCCAGACATCTCTCTCATCAGAACTCCACCCAGCAGACCAGCCTATCACAGCCCAGCTCATCGAGTTCCACCCTGCAGCAGTCTTTTATATTTATTTATTTATTTATTTATTTATTTATTTATTTATTTATTTATTTGCTTTTTTGGGTCACACCCGCAATGCTCAGGGGTTACTCCTGGCTCTGCACTCAGGAATTACTCCTGACGGTGCTCGGGGACCATATGGGATGCCGGGGATCGAACCCGGGCGGCATAGGCCAGCCGCGTGCAAGGCAAACACCCTACCTGCTGGGCTATCACTCTGGCCCTGCAGCAGTCTTTTAAATCCAGCTCAGGTATGCTGGTCCAGATACTTGCAGACATGGGGCAGAGCTGCTACTGGCTCTCCCTGTGACCAGCCGCTCACAAGGCGCCTGGGAGGGATGGTGGGTTCTAGCCCTGGCTCACCACCCCAGCGGAGCCTTGCAACAAGCCAGACGACCCCCACTCCATGAGGGACTCCATTTTCCACATCCGGACATCTTTCTCTTCAGAACTCCACCCAGCAGACCAGCCTATCACAGCCCAGATCATCGAGTGTTCCACCCTGCAGCAGTCTTTTTTAAATCCGGCTAAGGTATGCCAGTCCAGAGACTCACAGACATGGGGCAGAGCTGCTAATGGCTCTCCCTGTGACCAGCCGCTCACGAGGCGCCAGGGAGGGATGGTGGGTTTAGCCCTGGCCCACCCCCCAGCGGAGCCTCTCAACAAGCCAGACGACCTCCCACTCCATGAGGGCCTCCATTTTTCACATCCAGACTTCTCTCTCATCAGATCTCCACCCAGCAGACCAGCCTATCACAGCCCGACTCAAGCGGCCACAAGCAGCCACGCGGTTCATCAATAAATGCTGGACTTAGAGATGCCTACAAGAGTATGCTACCTGCATGGCAGAGCCTGGCAAGCTACCCATGTTGTATTTGATATGCCAAATACCAGTAGCAATTGTAGACATCATTCCAGAATGGATTGAGGCCCTTTATGTTCCTGGAGCAAGCAGATGCCCTTGGGCTCTACTAGCATGAGACAGGACATATGGAGATGTTACTGGGGCCCGCTCGAGCAAATCGATGATGAACGGGAAGACAGTGAAACAGTGATTTACAAAGAGTTGCCTTCAATTCTTCATGTGAGTATTAGCTAATGTATTCCTTTGATGAAACTATCCAAGACCAGAGGAGAAAACACCAAAAGAAAAGGCAAAAAAAAAAGGTTATAAATATGCACAGGCTTGGAAATAGTCTGTCTTCACAGAAAAAAACGTGCTATGGGGGTAGAAGCCTCAGTTGATATTATGTTATATTAGAATCAAATTACCCAAACCTAAATAAATCTAAAAATATGTAATATTTCTTTAAAATGATAAAATTTTTTTCTAAGTTACTTAGTGTTATCCATGATCTTATGTCAATGATTTTCTGAATGATTAAAAAAATAAAATGTAACATAAAATTTTCTAACTTTAATAGAAAATACAAAAATTACCAAGATAATAAGAAAGGATATTCTAAATAATTATTATAAATAATTCACTGTATCGCTGTCTATTGCAGGACACCTAAAAGCCTAGGCCTCTGCATCTGCCCTGGATTGCCTCCTGCAGGTCACTTCATAGATAGGGGGATAGTCTGAATGTGGCATTCTCATCTGACCATGTATTCTGTACTGGCTGGTATAAATATTCTCTCATGCTACCACAATCATCGTAGGACTAGCTAGATCTTACCAGCATATTTGCCTGGTCACGTTGGATCTCTAAGTAATTAGACCAGAGAGAAATGCTGTTTGCCTCCAAGCAAGGTAGCATGGCTCCCTGATAACTCAAAGGCAACTAAAATACAAAACTTCCATGAAGTAGACGAGACTCTTGTGAAGGCTTGGAGAAATATTTAACTGGCATTAGTATTAGTCTTTGGTACAGAGACATGCCATCTCAGAAACCCCTTCTCTACCCTATAAAGGCAATTCCAGGCAGATCTTGGCTCAAGATATTAGGTGAGGTGCTGGGAGAAATTACCTGAGGGCATTTGATCCTTCCTGCCAGGGGAAGTTACATTTAGCTTATAGCTTCTCCCAGCTCTGCTAGGAGTCTTTTAATTAGCTCTGGGTTCTTATGGTTCTTATGGTTCTTGTGGACCAACAACCAGATGGTCTCCTGAAGTTGCTACATTCTATAGAGCTATTTTCCTGTTTTCATCTCTAGATAGCCTAGCCCAGAATGGGCTGGACTGGGGAGTTTGGGTGGATTTCTAGCTATAAAATAAGCTGCAAGAAGAAAGAAGCTCTCTCTTTTTCCCCCTTTTGCCATTTCGGCTTCCCTTGGTGTTTCGCTTCTCCGTCCTCTCCATTCTCTGTTGGGCCTCAACACTTGGTGGCAGCCATCTTGGCCTACACCTGGCTGGGGCCTAGCTGGGATCCCAGAGTTCAGAGGTTTTCCCTGCTCTTGGATTGTATATTGGAACCTGTGATAGTAAAGCCCTTTTAAAACTGCATCAGATTCCTGAGTCATCATCCATTCCCGCCAGCTTTGGAGGTAGAAGGGAACTCGCTTCCCTGGCACTGTCGGGGACCCCGGCAGCGCTCCCCCAACAGCTGTCTTCCCTTTCATCATCAATTTCCCGAGCGGGCACCTGTAACATCTCCATATGTCCTGTCTCATGCTAGTAGAGCCCAAAGGCATCTGCTTGCTCCAAGAACATAAAGAGCCTCAAACCATTCCATCAGGTCATGGGAATGAGGTCTATAATTATTACTGGTATTTGGCTAATCAAATACGACACAGGTAGCTTGCCAGGCTCTGTCATGTGAGTGGCATACTCTTGTAGTCACTTCTGATCTCTAGCATTTATTGATGAACCACGCGGCTGCTTGTGGCTGCGCCGAGCCGTGCTGCGATTAGCTCTTCTGCTGGGTGGAGTTGATGAGAGGGGAGTCCAGATGTGGAAAATGGTGGCCCTCATGGAGTGGGGGTCATCTGGCTTCTTGCCAGGCTCTTCTGGGGTGACAGGTCAGGGCTAGAACCCGCCATATAGCCATAACTATTACAGGTGAGTGAAGTACTGTACAATGGTATAAAATCATAACAAATATATTTCATTTGATTTAAAATATATAAGAAAGTCTAAGTGTTATTAAAGATATCAATAATATTAAAAAATCTCAAACTTCTAGATGCAAAATGCAATTTCTTCTTGAAACAAATAACCTCAGTATAGTAATAAGGAAAATAAATAATAAGTAAATATAACAAACCTATATTTTACAAAATAAATTTATTAAAAAATAAAATATCTTTCAAAGGACTGGAGAGATAGTACAGAGATTAAGATATTTGTCTTGCCTGACTTTGAACCCGGTTTTATCACCAGCAAGTGTATATTGTCCCTTGAGTAACCCCTAAAGTGATCCCTTATCAGAAAACCAGGAGAAAAACCTGAGCACACTTGGTTATGGCCAACAGCCCCCCAACCCTCAAGATATCTTAATGAAAAATATCTGAAATAAATAGCATTTTATATTATAGGATAAAGATTAAAATGACGTGGAAATAAACATTATCCAAAACACAAATCTGTGAGTGAAAACCAGAATGAACCGTTAACAAAGCATCTCTGTGCTCTGTGACAAAATCAGCACCCAGCGTCACAGAAAATTCTCTGTATCACTGTGTCACTGTCTTCCCGTTCATGATCGATTTGCTCGAGCAGGCACCAGTAACATCTCCATATGTCCTGTCTCATACTAGTAGAGCCCAAAGGCATCTGCTCGCTCCAGGAACATAAAGAGCCTCAAACCATTCCATCAGGTCATGGGAATGAGGTCTATAATTGTTACTGGTATTTGGCATATCAAATACGACACGGGTAGCTTGCCAGGCTCTGCGTGCAGGTGGCATACTCTAGTAGTCACCTCTGATCTCCAGCATTTATTGATGAACCGCGCCAGGCTCTTCTGCTGGTTTTTTAATCATTAATGTGATCTCAAAAAGATTTGTGCCTGTGATAATGAACTAGTTTATGAAAAGAGGGAAGGATTAAGGATTAAGAGGAAAGGAATAAGTTTTCAAAATACTCTGGTGATAAAGATACAGGTATTTGGCTCAGTTGAGCTGAAGTATACCTCTTCTAATAATTTCATCGGACAGGTTTCTTGTGTGCACTCAATCATTTTATTTCTTAGAACTACTTATAATTGCACATTTTTGTGTAATTTGTTTGCTTAATGTCTATATAATTAACTCCATATTAGCAAAGAACATGATAATTTCCCTCAAATCATATTCACATTATCCTGTGGCCCAGGATTTGGCACACAGTAGAAGCATAGTAAACAGCTGATAAACTCATTCTTCTTTATTCATTCAATATTTATGTCTGCTGTATATCAAACACTATCCTAGTCACTAAGAACATACATGTGAAGAAAACAAAGCTTCTTCTCTCCTGAAGCTTGTATTCTGGGGCAGAAAAAACATAAACTAAAATATATACATTTTTATATCTTTCTAGTAAAACAAAGGGTAATATTTACAGGGAGAATCAATTAATAAATCGATTGTGTTATGAGATTAAGGCTAGTCAATAAACTTTCACTGGCCCAACTTTGAATATGGGAGCTTGCCTTTTCCAATATACCGGCGTTAGTTGGATGAGGCTGATTAGAATGGTTTTATAGCAAACACAGAAAAGTGATATATTAGTAGAATATAGATACAATGTTTCAGTATTCATTGATTAAAATCTGGGATTCAGAACTAAGATTTAAGAAACAGAAGTATAAGAATAAGGGTGAATGGAGCAAGGTAACTTATAATCTCATTTATAGGTCTAAAAATTTATGCATTTTATACACAAATCAAAAACATATACATTTCTTTAATCACCTATCTTTGGTTTGAATGTTCAAGGACATTGGAACTATGAGAATTTTGTGAAGAGTTACATTTGTAAATGTTAAACCTGTTTCATCCCCAAGCAGTCATTGACTAGAGCTTCTTCAGTGAAATTAAATCCTTTCTGTTTAGAGCTTTGTATGCAAACCTATATCCTTAAGAGATTACAGATGCAATTTGGACACACATTTTAGAAGCTGAATGCTCAAATCATTATTTTAGTACATATTGTCCATTAATCTGCTGTTCAATTGGGAACCCATTTGGTATGTAGCTGCTTGCTAATTAGCAGGATTCTAGTGCTGAGCTGCTTCCTGATTAAATGTCCTTTAGAATCAATAAAACATCAGGAGGGATTATGGTGATGTGGGATTAGCCCCCATCTAACTGAATAAAATGAGTTGTGTTTCCTTCTTAAACTGTCACATTGCAAGAGCTGATGAGAAGAGCAATTTCACCAATGCTGTAGCAAAGTTGTTGGGGGTTATTTTTGTTTTGTTTTGCTTTGTTTTTAACTTTCAGATTTTGTGATTTTGTCATTTGCCTACTAATTAGCAGAGAGAGAGACATTAGTGAATGTCTGCCAGGGTAAGGCGATTTTGAGAAAGACTTGATTACGATTTCAAATCTCTACTCTGAATCACCCTTATATAAAATGAGTTCAGGTTGTGTTGGATGAAAATCATTATCCCTGTTCTTGGCTGGGAACATGTAAGTCAGAATTAGCATTTAATGTTTCTGTGTGACTTTACAATAACTGGTAATTAAGGAGGGCAGAAAGAGAACAGGAGGCAAACTAATACTCTAAAATTATATTGGCAAAATTAAATGCTGCAAACCCAGTTTAAAATACAGACTCAGGCCAAATTGTGCTGGGGAGAGGGATGAATAATGTAGCTGCTAGGAAGCTTGGTAAATAGAGAGAGCAATTGACACAGCCACAAGTAGGATTTATCAAACACATCTGGCTCATTATTGAGAGTGCAATTAGGTTGAAAAGGACTGGTTTGGTAATCCAGGAACAACTAGAGGGTTTTAGCAGATAAAAAAGACAGGAGGTGTCTGATTCAGCAATTACTTTTTAGTGGGAATAGGTAAAGAAACAAACAATTAGTTGTGTTCTTAATCTTCCCATTGGTTTGATATATTATGAACCAAACCTGATTTTGAAGAGTTCATGAAATCCAGTCTTTGAGACTATCATAATTCATATAGGATAATAATTGAAATATAATAGTTATTATAATCATGATTATATTGATAATGAAATGAATGCCATTATAAAAAGTCAACATTTACATAGTGTGTACTTTAAAAAAAATTTTCTGTTTTTCATAGAAACTAACTTTTTAAAAATTTTTTATTTTTACAATTACAAAGATATACAATTAAAAAGTTCATATTTGGGTTTTGGTCATACAGTGTTCCAGCACCCATCCCGCCACCAGTGCCCATCTCCCACCACCAACGTCCCCGGTTCCCTCCTCCCTCCCCCAGCCCTCCTCCATGGCAGGTTCTTTATTTCTTTCCCTTTCTCTCTCTTTCTCTTTTCCTTCCCCTCCATACTATGGATTACATAACATACATTAAAGGGTTGTCATGTGTATCTTTTTGCCTCTATTTAATGCTCAGTTCTAGGTTGACATTAGTACCCTCGACAATTGTTAGCACACTGTTCCATTTTCTGTCTTACCTAGCCTCTGACTCCCACACAGAAACTAACTTTTTAAAAAATCTTTCCAAGTGTCGCATGAGGTAGATGCTGAAATTGAGTTATGTTTCATCAGTGAGATCAAATGGCATGAGATTTGAAAGGCTGAAGGGATAGATGAGATCATGACAAAGCTATTTCATGTGTTTATTTCCCTGCAGAAGCATCAACTCTTTCTTTTTTTTTTTTTTTTGCTCTTTTTTGGGTCACACCCGGTGATGCTCAGGGGTTACTCCTGGCTTTGCACTCAGGAATTACTCCTGGCAGTGCTCGGGGACCATATGGGATGCCGGGGATCGAACCCGGGCCGGCACAGGCCGGGCGCGTGCAAGGCAAACGCCCTACCTGCTGGGCTATTGCTCCGGCCCCCATCAACTCTTTCTTTTATTTTATTTTATTATTTTATTTGGGGGAGCACACCCATCTATGCTCAGAGTTTACTCCTGACTGTGCTTTGGAGTCAGTCCTGGAGATCTCGGGGAACCAAACTGGGGCATCTGGGTCAAACTGAGGTTGGCTACTTGCAAGGCCAGCACCTGACCTACTGTGCTGTCTCTCTGGCCACAGTAGAGGCACCTCTAGATCCTGTCAAACATCACATTTTCCAGTAAGTAACGAAAAATATATCACTTGCTGTATGATTACCAACCCTCTCTCAGGGGCAGCTGAAACATCAGCCAGAATTTCTTGCAGTTTACTAGGCCCCAGACTAAATCTGCTGAGTCTAGCAACAGAAACCGAGATCCATTTTAACAGCCTTTACAATATGTATGGGCACTTTATTCCCCTATATCAAAGCTCTTTCTAATACAAATACTAAAATAGGTTTCCGTTTCCTATATGCATCCTGTATAGCACAAGTATGAAAATCTGGGGCGGAGCGATAGCCCAGCGGGTAGGGCGTTTGCCTTGCACGTGGCCGGCCTATGCTGGCCTGGGTTCAATCTCCGCATCCCATATCCTGAGCAAAGAGCCAGGAGTAACCCCTGAGCATCGCCAGGTGTGACCCAAAAAGCAAAAAAAATTAAAAAAAAATTAAACAAGTATGAAAATCTCCTTTCATATCACTGTCAGTATAAATTTCTAGTTCACTGCACATTCTTCCAGAGTGATGATATTGATTACCAATATTAAGTTTCTTTTTCGTGACCAGGTGGCAGAGTTTTGTTGAACTGTTGAGCAGAGCTTCCTCTGATTTGTCATCTGATTTGCTCACAGGTGAGTAATTATTTTGTTGCTTGAGAAAAACTGCTTTTTAAGTCCTGTAGTTTGCTTGTTGAGTTTCATCTTAGTGCTGCAAGAAATGTAAATGTCCCAACATGGAAAAAAAATTGAAATGAGGGATTGCTTTAATGGCAATTCTTTTGGTTTCTGAATAATAAAGTATATAATTCTTCATATTTTAGTATCTTATTAGGCGAGGCATTCTCTACCAATAGACCTTTACTTACTCAAGAAACTGATAATATTTATTAGAATTTTAGTTTCACATTCCCTAACAAATAGGAATCCTGTAACTTATCCTACTTATAGGCCATAAAAATGGAGCTAAAATGAAAAGTTAGTTTTTAAAGGTCATTTAATTATACTAAATTATCAAAATAATACAGTGAGAAAATAAGACAGCTGGCATGATATGGAATATTAATAAGATAGTTTGTTAAGTGAAATTGTAAACATAATTGGGGAAAATATTTCAACTAAAATGAACACAAAATCATGTTTGGCCCCAACTTGTGATAAGAGAAGTGGTTTATATGACAAAGATCAGAAACAGTGAGTTTAAGGCGGGGATGTAGTGATAAAGGAACTCTCGTCAACTGTTGTTGTAGCAGTCACATAATTAAGTCTCTCTGGAGAACTTTGCTGTTCACTCAAAACATTCATATTTGATTCTGCAATTCTACTCCTGGGAATCCACCCCCAAGAATGCAGAAACCTTAATCCAAAAAGATATAGGTACATTTATGGTCATCGCGGCACTATTTACAATCATCAGATGTGGACGCAACAGATGTGGATTGCAAGTACCCAATAATGGACTAGATCACTAGATCACTAGACATCCCGTTATTCGTCAATTTGCTTAAGTGGGCGCCAGTAATATTTCCATTTGACCCTATCATGTGCCAGTGTAGCCCAATGGCATCTGTTTGCTTCAGGAATACAAAGCCTCAAACTGTTCGTTGAGGGTCTTGATGAAGAAGTCTGACCATCTTGTAGGTGGGCAGCCACGTGATCTTTTGACATCCCATGGGATCCAGTCAGTAATGGTTCTAGTCCAGCGGTTGTCTCCAAATTGAATTGCATGTCCAGCCCATCTGATTTTCGATGCCTTGGCAAAAGAGACAGCGTCCCTGATTCTGGAATTGCAACGGAGGTTGGAGCTCCGGATTCCTTTTCTTACTTGAGTGAGGCATGATATTCCAAGCATAGCTCTTTCGATTCCTCTCTGGGAGACCCGAATAGCATTCTCATCCTGCTTTCATAGGGCCCAGGTCTCTGAGGCATACGTTAATGCAGGGAGAATGGTGGAGTTGAAGAGATGTGCCCAGAGCTGGAGGTTCTTTGTCCTTTTAGCTATTTCTTCGATGCTTTTGAAGGCATTCCATGCCGCTCTCTTCCTCCTGCGCAGCTCAGGTTTCAGTTTGTTCATCATGTTGATTTCTCGACCTAGGTATACATAACTGCTGCATTCAGAGATGTTCGTTCTATTGAGAGAGTGAATGGGTTCTCTGGAACTAGTTCATTTTTCATGAACATAGTTTTGTTGAGATTCAGCTGTAGACCTATCTTCCCACATTCTTGGTGGAAGTCAATGGACAAGTGGATAAATAAACTGTTGAATGAGTATATATATATACATATATACACATATATGCACACATATATACATATATGTATACATACATATCACTTGTATCACTGTATCACTTGTCTTCCCATTGTTCATTGATTTGCTTGTGCAGGTGCCAGTAATGTCTCCATTCATTTGGAATGAGGTCCATTATTATTGCTGTTTTTGGCATATTGAATACACCACGGGTAGCTTGCCAGGCTCTGTTGTGGCTCTGGGTTTACCCCAGTGGGCAAAAGTCTTTTTCTATGTCAGACCTTCAACCATCCAGGGCCCACAGGGCAGAGCCTTGGGTATAGACAAGCCTGTCTTCTGTCTGCCACCTGCCGACACAGCTGGGCACCACAGCCACACCTGCAACACCTCGAGGGGCAGGTACATGCATATATACACCCATATATAAACCACTTTTCAGTTTATATAGCATATATGTACAAATGTACTTGTATGCACTTGATAAATACTGTGAAAAAACACGAAATTTCAAAGTTTGCTTCGACTTGAATGAAATTAAAGGGTACCATGCTAAGTGAAATGAGTCAGAACAGAAAAAATAACTACCATCTTATAACTCTCATAGGTAGAGTCTTAAACAAACAAAGAAAGAGATTAGCCAATCACCACTGGAAACAAGTCCTGAGATATAATCAACAGAACTGGAAACTGAGAGGTGAAGGGCAGTGGTGAAAGGGACCATGGAATAATGATGACGGGTTCTTGAAACACTAGGGAGGATTGTTGTCTCTGTAACTATAAAATATTGACTTTTATGATTGTAAACTAGGATATCTTAATAAGATTATAATTAAAAATAAGAAAGAGAAACAAGAAGACACAATACAGCAAGGGAGGTAGACTGCTAATGAGGGAAATTAGAATGTATGGTGATAGCCTCAGAGGTGACTCATCCTCCTCAAACATTCTCTGATCACCTTTTTCTCACGATAACGCAGAAAAAGTTACGTGTTTGGCCTCCCCTTTTGTTAAGGGAAAAATATGTATTCATAACATTTCTTGTTGAAATGACTTATAGTAAAGGGGTAGAAAAGTCAACCCAGTTGCTATAGAAAAGAGCTTCTAAAAGTTTCTTTCCTGTGATCATTTCCCCCTGAGAAATTTTTAAGACACCCTGGGTATATAAAATAGGTATATGAGTCAAAACATATGCTGATAATAAATCATGAATTTTTTCTTAAAATGAATTTTTCACAACTTCAGTATTCAGTTTTGTGACCCCATGTTGATCCCATGTGGAGTTACGAGCAAGAGTTTAAGGAGTTAGGCTTCAGACAATAAAGAGATTTTAGTTTATGTACCTTAAGAAATCTGACAGCAGAAGGTATAAATCCCATCATTAATCCGATTTCTTTCTGATTCTCTAATCTACTTTGCCTGGTGTTAGGATCGTTTCAGGCTCCTCATGGTGGTCCCCAGTTGCTCTGTGAACTTTCGCAATAGCAGATTAGGTCTAGAAACTATGGTCATGGCATCTTCTCCATATTCTCTTTTGAGAGGCCCTGAAGGCAAAGGATTTACTAAGAAACTGCAAAGACTGTTCCTCTTGTCTCAAGATTCCTTCTGTCCCTCTTTGAACCAAGATTTGTGATCGAGATAAACCACGTTCTTTAGTCAGTAAATGAGCTTGGAGGTTCAATTCAAGAGTCAGTCTCACCACACTGTAGCAATGGGATGGAGATAGAAGTGGTGCTCCCAAAGAAAAGAGATTGCTGTCATGAGAAGTATATACTCAAAAGGATCACCTCAGAAGGAAGGAATGTGGGACTCCTATGGGGGGAAAAGATCATCTCCAGTCTTGTAACCTGACCCATGAAGCAAATCTACTCTGTAAACACTTAACCCGCATCTTCCTTTTCCTCATGCACCAGTGAGCCACTCATTTCTTGCTTGAATGGACCCAACACAACTCTCCACAGCCTTTGTCCTTGAAGATCTTTTGCTTGAAATGCTCTTTCTTCTAGATTTTGTTTTTTTTTTTTTTTGCTTTTTTGGGTCACACCCGGCAATGCTCAGGGGTTTCTCCTGACTCTGCACTCAGGAATTACTCCTGGCGGTGCTCCAGGGACCATATAGGATGCCAGGGATCGAACCCGGGCTGGCATGGGCCAGCCGCGTCAAGGCAAACGCCCTACCCGCTGGACTATCGCTCCGGCCCCTCTTCTAGATATTTATTTGGAGACTTTCTTCTTGTTTTCACACTCAAAACTCTACTGTTATGTCACGTTACAGAGTGTTTTGATAGTTCCATGGCTTAAACAGCAAGTGGTTGTTTACTGCTCTGTGACTGCCTTTAGCACTATAATGACCTGGCATTATTTTATGCAAGTATTTGGTTGCCTTCATCTTTGGAATATATTTAATGAGAAGATTCTGTCTTCATTGTTTAGCATTTTATTTTTCATTGCCCAAAACAAAGGTTAGCTATCAAGTGTGTTTGTGGAATGAATAAAAAGAAATCTCAGCACAAACCCCATCTCTTTCTTTTCTCTTAGTGGTTAACTCAGTTTCCTCAAGACAAAATGCAAATAATTTCTACTTAAAAGGTTATTTATTGTCTAGATTAAGTTTTTTAAAGTGTGAAGATATCTGATATATATATATAGAACCATATATATGACATATATATAATGACATATATATACATATATATATATACCAGATATCTTCACACTTTAAAAAACTTAATCTAGACAATAAATAACCTTTGAAGTAGAAATTATTTGTATTTTGTCTTGAGGAAACTGAGTTTCCTCAAGAATATATATATATGTACCATATATATATGACATATATATAAATATATATATATACTAGACATTATTTTTGTGTGTGTATTTGACAAATATTAGTTCCCTCACCAAAACTTCATTTGTTAGGTCCAAAGAATTCAATCGCTTACTTAAATTAGTTGTCATCTATCCTGCTTCTGTTTTGAAGACTCAGTCGCTATTTCTAAGGAATTACCTAATGAATTCTGAGCTGGATTGTCATCCCCAGAGATCAGATTTAGTGGGTCCACTGTGACATCTCAAAGAGGAATGTTTAAAGCTCTCCAAGCGGGAGCTTTAATCAACCAGTGCTGATGACCACCATTTCAAGTCTTTAGGGGGGTAAAGGAAGATTGGCTGGCTGTGTAACTATCAGAATCACTGGAAACCCTGTAAAACCTGGTCTTACAACACCTGGAAATCTCAAGGACCCCGTTTGGCTTGTTTCTGCCAATACAAATCCTGAACTGGCAGACTAGACAGATGGTTATTATTTATCCTTCCTGCTGTGTTAGAAAGAAAAAAAAACATTAGCTCTGCCTAGGGTTTCTTGAACAGTTTTCACATGTGCAAACCATTACTTTTATATGCTTAAAGGTATTAGGAAGGAGAAAAGGATGCTAAAAAGAGACCAGGAGGACTAGTGTACTTTTCTCCTAATGGAACTTGGAGACGTGCAGACAGCAGGGATGGGTTGAACTGGGGATCATTCAGGTTCTAGATCTCATTCTGAAGGGGATATGCTTGTGAATATTGCCCACAAAACTGCAGCTAATTCATGTTAGCATCTCATCTCTGGGGAGCCAGATTTGCAATCATGTAACAACCATAATGTAATTAAAAATAGCACCTTGAGTTCCCTTCCCTATGTTCATTCTATGTGGATATTTTTTAACAGCCACCTTACCACGAATCGCTAATATCCTCTTTTTCTCATAACTGAAAAAATTAGCATCCGAAAGTTGGCAACTAGTAAAGGGAAGAGAGATTCAGAATTAACATTTAACTCTGTCATCAATGGATGTCTTACTTTAAGATTCAACCTGATGGCTTAAAATAATTTGAAAAAAAATTTTTTTTACCTGCAATACACAGAATTTTTTTTTTACATATCAGGTGAAATAAGCATGGGCCATTGCTAGTAGGTGATAATGGGTTTCCATGACAACCTAAATTTATATGGCATTAAACCAGATCTTCCTGGAAAGGACTGATAATCTGGCTGCTATTATGATCCTCACTGAGCATCTATTTCATTTTATACAAGATCCCATGTGAATTTGATTTTAGAAGATAAAGAAATGCAGAGAAACTTCTCTCCAATGGCAGAAAAGGAGCAACGTGTTGGTGTACATGGACACTCGTTTAAGTCAATAAGCATGAGTGAAGTCTTAATTCCAATACTGAGTACAGAGGCCAAAAAAAGGCTATGAAATCATATTGTCTTCCCTGTGGGGATTAAAAAAAAGACAAAATATTTATGATGATTCATAGACATAATGTTAAAAAGCAAACAAACCACAAAACAAAGGGGCTGAAGTGATAGTACAGTGGGTAGGACTGTTGCCTTGCTTATGGCTGATGCAGATTCAATCCCCAGCATCCTATAAGGTCCTTCTTGCACCGCCAGGAGTAATTCCACCACCAGGAGTAATTCCTGAGTGTAGAGCCTGGAGTAACCCTGAGCATCACTGGGTATGACCCAAAGAGCCAAAAAAAAAAAAAAAAAAAAAAGCAAACAAACGCTTTAACTCTTGAATAGGAACGTATTTGTATAAGTACTCATATATAGATAACACATTATTGTTGTTAATTTTTGGAGAACTTGCTAGGCTACTGATATTTATTTACTTTCTAGTTTTTAGTATAATAAACTCTCATAATTCCCTATTAAAATCACTGCCCCATATCACAGAAGACAAAGCTAAGCCACGAAGAGAATAAGCAATCTGTCAGGTCAGAAAACTGAAAGAGAAAGGAGCTAAGACTCAAACCTATGGCATCTGGCTTCTGAGTCTCCAATCTCCACCACATTAGAACACATCCACCCTTCACCTTCTGTTTAAAACCCAGTAGTTGGATCATTTTATTGAAAACAGTAAGCTCCAATTCAGATATGTCATGAATTTGCTAATGGTATGTTTGATTCATGCACTAGATATTGAAATGGGATTGCTCAGTAATCTCTCCTGATTGGTCTTTTTTGTGGACTTGTAAAATAGCTAAACAAGTTTCTGTGACTCAGAGAAGCTGCTGAATGAATGAAGAATGACTTATGAATGAATAATGACTGATCACGATCACGATCTCGATCACGATCTTCCCGTTGATCATCTATTTGCTAGAGCGGGCACCAGTAATATCTCCATATGTCCTGTCTCATGCCAGTAGAGCCAGGGGCATCGGCTTGCTACAGGAACATAAAGAGCCTTAAACCATTATATTAGGTCATGGGAATGACCTAATATAATTGTTACTGGAATTTGGCATATCATATACAACACGAGAAGCTTGCCAGGCTTGTCGAGCAGGAGGCAAACTCTTTTAAACACCTCCAAATAAAAGCATTTATTGATGAACCGCACTAGCCGGGCTGTGATGGGCTTGTCTGCTGGGTGGAGTTCTGATGAGAGGGAAGTCCAGAAGTGGAAAATGGCAGCGCCCGTGGAGTGAGGAGCGGTGGTCTGGCTTGTTGTGAGGCTCTGCCGAGGTGGTGGGCCAGGGCTAGAACCCGCCATGCCTCCCAACTGCCTCATGAACGGCTTTGCACAGGGAGAGCAAGGAACAGCTCTGCCCCATGTGTTAGAGTCTCTGGACCAGCATACCTGGGCGGATTGAGGAAAAAGCTGTGGTAGGGTGGGTGTCGGTGATCCGGGCTGTGATGGGCTGGTCTGCTGGGTGGAGTTCTGACGAGAGGGAAGTTCAGAAGTGGAAAATGGCGGCGCCCGTGGAGTGAGGAGCGGTGGTCTGGCTTGTTGTGAGGCTCTGCCGAGGTGGTGGGCCAGGGCTAGAACCCGCCATGCCTCCCGACTGCCTCATGAACGGCTTTGCACAGGGAGAGCAAGGAACAGCTCTGCCCCATGACTGATACCTAGTTAATTTCTTCTATGCATGAGGGCTGCAGGGTGGCAAAATCCTCAAGTGATAGACGTTATTGCTACTTCTTGCCACCCAGAACCTCTAACCACTGAAAGGCGCAAGGGAGTGAGAAATTAATGGTTTTGCCTCATTCTTTCGGCTGTGTAGAGAGATCAAACCATAGGACAAGACCACATCCCACATTTCAAAGTGTCAGAATCCCAAGTCAATGCTGCCCAGGATTTGTCACTGTTTATCTGGAACTCTGTGCCAAGTTAAGTGTCATGTTATCTAAGATACCATTTCTAATCCTTTACCACTCCCACCTCTACCATGAAAACCAGTTATTTAAACTCTTTAAACAATATTAAACAATATATAATTGTCATATTTTTTCTTAGTGCTCTTTAAGGTTATTTTCAATGAAATAATGATTTGGAGTGAATATCTAGCATCTACCACCCCATCTTGAATTCCCTTAAGAAAGTAGGTCTTGCTGAACCAGGATTAACAGTAGGTTCATGTGAGCTGACACATTTACTACGTTGGAGCAGATGCCAGCACTTCCTTTGCTTGTGGGACTGTGTGTATGCATTAACATTTAATGGACAAAACAAAGTCCTTCTTTCTTTCTCGTCCAGGAAAGAAAGACAAGGGAACGTCTGCTACTGCCATGCTACCTGAAAAACCTGAGATGCCTCATGTCAAAACCGAGACTATGGTTAGTATGTCCCTTGGTCAGTAGGACTTGGGAAAAACTTCCTCATCCAACCCAATCCTCTATCTTCAATTGACCTACTTTGGTGGATTTTGGTTTTCATTCATTGCCTCAGTGTCAGACTGGTCTTGACTTGGATATTCTGAGAGGCAGAACAGTTCCAGGAGTATGGGTTGGTTCCTGCCCAAGCTGCAAAAAACCTGTTTTGATGACGTGTCAATGGGATTGCCACCTAACCCAAGAAAGTAGCCTTGAAGCTTGTATTAAAACCCCTCCCAGGGACCAGCGAGACAAAACAAGCATATGATGCTTACATTGCAAGTATTTGAACTCCAGTTAGATCCCCTGGACTTCATATAGACCCCTTAGCAACGCCAGGGGTCACTACTGAAGTACAGAGCCAGAAAGACCAAACATTACTAACTCCCTTCCAGGGGAGCAGGGAAGCTTCTCCCAAAGCCAGTGATCAGTCTACCAACTGCTAGCAAAACAAAGTTTGGTTATGAGACTCCTTTTAGCATTTTAAGTCCATTTTCTAAAAATGGAGGGTGACCTTTTCTGAAGACATATCATTTTAAAATGGAATAGTCCCTTAGACTTAAAAAAAAACTGGCATGCTGTTAAAATCCATTTTAATATTCCCAGAACTTAGCCAGGAGAAGATGCAGACAGAATTGAAAAACAGCCTGAGTTTTTCTGTTGTTGTTGTTTTCCTAATGCTCGGATTAGAACATAATTCATCTTTAAATGACGGGAGGCCTTCTCATGCACTTCACACTTTGAAATATTTTAGAAAATAGTATCCATTTTGGCAAGCCTCTCACCATGCAAGAAATAACAGCAAATGCTTTTCTCCTTGAGTGTTAAGTCTGTTGTGAATAAGATTATAAAAAAATATACTTTGCTCTTTTATTTTGCCTCTTGTATGAGAATTTTACTGTATTTCTGCAATAACTATTTTTTTCTCTCATATTCCTATAGAATTAATTGTCCCACTTTTTACAGAAGAGCTTTAGGGAGAGGATTGGAAAAGCAAAGTTTCAATTGTCCCAGGGAAAATTAGTTATTCGTTCACTATTCACCCAGTAAGCATATCTTGAGAACTTCCTGTGAGTCGAACCCTCAGCAGACCTGGGGGAAACGAAAGGGCAATTGCACAGACCTAGTCTTCAGATCTGTAATAGAAGCAAGAGACTTGCCCAGCTGTTAAACTATCCACAGTTTAGTGCACAAGAAGCACGCAGATCATTTCTTCTCTAGGGGAAGGCATCCAAAAACTAAGATTAGTAGAATCCTAAAGGACAAGTATGAGCCCAGCTATACAAGGAATAACTGGCAAGAAGGGTTTTTCCAATAGAAGCAATAGCATAGTGTGGAAGTATGAAGATATGACACACATTCATCTTTACAGCTGAAATAATACACATGCATACATGTGCTTGCACACACATACACACTTACATACATACAATGGAAAGAAGATATATCAAGAACAAGGACTTGAGTGCTCTTACATGCCAAGCAAGATATTTGAACCTTATCTGGATACGATGGGACCAATATACGGGAGAGGGTATGTTAGTTACTAACTGATTGGCTTATTTACTTACTCACTTACTTGTGCATAATTCACATCAATATGAATTCCCCTTTCCCTCAGTGATCAAAGAGATCAAAGAGTTTCACAGAATAAACAAGTATTTTTACATCATTTAAAGTTGACTTTTCAAATCCTAGAACAACTTTTGAACTCTGTAATATTACCTATCAGGGATGAAGTGATAATACAGCAGGGAGGGAATTTGCTTTGCACATGGCAGACCTGAGTTCAATCCACAGCATCCCATATGGTCCCCTGTTCACCACCAGGCACAACCCCTAAGTACAGAGCCAGGAGTAACCCCAGAATAATCAGGTATAGTCCAAAAGCAATAAATAAATTAATAAATAAATAAATACATGAATAAATAAGTTATGATATTCCCTGTTGCGTGCAGCCGCTGGCCGCAATTTACCTCCAAATTACCATAAATATTCTACCCACCCCTCTGAGAGAGCCCCACAAAGTAATGAGAATATAGCACCCGCATGGCAGAGCCTGGCAAGCTGTCCGATGCGTGTTCGATATGTCAAATCCAGTAACAGAAATGTTTATTTTCCTGACACCAAAAGACCCCTTAATATGGCAGAAGTAAGAAAGGCAAACAAGCAGTGCCTCATAAAATTTCACGGCCATCCTAGGCTGCCAAAACGAAGAAGGACTAAAATGACTGTCTGTACTTTCAATGCACGTACACTGGCATCGGAAGCATATATTGAGGATCTGATGCTGCAAGCGCAAAAGATCAAGTACGACACCATTGGTCTGAGACGAGGAGGCGTCAGTTGCATCATGCTGTATTTGACACTGGAGAAGAATTGTTCCTTGGAACATGCAAACAGAAAGAGGCGTCGGTGGCGTTGGTGTCCTTGTCAACACAAACATGGCTGTAAACATGGATTCATTTGAATGCCTAACAAACTGAATAGGACGATTACACCGGAAGAGATGTGGCCCACTGCCAGAAATTTCTATCTTCATTGTCTACGCACCAACATCCACATACAAAGAAGATGAATTGAGAAATTCTACATGGAATTGGAGGAGTTCTATAAAAAGATCACACCTTCTACAAGAACATAGTCGGTGATTTTAATGCCAAGATAGGATCAAGAAGATCGGCTGAAGAACTCCACATCGGGACCCAAGGCCTAGAATGGAACGAACAGGGTGAGAGACTGAGTTCATCATGTCCACCAAGACCATTCATGGGAACTCACAGTTCCAGAAAGCTGAAGCGAAACGTTGGACATGGGAATCTCCTGGTGGACAGTTCCACAATGAAATTGACCACATCATCTTCAATCGATGGTTTTGTCTGACCGATGTAGCTGTTGTCCCCAAATTCCAAACAGGATCGGACCACCATCTCCCTCCTGCAAAATTCTACTTCCCGTAACGGGGAGAAAAGGCTGCAAAGTTTAAGAAGAGAACTCCCAGAACGACCACCAAATGGGAACTCTTTGGCACCATTGCAGCAACATGGGAAGATACCATCATTGGCGACATCGATGAAGAATACAACCGACTGGTTCAGCACCTCCATGATTGTGCGAAGAATGCCAAGAGAGAGAAAGACACAAAAAGAACGCCTGTCTTCAGAAACTCTCGAGCAATTCGCCAACGTGGCAAGGCGAGAGCCTCAGGAGACCAAATGCTAACGTCCAAGCTTGCTAAACGGTGCAGAGAAACGATAAAAGAAGACCTCAAAGACAGAAGAGCAGAAATACTGGAAGATGAAGCAGAAGCCAGGAAAAGCATTCGCACTGCCCGCCTGTCCTTTGCCAACTATAAGACCAAGATGACTGCCCTCCGACACCCTGATGGATCGATCACATCTTCTAGAAAGACAATGGAGAAGATTATCCCGGACTTCTACTCAAATCTCTTTGATAGCCACATCCACCTGCCCACATACCAAATTTCACAGGATGGATATGTCATTCCCAACGTTCTCCCTTCTGAAATCTGACATGCCATCTCATCAGTAAAGAAGGGAACAGCACCAGGCCCAGACAAAGTCAGACCCAAACACCTGAAGAATCTTCCGTTGGTACTCATCAATACACTAGCTCGGCTCTTCACACACTACCTGTCCGAATGCAAGGTGCCCTCCCAATGGAAAACCAGCGGGACAGTTCTACTGTTCAAAAAGGGAGACATTCACGACATTGGCAACTATCGCCCCATCTGCCTGTTTTCTGTCATCTACAAGCTCTTTACACGAGTCATCCTGAACAGGATTAGCAGAACACTAGATGAAGGACAACCATGGGAGCAAGCAGGCTTCCGGAAAGGATTCAGCACAATCGACCATATCCACACAGTAACCAAGCTCATTGAGGTTTGTAGGGAGTACAAAATGCCGCTCTGTCTCACATTCATTGATTTACAGAAAGCCTTTGATTCTGTGGAGACTGAAGCAGTCTTCGAAGCCCCTAGTCAAACAGGGGCGTTCAAACCCAATACATCAAGATCCTTCGTGAGCTGTATTACGGATTCACCACCAGGATCTCACCATTCTATAAAGAAGTGATTATTAATGTGAAAAGAGGGTTTCAACAGGGCAATACCATTTCACGAAAACTCTTCAGTGCCACCCACAAGAACATCATGCAACAATTAGAATGGGAAGGAATGGGAGTGAAGATAGATGGTCGGCAACTACATCACCTCCGCTTCGCTGATAACATCGTTCTAATAACACCAAACATTAGCCAAGCGGCACAAATGCTGGCTGACTTCAACCGAGAATGTGGAAAGACAGGTCTACAGCTGAATCTAAAGAAAACAATGTTCATGAAGAATGAACTCGTTCCTGAGGCCCCATTCACTCTCAATGGAACAAACATCTCTGAATGCAGCAGTTATGTGTACCTAGGTCGAGAAATCAACATGATGAACGAACTAAAACCTGAGCTGCGCAGGAGGAAGAGAGCGGCATGGAATGCCTTCAAAGGCATCGAAGAAATAGCTAAAAGGACAAAGAACCTCCTGCTCCAGGCACATCTCTTTGACTCCACTGTTCTCCCTGCATTAACATATGCCTCAGAGACCTGGGCCCTAAGAAAGCAGGATGAGAATGCTATTCGGGTCTCCCAGAGAGGAATCAAAAGAGCTATGCTTGGAATAGCACGCCTCACTCAAGTGAGAGAAGGAATCCGGAGTTCTGACCTCCGTCGCTATTCCAGAATCAGGGACGCTGTCTCATTTGCCAAGGCATCAAAAATCAGATGGGCTGGACATGTAATGCGATTTGGAGACAACCGCTGGACTAGAGCCATTACTGACTGGATCTCACGGGATGTCAAAAGATCTCGTGGCCGCCCACCTACAAGATGGTCAGACTTCCTTGTAAAGACCCTGAAGGAACGTTTTAACGTTTTGAGGCTCTTCGTATTCCTGAATCAACCAGATGCCATTGGGCTACATTGGCAAATAATGGGGTCCAATGGATATTTTACTGGCGCCTGCTCGAGCAAATTGATGAATAATGGGATTCAAGTGATCAAGTGAATAAATTCTTTTGGGTAATTTCTAATGTGACTCAGAGTTCTAAGAAATATCAAATCATTGTTCTGTATACTTTATGAAAATGTTCTGCTTTTCCCTACATTGAGCTTACTATTGAGTAAATTTCTTTTATATTTATCCTCTAAAATTTACTTGTCACCAACATAAATACTGTTTCAAACAGTTTCAAATTCTTTTAGTACAAAACAAAAGAATTTTTCATATTCCCCAACTGCAGTTTAATTCGTGTTTGTTAAGAAATTGAAAACTTGACTTCCTGCTGCAATTACTATTATTTAGAGCTATGGGGTTTTCACAAGTTATATGTGGAATGTTTGAGACAAAAGTGAAAACTTAGAGAAATTCAGATGTCTGAAAGTTGAGGAACAGAAGATAAAGGCATAATTTTGTGACGCATTAGAATTATATGGATTGCCACGAACAAAACCAACTACACCACTTTTATTGACAGCTAAAACCTTATGTTGTTCTGTGAAAGGGTCAAACTGCAGCAACAAATTAAATCAGGGATTTCCAGACTATAGTGACTCCTCCAACAATGTTTTCTCTTTTTGATATTTTCTATCAGTCTTACACTCTTTGTGTGTATGCATCAGTCACTGCACTTCTATCTCTATTTCTCTCTCTTCATCCCCGTCTTCTCCTTAGACTACCTTTATCTTATTTCTGATATATAAAAGATATATAAAACCTAATATAGATCCAACTTTAACAGAATCACACAGAATGATCTCAACTCATCTGTATTTTCTCTGAAATTCTTGGGCAGTATGTTTGTTAATCGATAGCTGCTTAGTACTATACTATATTGTTAGGTTACTGTTCTTTTCCATAGCCAAATGGATCAGACGGAAAAGAATATCCTCTTGCAGTAGATCAACTAACCAGTGCTCATCATTTCTGTTCTATGTGGCATGGCTGGAACTCATTTGTTGATTTACTCAAAAACATTTTTTAGGGGCGAGAGACAAGGTACAGAGGTTCAGATACATGCCTTGCATGCAGCCAACCTAGATTCTATCCTGCCACTATATATCCATCTGAGCAGCTCAGGGAATAGTCCTTGAGCAGTCCATGTAGTGCCAGGGGTGACCTGGAGAACCCCAGCACAACATGACCCATCCTCAGACCCACCAATGGGAAGGAGGTCTTAAAAATAAATTTTAATATTATACTGGACATAGGGTAAAGATACCAAGTTGAATTAGAAATACTCTGTACATTCTGGTTTTAGCTCTTTCTCCTTCACTCATCTACTATGTGATTTTAGCAAATTATTTCCACTCTCGGAGCCTCAGCGTCATAGGTTAAATTAACAGAACAGTCAAAATTCGAGGTGCTTTGTAGTACTTGGAATCAGCCCCTGAACTAAAGATAATATCATTATTCTTTTAGTCACTCTTTCTCATGAACTTCACACTCATGATCCAGATGTTTTTCCACCACAAAATTATAACCATTGCCTTAAGACTATCCTTGCTGAATCCCAGTAACGAAAAACAGAGTAGAACTTCATGGAAAATCTCCATCAGTTACAAAACCAGTGACAAATCAGAAATGCAAATTAAACAAAATTCAGGACTTTACCCTTCTCTTAAAAAAATAATTCAACATAATAGTTTATATCCAATAACACTTGGCAGATATGGGTCTCTGGCGTTGAAAATTTGAAACTCATACTCTTAGCTTTACAAAACAAGAACTTTAATAAATTTTGCATGTTGTGTGGCCTTGTCCTTTGGCCAAGAGTCCAGTGAATCTCTGAGTGGTGAATACTTTGCCAGTAAGATGCTTGTATTGTTTTGGTAGAAAACTCCAGAAGAGCAACAAGATCCAGAAAACTCTCCTGCTGAGGCTTCATTGCCCGAAGATGGCCTGAACTCTTTGAAGATCAGGCCACTCTCCCAGCCTCTTGTGAGCCCAGTAATCAAGGAGCCTGAAGAAAGTGAGACTTGGATAGACAGGTTCAGGAAGCTAGAAAACGCCCTCTACCTGTGTGATCTGACTAATACAGGTAAAGTACAAAGTTTAAAACTGGGAGATCTTTTCACTTGTGCTCTAATCTGAAAGTTGATGTCTCCTTTCTGTCACATTTTAAGGAAAACAATATATAAAGAAACCATGTGCCTCATACTGTATTGAGTACAATCATGAGATGCAAAACATATCATATATATTCTTCATAATATTGTTTACAATTTCCTTTTACTTCAGTCCTTTCTCCACTCTACTCCCAGTGTCTAACCTGCAATTCAATTTTGTAATTCCTAAAATACTTACCGTGCCAGTTGGCAAGCTGACTTTCAGACTCCTTGGAAAGACAAAAAACAGTCCCTGTTCTATCAAGCAGCCTATTCTCCTCCACATATATTCTCTCAGGATGTCCTACACTTAGAAGGAATAGCTTGTTCCCAGAAATGTGGGATGACCACATCCTACTCCCGTGGTGATGACCTTTCTAGTCCATGCCCTTCATCTGAACTGTATACTGCTCTTCTACCTACCCTACACCACTTCACCTTCAGATCTTGTCTACTTAGTCAGTTAATGGTCAAATAACTTTTTGTTTGGAATCCAAACTATATAGTCCTGATTTTCTTGAATAGTTCTAGGCCAACTTTATCTAGGTTCACCGAGATCTTTAGATCTATAACTCAAGATTATATTTGACATACTGTACTTTTTAGGGGTAATTATTACTCTTTCATAGCAAACTGTTGGGGTTCAGTGGGGCACCCAACAGATACTGGCATCTGTCAGGGTCTGCTGGCACATTTGGGGCCAATGACTATTCCCCCCCCCCACCACACACACACACACACACACACACACACACACACACACACACACACACACCCCAACCAATGGAAAAGGAACAGGACCACATGCTTCTTGCTAGTCAGAGACTGTCCTTTAATCTCCACTCTCCTGTCTCCCCCACCCTGCACCCCAAGTAAAGTCTGCTAGTTCTATACCTCACAAAAAGTTAGGGGATGGGAGTTGCAAAAGGGGATGGACTTTGATCCTGAAACAGTGAGAAGGTGTAAGAGCTTCTCCTTCCTGGGGCAATCTACCAGGGAACCTCCCTCCAGAGATGGAATTCAGCTCTAGGGTTACAGACCTGCCCAGGGCAGAGGCAGAATTCCAGCTAAGAGCATACTGTTTTCTCCTTTCACTTGCTGGATATTACATTTACTTCTTAATGATATTTCTGGTCATTTTGTATGACCAAACATGTAAGAGATACAGATGATTATTGACACCCGGGATTAAGTTTAAAGGGCAGCTTTTTCTGGGGACATCTCACTGTATATTCCAGATTCCAGTCCGCAGGCCAGGTTAGTTTTATCCTAACCCAAACAGGATCTAAAATCAGTTGATTATCTTTGGGTCAGGACAGAGTTTGTTCCATGACCAGTATCTTAGCTTATTATACTGCTTATAACACTTAGTCTGTCCCATGTTGAGGCCAGGATAGATTACTCACAGCTTGCCCTGGGTCAATCCAAGTCCCTCAACTGGATCCCTCTTTTGGAGAGTAAGGAACTAATATCATTCTAAGGGCAACTGGGGTTTTAAGTTAGGAAGTATGATGGATGCCCAAGAGTAAATATTTCAGCGTTAATCAACTCCTATATTACAAATGCATAACCCTGTCTTCCTGTGTCTATACAAAAGACCTTTGTTCTAGCATAAGAATATGCAAAGGGCATACAGAAAAGAAAAGAACAGCATTTCATTTCCAATATGAAACCCGAAACCGAGGGCTGGCAAGTCACTGCACTTGGTTAGGAAACGGACACCTGCTGAGTAGGAGCCAGAGGGCTGTGAACAAAGGGTAATCCAACATCAGACCCTATTTCTTTTTATCCCTAACACTTGGCACACTTTTGCTCAACCATTTTCCCAAAACCAATGAGCGAACATAAATTACAAAACCCAAATTGGAAGGTTGTTGGATGACAGATTTAGCTATTCTTGGAGCTTTGGTATTTTGCCCACTCACAGCTTAATCTACTTAAGCCAAGCTTCATTCTAATGAGACCTCTCTTCTATGTAAACACTGCTAGAGGGTGTAGCAGTTCCAGAAGTCACCTTGACTGAATAACTTCTGACTTACATTACTAAGACTTCTATGTTTTCTAGATTGGGCAAAGCTCCTCTTTATACACACTGCACCCAGCGCGGGACAGTTAGAACTTACCAGGAGACTACAATGTTGAGACTATAGGAAGATTATAGGAAGAATCATACTAGTTTGCTCTCAAGCAGGCAAGTGTGACCCTTTCAGTATACAGAGAACAAGATACTTGGAATCACCCTGGTGCAGATGATAAATAAGAAGGACCTTGTGGGTACCATCTAGATTACATGAAGTTCATGAAATTAAAATGTATTACTTTATATTAGCCCTCTCTCTCTCTCCAGTGTTTTACATAAGAGATAATCTCAGAAGAAGAGATTAGTCCTTAGTGTAACCTTTGTTTATACCTCTAATAGGGTGTGGTACAGACCTCTTACACTCTGTTTAGGTTCTTTGCTGACATGACCCTCCCTGGATTACTTTGGTGTATATAAGGGGACTGACTTGAGGCCCCTCGGCTTTTTGCACCTTCTTTTGGGTAGGACTCCTCTCAGGTGAGATCCTCTCTCTTTGGTGAGAGACTCAGGCTCTTTGTACGGTCTAAATTCTGACCAGAGCTAGAGTTTTTTCATTGTATTGGATTGCTGTGGAAGAGCTTTTGTACCATTAAAAGCCTTTTTGGAACTGCTCCGGACTCATGAGTTTTCATCCATTCCCCGGCATTCTCAGAGGTAGGAGAGAACTTGGTCCCAACACTGCCGGGGACCCTGGCGGCATCCCAGACAGAAGGTGATAACTGCTGGTAGATTGTATATGTAGGCATTCAGGATATCACTGTATCGCTGTCTTCCCATTGTTCATCGATTTGCTCGTGTGGGCACTAGTAACATCTCCATTAGTCCTGTCACAAGCAAGTGCAACCCAAGGGCATCTACTTGCTACAGGGACAGGAGGAGCCGGAAACCATTTTTTTTGGGGGGCAGGGTCACACCCAGCAATGCTCAGTGGTTATTCCTGGTTCTACACTCAGGAATTACTCCTAGCAGTGCTTGAGAGACCATATGGGATGCCGGGAATTGAACCCGGATAGACCGTGGTGCAAGGCAAATGCCCTCCCCGATGGACTATCACTCTGGCCCAGACCACATTATAGTTTATAAAAGTGTTATTTCAATAGTCAAAGGTGTCCAAATGCCAAACATATCCGTTATTCTGTTATTTCTAAATCAAGAATATTCTATTTATTTATTTATTTATTTATTTATTTATTTATTTGTTTGTTTGTTTGTTAGGATAATCAACGGAGAATGCCTAATTATTGGTGATTAGGAAAGGCTTTATTAATGTGAAGGTGATCATGAAAGATTAGGAACAGAATGAAAGAGAGATAGCACAGTGGGGGAAGCACTATCCTTACATGCATCTGGTCCCTGGTTTGACCCCCTTGCACTACATATGGTCCTCAGAATATTGGCTTAGAGTCAGTTCTGAGCATAGAACCAGAAGTAGTCGCTCAGTGTCATGCCAAAATTTGTATACAAAGGAAGGATATAGGAAATCCTTTATTGGGAAAAAAATTAGAAATAAAAGTTAACCAAGCACAGTGTTACATGTAAAACTCAATTCAAGGGGTTTTGTTTAGTGAGACTATAGTGGCTAGTAGATGACTATATAGATGGCTATTAGATGAACAATAAAGGCAGAAATATAGAATGCCAGCAGACCTTGAAAAATTCTCTTTTACCCCATTTTTATTGCAGCACCATGTATGTTACAATATGTTATGTTAATGGTAGATTTAGAAAATTCTTCAATGCCAGAACCAGGAATTTGAACTTAACTCAAAGACGGTGAGTGGCGGAAGCATCGTGAGTTTCTAAGCAGCAGAGAGGTTCATTAATGACTGTGTGCTGATGGAAGCATAGATTAAAAGCAGGAAAGGCTATTGTAAAGTCCAAACAAGAGAATGAAATCCAGATCTGAGTCAGAGATCTAGGGTAGGCAAAGGAGATTCAAAGCACATGAATGGAAAGTGCTGCATCTCATCACATACTGAGATGAATGAACAGTTGATGTATTATATATGGAAACTGAAAACATAGACACAAATTACAGAATGGTGATTGTTAGGAAAAGTAGAGACATATTAATCAAAGTAGAAGCACTTTATAAGAAAAAAGAAGTCCTGAGGATCTAACAGGCAACGGAAAGATTCTGTTTAGCAATCCTTTTATATATTTTAGAGCTGCCATAAATATAGAGCTTTAATGTCCTCATCACAGTAACAACAACAAAACAGAAATTATGTGAAGTAATGGATATGTTAACTGGTCTTATTATGTAGAACAATTTTCAATATATATTCATTGAATCATTAAATTGTGTGCCTTAATGTCGATGGTGTACTAAGTGTTCTTTGTCAAATTTCTCTCAATAAAGAAACAGGGTGGCACCTAGGGTGTGGCTCAAGTGGCAGAACACATACTTTATATTGTGACTGCCTGGAGTATGTGATGCCTGGCATAATATAGTCCCCTGAACACTGTGTTCTGTGACCCCATACAGTACAGTTTGAGGGCCGGAGCGATAGCACAGCAGTCGAGTGATTGCCTTGTATGTGGCCGACCGGGTTTGATCCCCGGCATCCCATGTGGTCCCCTGAGCTCCACCAGGTGTAATTTCTGAGTAAAGAGCCAGGAGTAACCCCTGGGCATTTCTGGGTGACACAAAAGCAAACAAAACAAAATAAAACAATACAGCTTAAAAGAGTAATCACATCACAATGGAAATGTCTCTATTTTAATGTCTGTATGGTTTTGTTTGTTTTGTTATGAATTTTCAAAGAGATATTCTAGACCACATTAAATACAAATGTAACAATATCCAAAGACTTCTAATAATTATACAGAAGAAGGAAAAATTTCATATGAAAAAATCCACTAAGCTGAATTAGAAAAAAAGCACACATTTATTATCACTCTCAGGAGCCCCATACTGTACTAAAGGCTGAAACTAAAAGAAAATCAATAAAGAAGAGGAGTGGTCATTAGCCTCAGCAAGCTTTTTGATAAGACAGTAACTGGAAAGAGTTAAATCCGAATAAAAAATGAATAGTAAGCGTGAATCAAAACAGAATAATTGAGGTACTAAGAGAGGATTCTATGATAAAAGAAGTTTAATCTGAGACTTGAGGAAAAGTAGGCTGAATAATTAAGGCATCTCAAATCTGAAATCATCTTAGAGGTCAAAGACCGGAAAACAAAGATATTCATTTGGGGGAAGAAAATGACGAAGACAAGACTGGAAAGTTAGGTTGGTTTGAACGTTAGAGTTAAGACCCTGTGGGACCCTTGAGGAGCAGGTGGAGTCTTCATTCTTTATCTCATGTCCACCAAATGTCCACTGGAGGAGAACATAAGGGAAACAAGGTATGGAAAACCTTAGAGGAAAGTAGCTCAAAGACAATCATCACGGCCTAGGTATTTACACCAAACGTCCAAAGTGGTGATGGTATTAGAAACACAAACCAAGTGAGAAGAGAGGCGAGACATTTTCAAAGAATCAAATGTTTCATTGTGGTGATGATGATGGATCATAAATTTAGTTGCTAAGAGACTCCTCAAAGGCTGGGAGTGGATCGTCTCATAACTTTTGAACTAATCCGAGGAAAAGTGGAGTTTTGTTGACTTTGGAGGCAGATTGCTGCCGAACCAAAGGGCCTTTCTCATGGCCTCTTCACTATTTATGCTTGTTTTCTCTGTTTCTATAAAATTCATTAGTTTCTTAACAGCCAAGGAATGTGTCATCCTGATCTGGGAACATCTACAGCTCTCGTTCAGGAGGAAAGGGGGTTAACTGAGGTCACTGGGGTTGTTTATTAACCACAATATTTAGCAGACCACCACCGTTCCATTCAAGACACTGAGCAGATGATACCTATTTTGCCCACCAATGAATCACTATTTATTATGTGCTACGGAATATGTAGGCCAGGGTGTTCTTCATCCAGGGTGAAAGCTGACCATCTATCATCAAATTAGTGTTTCTGGGAACCTACTCTGTGCTTATTCTCTAATGGGCCTTGTCAAGAAAATATCCAGGAAGAGACAAAATAAGGAATGACTATGAATAACCGGTCATGATTTCTAAAGAAAGAAGGATGGTTAAGATAAATGTTTGGTTAAATGGTAGATTTGGAATCTGCCCAGTGAGGAAGGCTTGAGAGAAAATATTTAGAGTTCAAAGAGACAGAAGGCAGTTAGGACATTCTTTGCATGAGTTCTGAACTTCACCATACATTGCATCACTAATTCCTCAAATCAAACACATGCTTTACAGATTAGTGTTCTTTTTTTTGCAGAGAAATCCATGATCCTAGTAATGGAGTAACAGCCAGTAGAAGACAAAGGCATAACTCAGCCCAATTTTATTGGACTCCGCACTGTACCAACCTACATGTCTCATTTTATCTTGGCATACCAGAAAAAGCATTTATTAATTACTTTCTTTGCTTACTTAAACTTTATTTTACTTGAATTTAGGAAGTCATAATAGCGTTAACATTTATGGTTTTGATATACAAACTTAGTATCCTTCACCACCACAGAAGTGCCCACAACCCTCCATGACACTGCTTATACTGTTTATAAAGTATATGTACTGTTTATCTGTATAAACAGTATATACTGTTTCTAGTCTGCTTCCTGCCCTTTCCAGGGCACTACCTCTGTATTTTGGGAAATAATTTTAGAATTATTATTATAGTCTAGGAAAGTAGAAGCTCTACATGTAATGATTTAAATGGGCTCCAAAGCTTCTTATTGATTTCTGTACTGTAAACAACTCTCTCAGACTTATTTTTTTCTGACCAATCCTCCTTCTGATCTTGTTTTCCTTTCTCTGCCCCTCATCCTACTGGTTGGCTCCCTATACTTCTGGTGTACCCCCACCCATTAACATAATTTTTACCTGTAGACCACTAGAATGTGGGGGATGGGAGAAACCATATGACTCACAGTGGAAAACTGCTGGTATGGACCTTCACAATTCAGGGAACATCTTTAGGAAATAAAACAAGACCTACTTGAGACAATTTCTCCCCCTCATTCTATTAATATAGTGTTGTGGCTAAATGGGCAAATATTTGACACCTTTTTGCCTCATTTCTCCCTCTGCTGTGGGGAGCTGTTGTAAGCATTAAATGATAAAATTGATAAAGTATTTGGAGAAGTACCTAGAACATAATCAATTTTATTGACAGGAATTTTCCATTATTGTTATTGTAGTTTCACTCCAGTTATTGTTCTGTACCTTGTTAACCCTAACTGGTGTGGGACCTCCTCTTCTGGACTGGGAGGGCAGAGGTGTCATAGGGCCACACCCAGAGGTGCTTAGGGCTTATTCCTGGACCATAAGGTGTGCTGGAGATTGAATTCAGTAAACAACTTGCAAGGGAAGCCCCCTACCACAGTTTTAACTTGAAGGCTGGCTCTTCAGGACCTGCTTAAAATGACAGAACACTTCTCCAAATTCTCTGCAACCTCAAGTACAGTGTCTGACATATATAAACTCCCAGTTAGGGGCTTCTGGGCTAGATACTCATCTTTAGTAATGTTCTGTTCTACACTTCAACTCCTCTCTCCAAGTTGCCATAAGGGGAGAGCTCATGGGACATTTGGCATATACGCCATGTGGGTAACAGAGAATATTCCAGGTCCTCTTTATTGCAGATTTAGATTCTGCACTACAGCATGTTAGATAATTTACCTCTGATCACTCTGTAAACTGGTGGGAGACACAGTAATTACATTTTCAGAAATGCATAAAAATGAAGTGCTTAAATGCTGCCTGTTTTGGAGCATGCCTAGACACTTCAATCAGATAAAAAAAAAAATAAGCCAGAACAATTGGGAATTGTTTTGAGCGGGCACCTCACCTGTTTCAAAAAATTGGCCTTTCAATTTTATGACTATGGAGGAAAAAGCTTAAATTGTTTTCGAATTTATCTATGGATTTTATTGTTTTCCCCCCAATCCACTCTCAGATCTCTCCTGGCATCTACAATGCCCATCCAGAATGGTAACAACCTTAAGGTGCCACCTGATTTTTTTTAAGAAGCTTAAACTTTCCAAATACTCACATGTTATGTCTTGTTCAAAGTCATTTAAGCTAATACAGTTTTCTCTCTCTTCTTTTCTTTCCCTTCCTACATTCTCTTAAAAACCCTCCCACCCACCCAATTCCATCACAGGAGTCCTGGAGAGAGAACGAGCCAAACGTCTCATCCACAACTACAATCTCATTTACAACCTGTCCCTGAGCCCTCGGAAAATCGACCAGGCCTTGCGCAGATTCTGTGCAGGAGAAAATATGCTTTTGGAGCCAGCACTTCGGTACTTAAAGGAGCTATGATAACAAACCCATATTGTGAGAACAGATGTTTCCTTTATCTCCCTTTTCACCCAGGCACGTGGTGCCCAGAAGCCCAAGTACGGGATGGAGGCACTGTCAGACTAGAGGCCTAGTTGCAAATGCAGACACATTGAACTTGGGCTTGCTTCTGGCTTCAGAAGCATTCCGAATAGTCTGGGATCTTCTATTCTGAGGTGGCAAGAGCCCAATGCCTTAGAATCCTCTTCTGTTCTAATAAAGCTTATTATTAGTATCACATACTTTTTTTTTCTTACATTGCTGCTCAAACTGTATCTTTCTCACTCTCATAGTCAGACCCAATGAAAACATGCAGATGCTGTGAACCCTCATAAATGCCTGCAGATGAGAGCCCTCACATTGGGTATGAGCAAATTAGCCCTTCCTCTCATCACTAATCTAGGAAATAATTTCACATTAAAGAGAAAATAAAGAATTCACCACAGGTGAACGTGATACTAAACAGTACAAGCATAATTCCAGGCATTTTTCTGAAATTCAATATTTCCTTTACTGCATAACTACGTGTTGTTCTGTCTCTATGGATATTTTCTCTATGGATATGTTCTGTTTTCTTCTTTTATTTGGGGGTGGGGTAAAGGGGTGAGGGGTAATTCCAAGTAATGCTCAGGGTACCCAAGGACTGAGCATTATTCAGTCAGTTGAGCCAGAAGATTGAATGCTTGAGCCCAGAAATCCAGGGTTGCTATGTGCAGCCATGTTGGGCACTCTCTGGTGCTCAGGCAGAGCTGGAGGTCAAACTTGGGGACCCGGACAGGCAAAGCATGTACTGTAGCCCTCTGAGCTATCTCCCAGACCCAAGATAGACATTTTGAAGGGATATTTCTGGAACAAAAAATTCTAAAATCAAGCACTTTCTTTGCTGGCTCTGGTAGAAAGATTCTGCAAAACTGCCCACCAGTATGCACTGATTTTCCTGTCTTTAACAACCTCCAAAGTCTGCACCTCTGTCCAGTACACACGTTCCTGCACCTCTGTCCAGTACACATCTCACCCCACAGGCCGCATGAGCTCATTGAAAGAACCCTTGCCCTGGGCTGGGGAGACAAATGCATTCCCAGAACCGTCATCACAGCCAGTGACCAGGATCCTGATTTTCAAATGTGTGGGAATCAGGGTGAAGGAGTCAAGCCCAGGGAAAAAGAAGACACAAGGGTCTTTGAGACTCTCACTTGGTTCATTTCATAAAGTAAGGAATCTCATAAAATTCCTATAAGCAAAAAAAAATGTAAGAAGAAAATAATTTGCATCCATTAAAAGAAATGGCCAAAGGCCAGAGTGTCTGAGCTGCTTGAGTGCTTATAATTCTCGAGTTGCTCAGGAAAGAAAATTCTCTCTGAAGGCAAATTCTTCCCTTAATATACTAGAACCTTTGGGATCAGGGATGTGGCTCAAATACTGGAGCAGAGGCTTGGCACTGGCATGGCACTGGCTGGCAAGGCATCAGTACCCGCATCTCATGCCTCCAAGTGTCTGCCAGGTTGAGCACTGCTGGGTGCTACTCCTAGCAAACAAAGGACCTGTGGGCCCACAAACTGTCTTTCAGGTCACAGAAGAAAGCAATGGGTCTTGCTTTCTCATGATACAAAATAACAGATTAGACTATGAGAGTAAAAGTTGAGTAATTTCTGCCCAAGTTCTGTACCTACCAGCCTTGCTCACCTAGCTGCTAAAGTGCTGGCTAGATACTTGTATAAGTGACCCAGTCCTGTCTAGACCGAGAGCCACAATCATGTCACCAGCACCCCTCTTTAATCGAGTGGGAAAAAATCAATTTCCAAAGTAGCCCTAAGACTTGCTTTGGCTCTTAGAAATGGTTGTTTTATTGGGTTATTCATCTCCCTAAGTTGAAGACCTGTGAAGTAGGAGTCATCTGATGTTTTCACAGGAGTGGTATTAAACAGTTCCTTGCACAATGTAGAGATTTATTCAATCTCTTCAGTTCGCTACTGAGCATGCGAAAGCTTCACCAATGATCTATGTGATGCACCAAAGGAACAGCAGGAGACTACAGCAAAATTGAATTTTGGGATATTTGTTTTTGTCTTCTTTCTGAAACGTTCAACTACTTCAATCCAAGAGGTGTGTGTGTGTGTGTGTGTGTGTGTGTGTGTGTGGTGTACAGACACATGTGTATATGTGTGGTGTGTATAGTGGTAATGATGGGGGTGAGCTGTTTGTCTCTAAGACTTTCACATTGCATAGGTAAATACTCAACTTTATTTTGGAGGTGAAGGGGGTGGGCACACCCAATGGTGCTCAGGGCTTATTCCTGGGTCTCCATTCAGGAATCATTCTTGCTGGACTTGGGGACCATATGAGTGGTGGGGATTGAACCCAGGTTGGCTGCACTGAACTAATTCTCTGGTCCAAAATACTAGACTAAATAAACAATAAAGTACTAATATTTCCCTTCCTTCGGAGAGCAGAACTTCAGCATAACATGATGGTCATAGATAACCTCTGTCCTAAGGAGGCCAACAAGTGGGCACAAACAGAAAAATTCATTCCATAAGGCAGTTTTACTTCCACACATTGCTCTGACTTTATGGCTAGAACATCTTCATGCTTTGTTTTAGAAAATATACTACATTCCCTCTGATTCCTTAAGTAACTGACATCTCTCATGCACTCCTCAAGGCTTGTAAATCCTGTAGAGAAAGCACAGCCTCTGTGTTCTGCTTCGCCCTACAGAGCCTTGCCTACGGGGTATCTGTGCAGAAGGCTGACACAACTCCTGCTTGTCCTAGAGACCCTGGGTGTCAACCTTGTCTGCCCCAACTCTCACAGAGCTGCACATTTGAGCATGGAAAGAGCTGTGTAGACACGGAGGACATGGTAGGGGCTGGGTCTCACCAGCAGGCTTGCTTCTTCCCCAGACCTGAATCATTTCCCACCTTCTCCATGGACTCATTCCATTTAGAGCAAACAGAAGCAAATTGCCACACAGTATCCCTGGCATGCAGTCATGCTTCATAAGGGAAATTTGTCTTCTGTTTGACTTTTAGACTGTTTGAGTTCACCTCCCCTACGGGGCCAAACAGTTCATTGCCCATTTCCAGGAGTCAACACCTCCTACACCAGTATGTATCTCATTAGTCTCGTGGTCCTGGAAAACAGCCCTCCCCATGCCTGCCTGCTGTTTCTCTCACTTGTACCTACTCCCCAAGTCAGCCATTGGAAAGGCTTGGACGATGCCCTTAGGAGGGGAGAAACTGAAATGTTCTTTCCTGTGATCTTAAGGCTAGCGAGGCACTGAGCCAACGAGGGCTCCATGTTCAACTGAGTTCCAGTCTAGTGATTCTGCAAGTTCCGGAAAGAGCAAAAAAACCGCATACAATTTCCTCGAGTATGTGTGGTCTGTCTTCCTCCTTGGAGTCTGATGATGAACCTGTGCCAAGGACCAACATCTTTGACTTTGTCTCAACCCAACACACAGATTCACGACCAAGTAGGCCCCTGAAGAAGCTCTGCTGAATGGAAGTTCCATTGGAAACCCTGCAGCCTTTTGCCCTGTTATTGCCTTGTTCTCCCAGATACATCTCTGCCCTCTAGGGACCAGGATAAAGGGTGTTTTCAGGACTTATGGCATGGAATGTTCACACAAGCCAGAAGCACAACTGCTCCAAAGAGTTTGCTAAGTGTTCGCTGACTCTTCAAAGGAATTTCCCAAGATCATTAAGAGAAACAATAACGGGGTTTGATATTCTAATTGGGATCAAAAAATTGGACTGTTTTGGAGTTGGCCTGAGAACTGTGAAGCCATGAAAACAAATGCTTGCCTTTCTTCTCTCCCTCCCCTCCCACCCTCTGTGTAAGAGCCTTTCAGCCACAGTTCCAGCTCCTTAGCAACAAAGGCAGGGTTCCCAGAGCAAGGGTGCCTCAGGAATGCCAGCCATTCTCCTCATTAGAATTCAGGGCCCTTCGCCTGCCTTCACAGTTGGCCACAGGACTATGCAAAAGGCAAAATGGTTTGGGGAGACCCAGCCTTTAGTATGGTTTGTTGGGAAGTGGGAGGCCTCCACAAAGAGTTTCCAAACAAAAGGCATCAATATTATTTGTGGAGCCATCAGACTGCTTGGAGCACAGTATGGCTCTGGTTCAGACTCATGCTTTTCCCTGCATTCTGTGTGATGGCTGATGGGATCTTCCCACCCCCCAGGCACATCTCAGCCCTGGAGCCAACACAATTGGAAGGTCTCCTTACTCCTTCCTTTCTTCTTGCCTGGTCCTTCCTCAGGCTCAGTTTATCCAGGTCAGACAATGGGTGGACTCTAAGTGGCGGTGGGAACTGTCAGAGGAGGGGTATGAACAGAGGGTTAGTGGTCAGATGGAAGGACAATTGTGAACAGATGGTGATACTGGGAAATGTCCCCAGACACGCTCATGAGCAGATTGAGCTCTGACAAAGACTCATCTGGTGGAGAGCAATGGATGCTTTTAGCCTAACCTTGGCTCAGAAACCACCCCACTCTCCCACACAAACTTCCCAGCCCCTGAGCAGACCCTGACCCAAAATCTGTCCCACTGGAATTCCAAAATACAGACCAATGAGCCAAGCATTATAAAATTCCAACCAGCAAAGCTATTTGTCAACATTAGCCCAGAACCAGTTCCAAGCAGTTTCTTTCTGCCTCTGCATGTTTGTATGTGTGAAACCTTCGGGAATGTAACCCCTTCTCACTGCTTGGTATCTTGTTCCTCCCCATTTGTTTCTCTAAAGTCAGTCTCTTTTTATTCCCTTATTTCCATTGCCTCGGGGCTAAAGAGAGACAGTAAACTTGGATTAGTCACAGGTTGGGGAGATAACTGAAAGGGCTAGTTTTTGTACTTTGCATGCCGAAGATCCAGGTTTGATCCCCAGCATCACTGTCAAGTGTGTACCCAAAACAAAACACAGATTAATGTATGATAGTGATGATAGTACTAATCCTGTTCTTGAAAGAATTGGGGGAGAGAGGGAGACAGAGACAGAGACAGAGATAGAGAGGAGACTATCCAGAATAAGAATTGACTCACTTGGGGCGGAGCGATAGCCCAGCGGGTAGGGCATTTGCCTTGCTGCCGGCCGGCCCATGCCGGCCGGGTTCAATCCCCGGCATCCCATATGGTCCGCCGAGCACCGCCAGGAGTAATTCCTGAGTGCAGAGCCAGGAGTAACCCCTGAGCATCTCCGGTGTGTGACCCAAAGAGCAAAAAAAAAAAAAAGAATTGACTCACTTGCAGAGGGGATTGAGAGGGACAGAAGTAAATTGGGGGAAATAGATGTACAAGCAAATTAGCCAGTTTACTAGGCAAGCTAGGGTCTTAAATACCATAAAGTTATCATCTCAAAGTTTAGGAGGATGGAAAGACAAAATCTGGGTTGTCCCCAGAGCTAGTTCTTAGAAGAATGAGGACACTCATTTCTGCCTGTATCTCTGCTTTCATCTCAAAGATTTCTCATGTACTGTCCATCTGTGCCCCCGTTCTCCACTTGCATAAGAGCAGCAGTCATGGGGCCAGAGAGTACAGTGGTTAGGTGCTTACCTTGAACACACAACCTAGGTTCAATCCCTGGCACCTGATTTGGTCCCCCTGACCCCTTCCAGGAATGAAGCCTAAGAGCAAGTCCTGAGCACTGTTGGGTATGCCCCCAAACAAAAAGAGCAGCTTTGGAAATAAATTACAGCCCATTTTAATGACCCTGGGTTACTTTAAGTACTCTTTAAGTACCTAGTTCCAAACAGGCACTGGAGGTTTAAGTTGCTGATATGTCTTTCATACATGGTACCGTGTTACCCATGATAACACGCCGGTAAATAGTTGAGCACCTGCAAACAGCACATATTTAGATTTGCCCTGGAAATAAGGATGTAAGAGAGGGAGCTGGTCATAAAGGTATCTCCTTTAGAGGGAAACGTGACTTCCTAGAGGAAAAAGTACTGGTCTCTACTGGAATTCATAGTTAGATTTTTCCACCTCAGTGAAGAGAGGATATTTCCAGGAAAGAAAAGAGTATGTGAAAGGTACATCTGATCTCTTTACCTAAAATATTTTAACATTTTTCTTTCCCCTTATCTGCAACACATACCCCCACAGAGATATACACACATATGTACACACACACAGACACACACACACACACTCACACACAGATACATACCATAGACAAACACTATCTTATATACACTCTCTCCTAGAACTCCATAACCCAGAATTTAAGGTGCTTACCACATCTTGGGCACTGGACTTTAGAGATTTCATGGGTAGCTCCAGCTAAATAGTACTTAACTCCTGATATTCAGGGAAATGGAATTTGAATACCACTGTTGAATAATGAGTGATGGGGAGTGTAAATTGCTCTTGAAATAGATAAGAAATTCCATAAATTATAAATTATGGAATGCATAAATTTGTCCTAGTGCACTAACCTTAATGGATGGGAATTCTAGGTCTGGTGGATGATATATTATGGTATTATATTATATGAAGTCATACTGCATTTTAAAATCATATTGTATTCTATCACACAATTGTTGTTTTTCACAATATTGTTCAATACTTTTACCAGGAATACTTTTCCATTCATACTTTTCCATTCATTGCCCACCAGACATGATCTGTGATTTATGACGTCCTTCTCAATGACAGAGAAGACCTCAAAGGCTTCTCAATGCAGACCTCAAAGACAGAAGAGCAGAAATACTGGAAGATGCAGCAGAAGCCGGAAAAGCATTCGCACTGCCCGCCTGTCCTTCGCCAACTATAAGACCAAGATGACTGCCCTCCGACGCCCTGATGGATCTATCACATCTTCCAGAAAGGCAATGGAGAAGATTATCCAGGACTTCTACTCAAATCTCTTTGATAGCCACATCCAACCGCCCACATACCAAATTCCACAGGATGGATATGTCATTCCCAACGTTCTCCCTTCTGAAATCTGACATGCCATCTCATCAGTAAAGAAGGGAACAGCACCAGGCCCAGACAAAGTCAGATCCAAACACTTGAAGAATCTTCTGTCGGTACTCATCAATACACTAGCTCGGCTCTTCACATGCTACCTGTCCAAATGCAAGGTGCCCTCCCAATGGAAAACCAGCAGGTCAGTTCTACTGTTCAAGAAGGGAGACATTCACGACATCGGCAACTATCGCCCCATCTGCCTGTTGTTTGTCATCTACAAGCTGTTTACACGAGTCATCCTGAACAGGATTAGCAGAACACTAGATGAAGGACAACCATGCGAGCAAGCAGGCTTCCGGAAAGGATTCAGCACAATCGACCATATCCACACAGTAACCAAGCTCATTGAGGTTTGTAGGGAGTACAAGATGCCGCTCTGTCTCACGTTCATTGATTTACAGAAAGCCTTTGATTCTGTGGAGACTGAAGCAGTCTTTGAAGCCCTAGTCAAACAGGGCGTTCAAACCCAATACATCAAGATCCTTCATGAGCTGTATTACGGATTCACCACCAGGATCTCACCATTCTACAAAGAAGTGATCATTGATGTCAAAAGAGGGGTTCGAAAGGGTGATACCATCTCACCAAAACTCTTCAGCGCCACCCTCGAGAACATCATGAGACAATTAGAATGGGAAGGAATGGGAGTGAAGATAGGTGGTCGGCAACTACATCACCTCCGCTTCGCTGATGACATCATTCTAATAACACCAAACATTAGCCAAGCGGCACAAATGCTGACTGACTTCGACCGAGAATGTGGAAAGATAGGTCTACAGCTGAATCTGAAGAAAACTATGTTCATGAGAAATGAATTAGTTCCTGAGGCCCCATTCACTCTCAATGGAACAAACATCTCTGAATGCAGCAGTTATGTGTACCTAGGTCGAGAAGTCAACATGATGAACGACCTAAAACCTGAGCTGCGCAGGAGGAAGAGAGAGCGGCCTGGAATGCCTTCAAAGGCATCGAAGAAATAGCTAAAAAGGACAAAGAACCTCCTGCTCCAGGCACATCTCTTTGACTCCACTGTTCTCCCTGCATTAACATACGCCTCAGAGACCTGGGCCCTACGAAAGCAGAATGATAGGGTCCAATGGAAATGTTACTGGCACCCGCTCGAGCAAATCGATGAATAATGGGATTCAAGTGATCAAGTGAAGTGATCTCAATGACAGAATTTCCTACCCTGCCCTAGGGAAACTTGCCCATTGTGTGGTCCTTTCCTGTTATTTTCTATCTTCTACTATGAACTCACACTCTCTCTGAGCATCACCAGAGACAAATTAGTCACTGGGCCATTAAGAGTTGGAGATTATTTGCTATCAAAGCAAAGCACATGACTAAGCTTACTTAGGTATCCTGTTAAGTCAAGGGAAAGGGACACAGTTCTCAGTAAAAGCTTTTCTGACAGTTGTATGAAGAAGTGGCATGGAGAATGTCTCTAGTTGTTGTGTCTCCAATAGTCATGAATTTCCGTACTGACTTTCAGACACCTGTAGGTCTATGTTTCTCGGCATGTGTTCCCTGGAACACCAAGCACTCCAGGCAAGTGTTTCCCTTTTCCCATAAGTTTGGGAAGCAACATTTGAAAATCTGGAATGCTCAATGCAATGAAAACCGAGCAAAAATTTCCCTTATCCTGTTTAATTCCAATTTATCAAAAGTAGCAAAGTTCTTTACATTCCTCAATAGTGTACAACAGTAAAATCAAAGCGAACAAACAAAAATGCTAAATAAAATTCTAGCACCTTCAGTCCATAAGCCATCTTGTTACTCTTTTTTTACTCAGCAAAACCTGTAAATACTTTGCCCTAGGCCTTGGGCTCCCCAAATGGCCAGGAACAGGTCCAGACTAATAGCAAAGAATTATATTTTTATACAAAATAAAAGAGTGTTACACAAAGAGACTTAAGTGATAAACTCTAAATATCTGCAGGGCTAGCCACAATGTGTAAAAGAAGAGGGAGGAGAGATGCAGAGCCAGAGAGAGAGACAGAAAGAGAAAGAGGAATCAGGGCTACCTGCTATTGAGGCAGCCTGGGGGTGGGTAGGAGGGGGTAGGGTACATTGGTGGTGGAAATGGGGCACTGGTGGAGGGATGGGTGCTGGAATACTGTATTACCAAGAACCAATTGTAATTGTAATTGTATTACCAAAAACCTTTGTAATTGTATGTCTCACAGTAGTATAATAAAAATTTTTTTTTAAAAAAGAAAGAAAGAAAAATAAAAATAAAAGTGTTACATCTAAATAACTGCCTTTCACCCAACAAATAAGACCGGCTATGGTTTAGCTAAGATCTTATTAGAAGAAGAAAAAACCCAATGGGTTAATGTTTCTGCTTTGTATATTGGATACTTGGTTTGGTCCCTACCCCTGAATGCTCTCCAGAGCTTTCCAGTTAGTGGCAGTGCCTGAGCACTGCTAGATGTGGTCAAATACAAACACAAACTAAAATGATCCTGTTTGAAACAAGCGTTTCATGTCTCTGTGTTCTTTTGTTTCACCACTCCCTGTCTCTCTTCCTGGTTGCCACTACTTCCCTCTTTCTTTCAGCCACACTGACTTAACACTGCTTCCTAAAGACATTGTGCATCTTTGTGGATTTGTTTTTTTTGCTACAATTTAACCTCTCTCGTATTTGCTTACTTTAATTGTTGAATTCCTTTTCACCTGCAAGATCAAAATTCTATGTCCCTTACTGAGCAAAACCCAAACCCTGACCCAATCATGCCCTTAATTTCAACCACATTTGTGCACCTCTGAATAAACACCCCATCCCAAATAAGCCATCTCAAGCTCAGAACACTACAACAGGGCTGGCCCTGGTATAAACACTTTCCACTTCTCACTTGACCATTGAACATGTTAGAAAGAGAGAAAAGGAATAGAATCTAGGCAAGTCGAAGGTTATATTTCCCCTTTAGGTCTAACAATAGAGTGAAGATTGAGAAAATTAAAAGGAATCTGGACTTTGTTCAGCTTGAGGGAAAAACATGTGAACAATCAGGAGATGCGCTGCTTTAACTTTTGGTCTTTAGAAAAATTTAAGTGACTGAAAAGCTTGCTAATGAGAGGAAACATGAAAGATTCCAAGTACAGGATGCTATACATGGAAGAATGTTTAGGTTTTAGGTTGCAGCTTGAAAGGGTGTGGGTCCTAGTCTTCTTAGGTCTGGGAAGAAAAAAAATGAGAAGGTAGCATTGCCCTAAGATTGAATTAATCTCGGCTTCTTTGTGGGAAATCTGTAGAGAGGGGAGTTTCCAGAACCTGAAACATAATCTACTATCTGAAAGGAGAGAGGGCTTGTAACTCTCCAATCCTGCTGTCATTCTGTTTCTGACCAAGTCAACTCTAGGGGCCTCTGTGTTCTCCAGGATCCAATTTCCCTATAATATGTCTAATTACCAGGGTAGAAAAAGAATAAAAAAAAGGCCAAGGAGTTGAGAAAAATGCAGGAACACTGGTGAACAGTTTGCCTATGAGAATGCTGAGACTCCAAATGCTGACTTTGCTCCAGATGCAGGGGAAGCTGGAGGCAGAGACGAGGAACTACCTTCCCTCCACGCAGCCCTGGTTGCCATCCTTGCCAGAGCTGCCAGCCTGGCTCCCCACTGACTCCTGATCCAGCTGCCAGCTGCAGGTTTGCCTTGTTCAGAGTCAGACTGCAGCATGCTAATAACTGTTCCCACACCCCAGGGAGGCCTGGTATTTGCTTCCAGATGCCTAGTGCCAACAATCTCCAAAGCCAAGGGAAGGGGCAAAATACTCTCATGGTGGACACATGCAATATGCTATATTTGGGGAGATCCTGCAATTTTGTGACAGCATTCAGAGACGGAAATTGTTTCTATGTTATGAATGAAGAACCTTGTATTTCAGAGGCTCAGCTGAAGAATGGTAAACTCATAATTTATATACAGATCTTCCCAAAGCTGGGCAGCCTTCAGGGGGTAATGGCTTGAGAAAGTCACTCAGTATGACTAATTCTCAGGTTCATCTGTAAAAGCCCACTTTGATAGTCCTACTTTCTGCGACCATCATAAGGACTATGTATAAGACATGAAAACATCAAAATAGGGTTAACCCTAATCATTACTATGGCAGGCTGTTGGAGACATAGACAGAGAAGAAAAACACCCAATGGGTTAGTGTTCCTGCTTTGTATAGTGTAGTAGGTAATGGACTTGCCTTATATGCCACCAGTTCTGGTTCTATCTGTAGTGTTGTACATGGTCCCTAGGGCTCTATGAGGGGTCACTTCTGAGCACAGATCCAGGAATAGCCCCAGGCATTGTCCATTGTGACTCCAATCCTCTACCCAAAATAAAATAGAGTAAAATAAAATAACAGCTCTGTATGTTGTAATTTGCATGTTCTAGAATGGCCTGAAATAAAGAAAAAGGAACTCATGATGAGAACGGTCTTTCTTGAAAGGCCACAGGGACAGAGCTATCAGCACAACAGCTTTGAGGGGCGCACCCACAAGGCGTGACAGATGTGTTTAGATGAAGTTTTAAAGCACCATTATTTTTCCTCCTCCCAGGAACACTGATAGTCCTAGTACATTAGTTAATTTCATGGCCCTGTTGTGAATCTTACAATATTTCATCCCTCTAATTCAAAATACTCATTCCAAGTGGGTCCAACTTCACAAATAAATAATTCCTGTTGAAATATGTAGTTTTTTCCATCTGCCGAGCCCATATTCCATCTGTTCCTATGAGCTTCTGGTCAGACAGTACTGGGTCTTGAGGCCTTGTTGATTAGTCCTGATTTAGGAAGGAATGACTTTCTCCCAGATGGATTGTGCATTAGTGATAATGATGCATTTCCACTGTTATTAGTTCCTGTGTTAGGAGACAGCTTTAGAGAGCCGGAAGTGAATCTGAAAACATGCTGATGGGAGAGCAAAGTCACACTGAGCTTCCACTATACATTTGACATCCTTCTTGGTATCGACTAATTGAACCATAGCAACAACCCAATTGGTAGATGTGATTTATAACCCTTGGGTAGATAAGGCAACTTTGAATCAGAGGGATAAGAAAACTTGACCAAGGTCACATAATTTTTAAATAAAGGCTCTCTGCAAGCACCCCTAAACTAAGGTTATTTCTACAGTATTTAAGTTCTTAAAGAGAACTGTGCTTTTCAAATGAAAAGAACATTCAACCATGACAGTAGTGAAAGCAGTTGGGTAGTAGAGTACATACTCTGACTGGAAGCTTTGACTTTCATCTCTGGCACCAAAAATAAATAAAGACACACTTATCACAGATTAGAGCAATGTATAGGCACACTTTATTAAATAAAATGTATTTTATAAAGTCAAATAAAGGTGCAGTTATGCCATAGAAGTGGACGGAAGGAGTCCACTTTTAGATGTGATTCAAATTCCATCTTTGGAAGAACAAAAGAAATGGAGTATGGAAATCTAGATGCTTATCTTGAATACTCAGTTTTTTGTTTTCTGGCCATACCCAACTGTGCTCAAGGATTGCTCCTGGCTCTGTGTTCAAGGATTTTACCTGATGCACTGGAGAACCATATGTGGTGATGAAGATTGAACTCTGGTAGGCCACATGCAAGACAGATGCCCTCAAAGCTGTACTGTCTCTCTGCCTCCCAACTTATCATCTTAGTAGCAAAAGCAAATCACCAAATTGTCTGAGCTTTGCTCTCCCCCAATGGAAAGCTTATTTACTCCACCTTAATTAAAGGTAAACCTTTATAGAAAAGTCAGCTGTCCATTGCACCGATGTGACATATCTTGGCCTTGGTGTCAGATCTTTGCACTGAAGACTCTGACATCAAATCAAGATCATATCACAGGGGAGACTTTACTTGAGCTTGTGCCTCCATAATCTATCAGCCCTATGTGACCTTTGAGATTGTAGAGCTCATATATATATATACATATATATGTGTGTGTATATATACACATATATATATATATACATATCACTTGTATCACTTGTCTTCCCATTGTTCATCCATTTGCTTGAGCGGGCACCAGTAATATATATGTATGTATGGAACTGGAAGTAAAACTCAGAAGAGCAAAGACACTCCTTTTCCCTCTCTGTCAACTCCTGGAAAGGATGTGTTTGTATCTTCTATCCTTTAGTCAAAACTCCTGAGAGTTTAATTCCCAGGATAGTTAGAAAAATCCAAAGTCTGAGTCACCAGGTTGCTCAGCTAGAGCTGAAATTGCTCTGTTCCCAGGACCAGTGGCTGCAAGGATCATCTAAGTGAGAGACAAGTGCGAGCCAAAGCCTCTGAAGCTCAGAGACTAGACTTCTTCTGCCCCACAGCCTGACACAGAAGAGAGTACTGTGCAAGAAATGGTAAAATAAAGTGAAAAATGAAAGCAATGACATTGGAGTCATAGAAGTCTCGGATATTAGCCCTGAAAGAACCTACATTATTTCAGAACTGAGATGCTTTATAAGGCTCTCTCTCTGTCTCTCCCTCTCTCTCTGTCTCTCTCTCTGTCTCTCTCTTTCTCTCTCTCTCTCTGTCTCTCTGTCTCTCTGCTGTCTGTCTCTCTGTCTCTCTCTCTGTCTTTGTCTCTCTGTCTCTCTCTGTCTCTGTCTCTCTCTGTCTCTCTGTCTCTGTCTCTCTCTGTCTCTCTGTCTCTCTCTGTCTCTCTGTCTCTGTCTCTCTCTTTCTCTGTCTCTCTGTCTCTCTGCTGTCTCTGTCTGTCTCTCTGTCTCTGTATCTGTATCTGTCTCTGTCTCTCTCTCTTTCTCTCTGTCTCTGTCTCTGTCTGTCTGTCTGTCTCTCTCTCTCTCTCTCTCTCTCTCTCTCTCTCTCTCTCTCTCTCTCTCTCTCCCCCTTCCCCCTACCACACTGCCTTCCTTATTGGTCCCAATGTCCTTATGTCCTTATTTCCAAAATAAGCCAAAATAAGCATACTAATATTATTTCCTAACTCATACTGCTGTTGTGATAGTTTAATGAGTTCATGTTTACAAAGTGCATAGAACATTGTCTAGCACAAAGCAAGTTTAATGCAGTTTTAACATTCTAGCTATCCTTTTCCTTTGTGGTTCTTCCTTGCGAAATATAACAACACCCCAAATAAAATCCTTCTCAATCACAGAACTAACCTAACAATAGCCAACAGAGAAGAAGAGATCAGTTCCTCCCCTCAACCTAAGGACATCACCCCATCCCACTCCTGCAAAAAAAAAAAAAAACAACATGAAAACCCTGAAACAAAACAAAAAATGATCTCAATGCTTAGGAAACAAGAGCTCCCTCTGCTGCCCAGAACCAAAATAGCACCATCATTCCCGCAGATTCATTAATATTCTGTCCTTTATGCCCTGCCAATCTTGCCTCTTGAAAATGCGCTTCCCAGACTGATGAAATTGCTTCTATGTACTAATATCATCAGTAAGACATTTTGCTAAGCAGCTGACTCATGACTTTTTTTCCAATCAAAAGAAACCATCCTTCTAGACTCTCGTTAGAATTTGAATAGCTGCCTGTTCTCCTGTGCCCATTAGGAAGCAAGGCTCTGAACTGCGGAGCCTCAGTAACTGAAGGAGGGCTTTGTAGCCCCTGGAAAGTAAGCAACAGAATTGGATCATTATGAAAAACTGGTCCCACCCACCAATCACTCTGTAATGTGACTGTGTTCAAGGTAAACTCATTCGTCTTATTGAACAGATGGCATTAAAAAAAAAATGGAGCCCTAACTAGGCATTTCTGACTCCCTTCAAAATATATCCAAGATTCTGAGATGAAATGAACAGATTTTTTACTAAGATGGATCCTTTGAATGGAGTAAAATGGGATGTAATGTTCTCATTTTCTCAGGACGTAGACTAGAGTTCACTGGAAGTCGGGTAGCCGACTCATCCGGTCTTTGTCTCCTTGAATCCTTGTGAGTTCAAATATGCAGAGCAGATTATTGATACAAGCACAGAGGCTCCTACAGTGTAATCCAAACTCACAATAATGGTCAGTGCATAGACACTTAAGCACCTGAGGTTTTGGGTTTTTTTGGAACTACAGCCTGCAGCGCTCAGGGATTACTCCTGGCTCTGTGCTCAGTATCATTCCAGGCAGTGCTCAGAGGACCATATGGAGTGCCAGTGATTGAACCCAAGTAGGTTACATGCAGGACAACTGCTGTACCCACTGTACTATGACTCAGGCCTAAGTAATTGAGGGTATTCATGGTGTATCTGATCTTCCACACGGTAAAGCCTGGCAAGCTAACGTGCTTATTTACTTTTATGCCAAAGACTAGTAACTATTATGGACCTCAGTTCCATAACCTGAAGAATGGTTTCAGGCTCCTCCTGTCCCTGTAGCAAGTAGATGCCCTTGGGTTGCAGTTGCTTGTGACAGGACTAATGGAGATATTACTAGTGCCTACTCGAGCAAATCGATGAACAATGGGAAGACAGTGACAGTGATCTTATCTTCCAAGCATCGAATGCTATCCTGAGAAAACTGAGCTGCAGGATGACGAGATAATACCAGAAGTGTGGTTTGCAAAGAAAGGAATCCCTTTGTCTAGTTATAGAGATCTTATAAACTCTGGAGGTGAGATCCCTTCAAACTTTCCCCAGGAAGGACCCTAAGTTTTCCAGGGCCTCCCTAGACTAGGTAAACCTTCAAAGTAATGGAATATACTAGAAAACTTTGTGAAAAACTTAAAGAATAAATAAGATCACTTATACACTAATTTTCCTAGAATATGAAAGAGGAGGAAATAAACCCAGTTAATTTTTTTGAGATTACTTAGAAACCAGAACCAAAGGCATGACAAAGAAATGTAGAGAATGTCTCGAACACGTCCTCAAAATTCTTTAGCCAGGTAAAACAAAGTAAACCCACCAAGATATTAAAAAAATTATCCAGTAAGGATTTCCTGGGAATGCAAGACTAGTTCAGCAATCAGAAAACAACAAGTACAATCACCATATCAACACACCAAAGAAGAAAGCACCCATGATCACCTGAATACACACAAAAAAATGATGGTGCCCAACTCCAAAATAACTTTTCCTTCTAGATAAATCATCAGCCATACTATCCCCATAAACTCTTCTCTATAGTTACACTCCCCCATGTGTATGTACACAAGCACGTATGTGTACATACACACATGTACGCTTGTACAAGCACACACATGGGTACAGAGACACATAGATACCTTACCATCTCTAACTCTCACCTTCCTTTACCTAGTTCAGAACTCTGGGCAAGACCTGAATCACTCTCATCAACAGTCAGTACCTGATTACAAGCTAGTTTCCACCACTCTCTGTATCACTGTCTTCCCATTGTCCATCGATTTGCTCAAGCGGGCACCAATAACGTCTCCATATGTCCTGTCACAAGCAAGTGTAACCCAAAGGCATCTGCTTGCTCCAGGGACAGGAAGAGCCTCAAACCATTCTTCAGATCATTGAATTGAGATCCATAATTGTTACTAGCTTTTGGCATAACAAATAAAACACGGGTAGCTTGCCAGGCTCTGCCGTGTAGGTGGTATTGTCTCAGTAGAAGGCTCTCATCTTGAGCATTTACTGATGAAACTTAAAGGGGAAAGATCAGGTTTTCTCTTGGATGGAGCTTTGAGGAACTATGAAGTCTGGATGTTGAGAATGAGTGACCGCATGATGTGTGGGTTGCTCTGGCTTCTTTGCTATGCTACTGGGAAGACGGGTATTAGTAGGGTATCAGTTAGAACCTGTCTAGAATTGTATACAATGTAAAAATGTGAAATTTCCTGGGAAGGACCTTATCCTAAAATCAGTATTATCTAAGAATATCGCGAGTGTGCCAAGGGACCTGTGAGTCTGGCGTGGGTTTGTCTCTCTTCCGGGGCAGCTGGCATGGAGGTGGAGGAAAGGGCGGAGCCCAAATCTCCACCTCAAGTCTGGCCAGCGTGGTCTCTTCCCCACACATGTGAGCAAACCCTTAGAGCAATGTTGGACTCGGCCAGGGGCTGGCTGAGCTTCTTACCGGGAGGTCAGCTCCATGGGTTGCTTCCACATGGAGCCGGGCAAGCAGTGCAGCTCTGGGTCTGAAGTGGATGGGTCTGGATCTCTTCCGGGGTTGCAGATTAGCTGTGGGTCTGGTGTGGGTGGGTCTCTCTTCCAGGGCAGCTGGCATAGAGGCTGGGGGAAGGGTGGAGCCCAAATCTCCACTACGAGTCTGGCCAGTATGGTCTCTCCCCCATCGTGTGAGCAAACCCCACATGTGTGAGCAATGTTGACTGAAGTAGTGGATAAGAGAGAGACAGAGACAGAGACAGAGAGACAGAGAGACAGAGAGATCAGCATAGTGGAGCAAATGGTTTGCATGCAGAAGGCTGGATTTAATGCAGAACACACCTCGTATTGTTTCCTACAGTTCCAAGAGATCCCCAACCCCCAAGCACCTCTGCAGGAATAACTCTAGCTCAGCTCCATGAACTTTCTCACAGATGATCCATGTTAAGTTTACAAAAAACAGTTTCAGCACTTTATAGTTCAAGAGGTTCTCCAGTTGGCACACTCCTCTCTGTTGGAATCCATGTCCAACTTAGGGTGCACAGTCATTCTTTATTCTATGGAGCTCTTTACCTACCAACCTCACTCATATGTTCTAAATGAAACCATACACTTCTGGGTCCAGTCAGAGAGTACAGTGGCTCAGGTGCTTCTACTGCATGCAGCCAACCCTGGTTTAAAGCCAGGCAAAAATTATGAGCACCGCCAGGAATGATCCCTGTTAACAGAGCCAGAAGTAAGTGCTAGCAACTGCCCATGTGGCCCCCAAACAAAACAAAATAAAACAAAATCTATGTTATTTCACTAATTACTGTATTACTGTCCTCCCGTTCATCGATTTGCTCAAGCGGGCACCAGTAACATCTCCATATGTCCTGTCTCGTGCAAGTAGAGCCCAAGGGCACCTGCTTGCTCCAGGAACATAAAGAGCCTCAAACCATTCCATCAGGTCATGGGAATGAGGTCTATAATTGTTACTGGTATTTGGCATATCAAACACAACACGGGTAGCTTGCCAGGCTCTGCCGTGCGGGTAGCATACTCTTGTAGTCATCTCTATATTTTATTTCACTAAAATGAACATAAATGTAGGGGCCGTAGAGATAATACGGTGTAAGATGCTTATCTTGCAGGAGGCTGACCCTGTTTCAATCCCCAGCACCACATATAGTTCCCTGAGTACAGAGGGGTAAGCACTGAGCACAGCCAGGTATGGCCAACACCCATGCCCCCAAAGGTGAATAAATAAAGACAAAAGTTAATCAAATATTGAATGCTCCAGATAACCTCATAGCCCCAGTTAACAGAGAAGAAAATTAAAGTCCGAAGAGGAATTTTCTCTACTCACCTTCTGTTTGATAGTCATGAGCTTAGACCGTGATGGAGGACTTACCCACATATCCTGGCCTCAGTGGGGCAAGTCTCTCAATGGCATCAGGGAACTAGGAGACCGTGCTGTGAGCTCCTTCTGTGTTCCATTGAGCAGTGTGTTTCCCCTTCTGTAGTTCACTGAGCCCTTATGGTCGCCACTGGAGCCTGAGAGATGGTGTATACTTCACTATAGAGGGCCCTAAAACTTGGAGAGGTGAATGAACACATTGAGAGTTGTACGGGACAGCAAGCTAAGGTCACCAATCAGGCTCCTGCACCTGAAACCTGGCTCTTCACTGCATGTGGCAGATCTCAGAGTCAAAGGTCAGGAGAGGGAAGGCATATAGGATGTGGCGTGGCTCTGTCTGCAGTGAACGGGCCTGTATTTGGGTAGGGGAAAATTACTGAGCAGTCATCACTTTTGCTGGGAGAAAGGTGCATCGGAGAAGGCTGCGTGGCAATAACTGTCTTGGCTTGATTGACAGGATTGGAAAGGGTAGAGATGAATGAGAGAAGGCTACCAAGTCTTCTCCATGGCAGGGGTGCAGGAGGAGACGCCTAGAGGCAGGAAAGCATCCAGATTACAAACAAAAAATAGGATCATTAGTTAATATTACTATCAGGCTTGAAGAATTTGGGCACTGGCTTCATTTCTAGGGAAGAAAACAAAGCACTGCTTGTAATAAAGATCAGAGTTCTATTTCATGTGATTCCTTTGCATCACAGGGCCCACACCTAATAGATAGAGCTCGGGAGCCCAGGACATCTGCCTGTAGAGGTCAGCCTGTGAGATCACTAATGCTTAAGTCAGGGGTGCTTGGGGACTACCAGGGCCCGACCCAGGAGACCTCAAGGGGTTGCCCCATGCCATAGATTGAATTCAGGGTTTTGAGCTCCTTCCCAGTCCCCATTCTACGTAATTTTAATCACAGTAAACTTAAAAATTCTATGGCCCTGCACTCGAAAAAGTCCCTTTCTATGGGAAAGCCCAGCAAGAAGACACACAATTCAGGTAGCAGCAGGCTCTCCCCAGGAGCCCGCACTGGGACTCCGTGCAGGGCCGCTTAAGCATCCCGCTGAGACCTGAGTATATCTAGGGATCCCACACAATGAAGGGATCTGGGGAGAGGCCCCAGCTGTGTGTGTGCAAGCCCAGAGCTTGTCTGGGAGGCTGCAGGTGTGAGGAGCAGGTGGCACTCACTGGTAACACAGTGTGGTCAGAGGGGCCAGCCAGGGCTCAATTAGTTGACCTGAGGACATGGTCTGCAGCATTAGAGGGGAGTGTGTGGCGAGGTGGGTGCCCGGCCCCACACACGGCCCTGGGCTGGTTTCCCATTTTCCCGTCGCAGTCAGCAGCAAATCAATTACGCCCTCCACCGACTTTCACCTCGCGTATTTAGAATGCACAGAGCTCGCCTGCCAAACATCTGCTCTCGCTATTAAGCATGCCATGGTAACCACTGCACTCCCGTGCGTCAGCGCCACCAGGATTGGTAATAATCACAAGTGTCAAAAACGAGAAAGAATGGAGATGGGAAGAAAGCTGTGCAAAACCCAGCCGCAAGATGATTGGGCCGGCGGCCGCGACTCTGGGGCCCGGCCAGCTGCACCTTCTGCCGCCTCTGTCGGGGGCAGGGAATTGCTGCTGCTCTGGCCTCCCCTGGCCCCTTCTGTTGATCCCCTCCCTGTATTATTCATCCACTTCTTCACCCGGCCTTGGAAACGGCGCCTTCGCCTTTGCCAGAGCAGCATATGTGCCTTCGCGTCATTGTGTGTGATAGATCCTCCCGCCAACAGCTCGCCAGACCCAGGGGGCCTCTGGGTGAAGACCCCACATTGGCATGGGCAGGCAGCAGGGTCTCCTGGCAGGAAGAAAGCCGGCCTAGGACCGCAGGAGCGCCGAGACCTCGGACAAAATCCCTGTCCTCCAAGAGAGGCCCCTGAGTTTTGGAAGGGGGGGGGGGGAGGCGGGTCTCACTACCCCCCAACACCCACGCACGCACACACACATGTGCTTCTTTTATTATTGAAGGTAGGAAGGCTTGTCTTACTTCAGAATGGTTTGGGGGGTCTTAGTAATAAATGGAAGAAGCACTAACTAAAACATTCACAGAATATGTGATCCAAGTTGGTTATATGATTTTTATTTTAATTGAGAAGGACGGGAGGGAGGAAGAGAGGGAGGGGAGAGGAAGGAAGGAAGGAAGGAAGGAAGGAAGGAAGGAAGGAAGGAAGGAAGGAAGGAAGGAAGGAAGGAAGGAAGGAAGGAAGGAAGGAAGGAAGGAAGGAAGGAAGGGAAGGAAGGAAGGAAGGAAGGAAGGAAGGAAGGAAGGAAGGAAGGAAGGAAGGAAGGAAGGAAGGAAGGAAGGAAGGAAAGGAAGGAAGGAAGGAAGGAAGGAAGGAAGGAAGGAAGGAAGGAAGGAAGGAAGGAAGGAAGGAAGGAAGGAAGGAAGGAAGGAAGGAAGGAAGGAAGGAAGGAAGGAAGGAAGGAAGGAAGGAAGGGAAGGAGGGAAGGAGGAAGGAGGGAAGGAGGGAAGGAGGGAGGGAGGGAGGGAGGGAGGGAGGGAGGGAGGGAGGGAGGCAGGGAGCCAGGGCGGAGGGAAACAAGGGAGGCTGGGTGCTAGCGGGACACTGAGGGCACATTCTTCAGATCAGTGGATCTGCGCAATGACCTGTGAGATCAACAGCGCTGCAGTGCCGGGGCGCAAACATAGGACCTGGGATTGCCCCAACGCCAGGGCTAGTGAGGGACGCGCCTGGGTGCAGCTCCGGCTTCCGGGCAGAGCCGCCTCTCCCTGCTCAGGCCCTGCCTGCCACCTTGAGCACCCACAAGGTTCATTCCCAACTAAGCTGAATCCCTGGGCTTATAGCCCAGTTCCTTTGCAAGCTGCATGGAGTAAACCCAATTTCTCTCCGCCCAAACCAGAAGGGAAGACCTTCGGAAAAGCAAAGCTCCCTCAACGACCTTCTCCCCTCCATTCTCTTTCCTCTGCACGAAAAGGTGCCGGATCCCGCAGCGAGTTCCCTAATCCCGTGGCCCCGCACGGCGTCCTCCAAGCCCCAGAGGATACCAAGTCTGAGTGCGGTTTCTCTGCTCTGGCAAAGCTCGCAGGTTCCGACCACCGGCCTGAACACACCTTTTGTGCCTTTCCCGGAAGGCGACTCGTCAAGGCCGCCCGTAATGTGGGCTCCAGCGCCCTCTTGTGTGGAGGGAGAGAAATCCTTGGGAACCGCACACAGGATGAGAGCCAGGAGCCCCTAATGTCACCCATCCACGTGGCACGCTCCTGTCTGTCTCTGGCTGGAATGACCTCAACAGGTGCTGAAGGACGGACAGTGCAGGGCAGGGGTCCCTGGTGCCAATCGAGGCTGCATACACCAGTCTGTGGCTGCAGCCCGCGTGAACTCTCTCCCCTGCCCGCAAGTTTGGATTCAGACACACAGCAAAGCCTGGGTCCGCAGGGACCCTTGTCTCGACCTCAGAGGACCAGAGACAGGGATGTGACAGGGGCGTTTCCTGGCGCAGTGAAGGGAGATCAAGGGTTATAGAGACGCCCACCTCTGGCCCCCCAACACCTGCTCTTCCCAAGAATGGTCTCAGTTTAGAGTCACCTTGCAGGTGGCGGGAAGTTTCCTCTCTCTAGCAAAACACTGGCCTCCTTTTCTCGCTGCAGCTTTGGGGCAGGTCACTTCTCCCTCTGGGCAACGTGGTGTCAGAGTTAGATGTCCCCCCACCCAAAGAGTCAATGAATACCTGTGTAGAAACCCCTCTGGGGTAAGGCAGCCATCTATCAGGATTTCTGGATCTTTATGGAAAGACGGAAGTTATGCAGCACATTTCATGGACCCTAAGCCAGCATCCAACATTTGCTGATCACACCAGGCTTTTCTTCCTTTTTCCGCCCACACGTCAGGTTTTCCGAGCCCAGGAAGAACAAAAAATAAAAAGTCTTGAGTCTGGGGCATTTCCCACCTCTCCAGTTGTGTTCGTCTATCTCATTCTGCAGCCCAGGCCACAGTGTGCAGGAGTCCAAGGGAGAACTTACAGCTGTGGGATCGAGCTTCTGGATCACCCACTGTTTTGAGTACAATAAAAGATTCCTCAGCTGCATGACCAGTGTGAACCGTGAGCCCTGCGGAAGGCTCAGGAACGCATACAACACAGCAGAAAACTCCACCTTGGCCACTTGTCCCTGGACCCTCCCTGTGTCTCGTAGGCCTGCCCCCACTTCCTCCTCCTGCCTTTCCTGGTAGTCAGAGAGGACCAAAGATGAGGTCCTCCATGGGTGTGCCCAGTCGCCTCTTCTCTGCTCCAGAAATCACCTCTGGCCAGCTGTGCTCACTCCGGGTCTCTCCACCCAGGAACTTGGAACTCTTTCTTTTTTCCTCCCGCCCCAAACTTGGAGCTCTTCAGCAACTCCTCCAACTGGCCTTTGCAAGAAGGATCCAGTTATGTCTCTCCCTGTGGGGGCAACTGGTACAACAGGGAATGGATGCAGTGGAGGTGACGAGAGAGAACAGAGACAAAGAGCCAGAAAACAGAAAGAGCGGAGAATCCCGTTATGAATTATTTTCATCTGATGCACTCCAATAACTCACTTCTCATTTAACAACTTCTGGGGTGTTTGTACGCACATCTTTCACTTTAGATTTTATTTGTTTTTCTAAAGCTCAGCGCCTTCCCTTCTCTCTGTGCTCCTGACTGCAGCTGTGAGGACTACGCATTTCATGATAGTGCTTACCAGGCACTGTAACCAAACCTTACACTCATCAAGAGTCACACACAAGAGCTGCTCACCTACTCACAGGGCCCCGCACTTTGGACGTGGTGCTACTATGCTTCTGGGCCAGACGGGCAGAGTACAGCTGGGCTCGGACCCCAGATAACTCAGGTGTACTCTGGGCTTGGATGCCCAGGAAGGGATAAAGTGTGGAGCACAGGGAACTGGCCCCTCACTGGCAGCCGTGGCCACTCCTGGGAAGGGTGTTAGAGATCAACGCAGGGACAGGACCCGTGACATTGTTCACGGGGGAAGAGTAGACTGGGTGGGACAGGACACAGGAAGTCGTACACTGGGCCCAGCAGCGTTCACGGATCATAGAGAGGCCTAGACTTCCCGGGAGGGACCTGGAACCATCTGTACAATAGACTCAATTTTCTTTCTTCTTTTGTATGCAAATCTTTCCTACAACTCTCAAAAACCCACAAACACAGGAAAATCCACTTCCCGGTTCACAATGTTGAAGAAGCCACTTCTGATGTATCCCTGTTTCCTGAAAACTCCCAAGCACAGGTGGGAGGGCTGCGTAGGGTTACCCATACAACTGCAGCTCACTTGCCAGTCACTTGGAAAAACAAAGAATTATTAGAGCAGTTGAAGCTTTGTGACCTTGAGGCACAATGGTTCTGGGTTTCAGATTTATGAAAATGCCAATAAACTGGAGTTGGAGTTACAGTCCAAAGGGTAAGACACTCGCTTTGCATACAGCAGATCTGAGTTCAATCCTTGACACCCCATATTATCCCCTAAACTCTGTAGGAGTGAACCCCTGAGTGCAGTCAGGAGTTAAGTCCCAGAACAGCCAGAAGTGGCCCAGAAACAACAAAAACAACAAATGATATTAGCAATACCACAGAGGCCAGTATTTTTTTTTTTCTTTTCTCAAATTTTATTACACCATTTTTAGACATACAGTTGCAAGATGCTCATGTAGAGTTTTGGTTCTACAGTGTTCCAACACCCATCCCTCCACCGGAACCCATCTCCCATCACCAATGTCCCGACCTCCCTCCCCCCTTCCACACCTCAACTACTTGGCGGGTTCTGTATGTCTTTTCTCTCCTCTCTAGCTCTCCCTCCGGCCAAACTTTCCTGCACATCGTAGAATGCAGTACATTAAAGGACATAACTGTTTTCACTAGTTTGATGGACCATGCAGCCGCAAATGGTTGCGTGACTTAGGGGCCTCATGGTCAGCATCTGCACAGCGAAGGTGGCGGCTAGTGTGGTGGGCGAGGCTCATCCGGCTAAGCTTCCGGAACCCACCAGAGGTGATGAGCCCACTCCCAAACCCATCTGTCCTCCTGGGAGCCCCATGGTCAGCTGAGCCTGGGGAAAGCAGAGTTCCAGCTTCCTCAGTCACGTTTGAGACTGAGGCCAGTATTTTCGCACTAAAAAAAAAATAGTTTGTTACAAATAGTACTGGAGTTAAGGTCTATGCCAGCAGTTATCCCCTGGTCCGATCTCAGCACTACATGTTCCTCTAAACGCTGCTACCTTTGGCAGCCCTTCAGTTCCCCAGGAACCATGAGCGTGGCACAGGGGATTCATGGGACTGTGTGGTCCAGGTAGCACCACATTCTCAGACTCTTGCAACCTAAAAAGCCCAGTTGGCTGAAAATTTCCAGGAGGGTCTCCGGGGTTTTGCGCACAGCTTGGAGGCAAATTTTTAAAGAAAGAAGAAGCATATGACAGCCTAATCCTGCCTTGCCCACACCCCATGGAACCCATTTTTTTCTCACAAGACAGGAATGTGAAATGAACTCTGCCACATGACTTAGACACAGAAGGCAGAGTGGGGTTTCCACTGCATTCAAAATTAAAGTCCACAAAGGCAAGCTTTGCTCACAGATACATGCTAAAAGCCACCACACACAAAGACAGTGTCTCCTGCGAGACATAGATAACAAGGCAGGTCGGGCAAGCAGAGGCTGAGGGGCCTGGAAAGGCAAAACCAGCCCAAAGACGCCGTGATAACAGCACTCCCCTGGCTGCTGATCTCCGTGGGCCACGTTAATGCAGCTTAAGCGTTGTTTTCTCCTTTAAAGAGTAAGTCGGGGTTTAAAATCTCATCTTCTCCCAGCCGACAGCCTCATGCTTTGCCAAGCTCTGTTAAACACTGACTCATTGAGAGGAACAGCCTTCCAAAGAGGAAATTGGATGTATATTTGTGTAAACCTCCTCTAAGAGGTTTGCATAAGCCTCTTTGTGATTACATGGCCTAGAGATTTGTTCCTGGTTTTGTGACTCTTCCAACATGAACTTTCTTAAACAGTTATCTCCACTCATTCTTAAAACTTGTGTAAGCTTTTGTATCTGGAGTTTTCAAGCTAGACCAAAAAACAACGTCTGCTAGAAGGCTGGCTGGTTCAGAGACCAAGGCCATGGTCACAGTTCAATGGGAGAGCAAATGGGGAAGATTGCATGTACATTATCACTGAAAATCACTGCTTTTGGGGAGTCATTTTGCCCAAAGAGCTTCAATTTCTCTCTTCTAAATACTTGTCCCCTTCAGCTGCAGCAAATCTAACTCATAAATGCACAAACAACCAGCCAAGAAGTGAAAAATCCAAGCATGTGTTTGGTTTGAAAATATAGACAAAAGTGCATGTTGTTTACTTTTTTCCACCACTACAGATTTAGCCAAAACAGTGATGTGTGAAAAGTCCTATCTGTTGACTTTCTTATCACTTACTTTTTTTTTGTAGAGGTGCATTTGAGAGATCTTCTTGTGATTTTCTGTTGGAGGCATTTGTTTAGTCTTAACCACATCCACCTATATGTGTTATACTAAAACTCTAGTGCTCACTACACCCCACTGCCAGTGTTGTCGAGTATTAGTGCAATCAATGCAGTAGATGTGTCACCAGTGGGAGGAATGCTTGTGAGCTTTGGAATCCAACAGATTCTTTCTGAGCTTTGCCAGTCAGCAGCTGTGAGACCCACATGAACCTGTATCCTCATCTGTTTACCCTGAATAAAAAGAATTAAAAATCATCATCATACAGGTGCTTTGATGATTCAGTAAATGAAGTAATTCCGCCCAGCTATGCTGATCCAGAGACTCACAGACATGGTGCAGAGCTGCTACTGGCTCTCCCTGTGCCCAGCCGCTCACGAGGTGCCCAGGAGGGATGGGGGTTCTGGCCCTGGCCCGCCACCCCAGCAGAGCCTCACAAAAAGTCAGATGACCCCCCCACTCCTTGAGGGCCTCCATTTTCCACATCCAGACTTCCCTCTCGCCAGAACTCCACCCAGCAGACCAGCCTGCTGCAAACAGCCGCGCGGTTCATCAATAAATGCTGGATTTAGAGATGATTACAAGAGTATGCTACCCGCACACAGAGCCTGGCAAGCTACCAGTGTCATATTTGATATGCCAAATCACTTGATCACTTGATCACTTGAATCCTATTATTCATCAATTTGCTCGAGCAGGCACCAGTAACATTTCCATGGACCCTGTCACGTGCCAATGTAGCCAAATGGCATCTGGTTGATTCAGGAATATGAAGAGCCTCAAACCGTTCCTTCAGGGTCTTGACAAGGAAGTCTGATCATCTTGTAGGTGGGCGGCCATGTGATCTTTTGACATCCCGTGGGATCCAGTCAGTAACGACTCTAGCCCAACGGTTGTCTCCAAATCGCATTACATGTCCAGCCCAACTGATTTTCGATGCCTTGGCAAACGAGACAGCGTCCCTGATTCAGAACTCCGATTCCTTCTCTCACTTGAGTGAGGCATGATATTCCAAGCATAGCTCTTTCGATTCCTCTCTGGGAGACCCGAATAGCATTCTCATCCTGCTTTCATAGGGCCCAGGTCTCTGAGGCATATGTTAATACAGGGAGAATGGTGGAGTCGAAGAGATGTGCCCGGAGCTAGAGCTTCTTTGTCCTTTTTAGCTATTTCTTTGATGCCTCTGAAGGCTTTCCAGGCCGCTCTCTTCCTCCTGTGCAGCTCAGGTTTTAGGTCGTTCATTATGTTGACTTCTCGACCTAGGTACACATAACTGCTGCATTCAGAGATGTTTGTTTCATTGAGAGTGAATGGGACCTCAGGAACTAGTTCATTTTTCATGAACATAGTTTTCTTCAGATTCAGCTGTAGACCTATCTTTCCACATTCTCGGTCAAAATCAGCCAGCATTTGTGCCGCTTGGCTAATGTTTGGTGTTATTAGAATGATGTCATCAGCGAAGCGGAGGTAGTGTAAATGCCGACCATTTATCTTCACTCCCATTCCTTCCCATTCTAATTGTCGCATGGTGTTCTCGAGGGTGGCGCTGAAGAGTTTTGGTGAAATGGTATCACCTTGTCGAACCCCTCTTTTGACATCAATGGCACTTCTTTGTAGAATGGTGAGATCTTGGTGGTGAATCTGTAATAAAGCTCATGAAGGATCTTGATGTATTGGGTTTGAACACCCTGTTTGGCTAGGGCTTCGATGACTGCTTCAGTCTCCACAGAATCAAAGGCTTTCTGTAAATCATTGAAAGTGAGACACAGCGGCATCTGTCTCAGATATGCCGCTCTGTCTCAGATATGCCAAATACCAGTAACAGTTATAGACCTCACTCCCATGATCTGATGGAATGGTTTGAAGATCTTTATGTTCCTGAAGCAAGCATGTGCCCTGGGTTCTACTTGCATGAGACAGAACATATAGAGATTACTGGTGCCCGCCGAGCAAATCGATGATGAACGGGAAGACAGTGATACAGTGATACTGGTGCCCGCTCAAGCAAATCAATAATGAACAGGAAGACAGTGATAGTGATAAGACAGTGAAGGTATGCTAAAGGCAGAAATTTGTCGGGGATCGCGTGAACTAGTTAGCATGCCAGAGTCTTGTTCGTTATCGGAATTAGCCAGACAAATCGCTCCACCAACTAAGAACGGCCATGCACCACCACCCACGGAATCGAGAAAGAGCTATCAATCTGTCAATCCTGTCCGTGTCCAGAACATCGGTGTGGGTGTCTTTCAGGGCTTCTTCAGGAAGTGGACACTGGCACCAGTAACTGTACCTGTAGCTTAATTTTAGGCAAGACAAAAACACTTTTCGAGATTAATCACAAATAGAGATTTTAAGGCTTGGTAGGGATCCAAGTCTGGGATGGAGAGAAGAACATAAGGAAGCTCCAACACTGGTGGAGCAGGGAAATAAGTATGAGAACTGATGATTTCAAAATTGATGAGTCTAGTGGATCAGCAGTGGAGCTGATGAATTTAATAGAGGTTTGTAGTGGTCAGAAATTAAGAAGGTAGTAGTTGAGACATAACATAGACACAACATTAATCACAAACATAATGGTGGCCACCACACACACACACACGCACACACACATTTGATCGATCAATATATTATAGCTGTATATATGACACATCTAGGGTGATAAATGGTAACGAATCAAGCGCTTCATGAATATAAAGCCTGCAAATGATTGTGAGGAAGTGTCCTTTCCTGTGAATAGAGCATTGGGAAAATTTATTTTTGCAAATTATTAAAATTTTAGTGAGCACTGTTTTAGGAGTCTCAGAGTATTGAGCACTGTAGCTCAAGTTTACTGCATTCCAATATCTTATCCTGTGAACAGAATCATTAGAAAAACAATTTTTCATTGATTTAGCTAACTTTTTGTAATGAGCACTGTGATCAGAGTCCAAAGCCTCAAGCATCATAGAAGGAATCTGCAGCATCCAAGTTCTTTTTCTGTAAATCTCTGAAAAGCATTAAAAAATTTTTATTAGTTGTTAGCAGATTTTGATATTGAGCACTATACTTGGAGTTCACCCTTTTTTCTCCTTTTTTAATTTTTTATTTCATAAGAAAGAAAGCATTTAGGCTGTAAGGCAAGATATTAGATATGAACCATGATCAACAGACTGCAAAACAAGATCATTATTAAAAAGGAATCAATCCAGGAGGTTTAAACAGCAACTTGCAATTTAAAATTTAAGACTTTATATTGAAAGAATTAGTTGTTTTCTGATTCTTGGAGAATTATAGTCTTAACAAGTTACAGAGGAACCCAGAGTTTATTGGCAGGGTTATCATCTGTAGAAATGAAAGCATAACCTCTTCCCAGGATGAGGAGGTGACCTGCAATCCATTTAACATCAAATTTCACCCAGATGGGTGAATTGACTGTTTTTGAGTTTGCTTATCTTCTTGAAAGTGACGTTCAACCATGGTATAGGGATCTACTTGAGGTATATTTAAGAAATTTAAGGTGAATAATGTTAAAGATAAAGAATCCATTGGAGGCATACTTGTTTTTCGTTGCTTTAATAACTGAGTTTTAAATTTTTTGTGAGCACGTTCAACAATTCCTTGTCCTTGTGGATTATATGGAATTCGTAATATGTTTGATCTTGTTTGGAGGACAAGATCCTCTCACTCCTCTGAGAGAGCCCCACAAAGTAATGAGAATATAGCACCCGCATTGCAGAGCCTGGCAAGCTGTCCGATGCGTGTTAGATATGCCAAATCCAGTAACAGAAATGTTTATTTTCCTCACCCGAAAAGAGCCCTTAATATGGCAGCAGTAAGAAAGGCAAACAAGCAGTGCCTGATAAAATTTCATGGCCATCCTAGGCTGCCAAAAAGAAGAAGGACTAAAATGACTGTCTGTACTTTCAATGCACGTGCGCTGGCATAGGGGCATATATTGAGGATCTGATGCTGCAAGCGCAAAAGATCAAGTACGACATCATTGGTCTGACAGAGACGAAGGCATCAGTCGCATCATGCTGTATTTGACACCAGAGAAGAATTGTTCCTTGGAACATGCGATGAAAGAGGCATCGGTGGCGTTGGTGTACTTGTCAACAGAAAAACATGGCCGTAAACATTGATTCATTTGAATGCCTAACAAACCGAATAGGATGATTACACTTGAAGAGATGTGGCCCACTGCCAGAAATTTCTATCTTCATTGTCTACGCACCAACATTCACATACAAAGAAGATGAAATTGAAAAATTCTACATGGAATTGGAGGAGTTCTATAAAAAAAATCACACGTTCTACAAGATCATAGTCGGTGATTTTAATGCCAAGATAGGACCGAGAAGATCGGCTAAAGAACTCCACATTGGGACCCATGGCCTAGAATGGAACGAACAGGGTGAGAGACTATCTGAGTTCATCATGTCCACCAAGACTATTCATGGGAAATCACAGTTTCAGAAGGCTGAAGTGAAACGTTGGACATGGGAATCTCCTGGTGGACAGTTCCACAATGAAATTGACCACATCATCTTCAATCGACGGTTTTGTCTGACCGATGTAGCTGTTGTCCCCAAATTCCAAACAGGATCAGACCACCGCCTCCTTCATGCAAAATTCTACTTCCCGCAACAGGGAGAAAGGCTGCAAAGTTTAAGAAGAGAACTCCCAGAACGACCACCAACTGGGAACTCTTTGGCACCATTGCAGCAACATGGGAAGATACCATCATTGACGACATCGATGAAGAATACAACCGACTGGTTCAGCACCTCCATGATTGTGCAAAGAATGCGGAGAGAGAGAAAAGACACAAAAGAACGCCTGTCTTCAGAAACTCTCGAGCTCATTTGCCAATGTGGCAAGGCGCGAGCCTCAGGAGACCAAATGCTAAGGTCCATGCTTGCTAAACGGTGCAGAGAGGCGAAAAAAAGAAGACCTCAAATTTCGGGAACGCCGCCGGGGGTGCCTGACAGTGTCAGGACAGAGGTTCTCTTCTACCTCCGAGGACGCTCGGAAAAACAGATGAAAACTCACGAGTCCAGTGCAGTTCCAAAAAGGCTTTTAATAGTACAAAAGCTCTTCCACAGCACTCCAATATAATGAATAAGCTTTAGCTCTGGTCTGAACTTCGACCATACAAAAGAGCCTAAGTCTCCCACCAAAGAGAGAGGATCTCACCCGAGCTGAGTCCTACCCAGAAGGAACAAAAGACCAAAGAGCAAAAAGCCAAAAGACAAAAGCCACAAGGCTGAGGAGCCAAAGGCCGAAAGCTAAAAGACCCAAAAGGTAAAAGTTGAAGGGGTGAAGGGGCTTCAAGTCAGTCCCCTTATATACACCAAAGTAATCCAATCGGGAGGGTCATGTCAACAAAGAACTCTAAACAGAGTGTAGTGCCACACCCTATTGTAGGTAGAAAATAAGGTTATGCCAAGGTCTAATTCTTTCTACCAAGATTATCTCTTATGTAAAACACTGGAGAGAGGGGGCTGGTATAAAGTAATACATCTTAACTTCATGAGCTTCATGTAATCTAGATGGTACCCACAGGTTCCTTATTATTATCTGCACCAGGGTGATTCTGAGTATCTTGTACTCATGTCCTGAAAGGGTCACACTGCCTGCTTAGAGCAAACTAGTATGATCCTTCCTATAGTCTTCCCTATAGTCTCAAAATAGCCAGGGTGGTAGTCTCCTGGTAAATTCTAACTGTCCCACGCTGGGTGCAGTGGGTATAAAGAGGAGCTGTGCCCAATCTAGAAAACATAGAAGTCTTAGTAGATGTATAAGTCAGAGTTATTCAATCAAAGTGACTTCTATAACTGCCACACCCCTCTAGCAATGTTTACATAGAAGAGAAGTCTCATTATAATGAACCTTGGCTTAAATAAGATTAAGCTGTGAGTGGGCAAAACAACAAAGCTCCCAGGTTAGCTAAACCTGTCCTCCAACACTCAAAGACAGAAGAGCAGAAATACTGGAAGATGCAGCAGAAGCCGGGAAAAGCATTCGCACTGCCCGCCTGTCCTTTGCCAACTATAAGATCAAGATGACTGCCCTCTGACGCCCTGATGGATCTATCACATCTTCCAGAAAGGCAATGGAGAAGATTATCCAGGACTTCTACTCAAATCTTTTGATAGCCACATCCACCTGCCCACATACCAAATTCCACAGGATGGATACGTCATTCCCAACGTTCTCCCTTCTGAAATAAGACATGCCATCTCATCGGTAAAGAAGGGAACAGCACCAGGCCCAGACAAAGTCAGACCCGAACATCTGAAGAATCTGCCATCGGTGCTCATCAATACACTAGCTCGGCTCTTCACACGCTACCTGTCCGAATGCAAGGTGCCCTCCCAATGGAAAACCAGCAGGACAGTTCTACTGTTCAAGAAGGGAGACATTCATGACATCGGCAACTATCGCCCCATCTGCCTGTTGTCTGTCATCTACAAGCTGTTTACACGAGTCATCCTGAACAGGATTAGCAGAACACTAGATGAAGGTCAACCATGCGAGCAAGCAGGTTTCCGGAAAGGATTCAGCACAATCGACCATATCCACACAGTAACCAAGCTCATTGAGGTTTGTAGGGAGTACAAGATGCCGCTCTGTCTCATGTTCATTGATTTACAGAAAGCCTTTGATTCTGTGGAGACTGAAGCAGTCATCGAAGCCCTAGTCAAACAGGGTGTTCAAACCCAATACATCAAGATCCTTCGTGAGCTGTATTATGGATTCACCACCAGGATCTCACCATTCTACAAAGAAGTGATCATTGATGTCAAAAGAGGGGTTCGACAGGGTGATACCATCTCACCAAAACTCTTCAGTGCCACCCTCGAGAACATCATGAGACAATTAGAATGGGAAGGAATGGGAGTGAAGATAGATGGTCGGCAACTACACCACCTCCGCTTCGCTGATGACATCGCTCTAATAACACCAAACATTAGCCAAGCGGCACAAATGCTGGCTGACTTTGACCGAGAATGTGGAAAGGTAGGTCTACAGCTGAATCTGAAGAAAACTATGTTCATGAGAAAATGAACTAGTTCCAGAGGCCCCATTCTCTCTCAATGGAACAAACATCTCTGAATGCAGCAGTTATGTGTACCTAGGTCGAGAAGTCAACATGATGAATGACCTAAAACCTGAGCTGCGCAGGAGGAAGAGAGAGCGGCATGGAATGCCTTCAAAGGCATCGAAGAAATAGCTAAAAAGGACAAAGAACCTCCGGCTCCGGGCACATCTCTTTGACTCCACCGTTCTCCCTGCATTAACATACGCCTCAGAGACCTGGGCCCTACGAAAGCAGGATGAGAATGCTATTCGGGTCTCCCAGAGAGGCATCGAAAGAGCTATGCTTTGAATATCACGCCTCACCAAGTGAGAGAAGGAATCCGGAGTTCTGACCTCCGTCGCTATTCCAGAATCAGGGACGCTGTCTCGTTTGCCAAGGCATCGAAAATCAGATGGGCTGGACATGTAATGCGATTTGGAGACAACCGCTGGACTAGAGCCGTTACCGACTGGATCCCACGGGATGTCAAAAGATCACGTGGCCGCCCACCTACAAGATGGTCAGACTTCCTTGTTAAGACCCTGAAGGAACGGTTTGAGGCTCTTCATATTCCTGAATCAACCAGATGCCATTGGGCTACATTGGCACGTGATAGGGTCCAATGGAAATGTTACTGGCGCCCGCTCGAGCAAATCGATGAGTAACGGGATTCAAGTGATCAAGTGATCAAG
>JAJIBD010023863.1:0-41467 GCA_021461705.1 Cryptotis parvus | reverse complement strand
GGCGCGAGCTAGGAGACCAAATGCTAACGTCAGAAAGCTTTCTAAGCAGATTGCAGAAGCGATAACAGACCTCAAAGACAGAAGGCAGAAATACTGGAAGATATACAGCAGAAGCCGGGAAAGGTATTCAGCACTGCCCACCTGTCATACCGCCAACGCTATAAGACCAAGATGAGCTGCCCTCAAAGCCTGATGGATCTATCATCTTCCAGAAGAGGCAATGGAGAAGATTATCAGGACTTCTACTCAAATCTCTTTGATAGCCACATCCACCTGCCCACATACCAAATTCCACAGGATGGATATGTCATTCCCAACGTTCTCCCTTCTGAAATCCGACATGCCATCTCATCGGTAAAGAAGAGGAACAGCACCAGGCCCAGACAAAGTCAGACCCGAACATCCTGAAGAATCTGCCGTCGGTACTCATCAATACACTAGGCTCGGCTCTTCACCCGCTACCTGTCGAATGCAAGGTGCCCTCCCAATGGAAAACCAGCAGGACAGTTCTACTGTTCAAGAAGGGGAGACATTCATGACATCGGCAACTATCGCCCCATCTGCCTGTTGTCCGTCATCTACAAGCTGTTTACCGAGTCATCCTGAACAGGATTAGCAGAACACTAGATGAAGGTCAACCATGCGAGCAAGCAGGTTTCCGGAAAGGATTCAGCACAATCGACCATATCCACACAGTAACCAAGCTCATTGAGGGTTTGTAGGGAGTACAAGATGCCGCTCTGTCTCGCGTTCATTGATTTACAGAAAGCCTTTGATTCTGTGGAGACTGAAGCAGTCATCGAAGCCCCTATAGTCAAACAGGGTGTTCAAACCCAATACATCAAGATCCTTCGTGAGCTGTATTACGGATTCACCACCAGGATCTCACCATTCTACAAAGAAGTGATCATTGATGTCAAAGAGGGGTTCGACAGGGTGATACCATCTCACCAAAACTCTTCAGTGCCACCCTCGAGAACATCATGAGACAATTAGAATGGGAAGGAATGGGAGTGAAGATAGATGGTCGGCAACTACACCACCACGCTTCGCTGATGACATCGTTCTAATAACACCAAACATTAGCCAAGCGGCACAAATGCTGGCTGACTTTGACCGAGAATGTGGAAGGGTAGGTCTACAGCTGAATCTGAAGAAAACTATGTTCATGAAATGAACTAGTTCCAGAGGCCCCATTCACTCTCAATGGAACAAACATCTCTGAATGCAGCAGTTATGTGTACCTAGGTCGAGAAGTCAACATGATGAATGACCTAAAACCTGAGCTTGGGGAGGAAGAGCGGCATGGAATGCCTTCAAAGGCATCGAAGAAATAGCTAAAAAGGACAAAGAACCTCCGGCTCCGGGCACATCTCTTCGACTCCGAGTTCTCCCTGCATTAACATACGCCTCAGAGACCTGGGCCCCTACAAAGCAGGATGAGAGAATGCTATTCGGGTCTCCCAGAGAGGCATCGAAAGAGCTATGCTTGGAATATCACGTCTCACTCAAGTGAGAGAAGGAATCCGGAGTTCTGACCTCCGTCGCTATTCCAGAATCAGGGGCGCTGTCTCGTTTGCCAAGGCATCGAAAATCAGATGGGCTGGACATGTAATGCGATTTGGAGACAACCGCTGGACTAGAGCCGTTACCGACTGGATCCCACGGGATGTCAAAAGATCACGTGGCCGCCCACCTACAAGATGGTCAGACTTCCTTGTTAAGACCCTGAAGGAGCGGTTTGAGGCTCTTCATATTCCTGAATCAACCAGATGCCATTGGGCTACATTGGCACGTGATAGGGTCCAATGGAAATGTTACTGGCGCCCGCTCGAGCAAATCGATGAATAGCGGGATTCAAGTGATCAAGTGATCAGATGTATGATACTTTTTCACAAACTTTAATAATAGAAATATCATTATTATTAAATACAGGAAAAAGAAAAAGCATGGATCAGGGGGCTACAAGAGTCTCATGAGATCAAAGAGGGTGTCCGCGGGAAGCTGAACTCTATTCCATAGAGTCCACAGATCTGTTTTTATTTTAATACCATGCTGTTTACGCACTGATACAGCAGGTTTTTTCAATCCTGACCAGGTGTGCTGAACCAGGAACTCTCCAGACATGGGGCAGAGTACTGCCTACTCTCCCTGTGCCCAGCTGCTCATGGGCGCCCAGGAGGCATGGTGGGTTCTAGCCTGGCCTGCCACCGAAAGAGCCCCACAACAATCAGATTCCCTCTTCCCCTACTCCATGGGGCCTGCCATTTTTCCACATCTGGACTTCCCTCTCCTGCCCTGGCACTCCGCGCCAGCAGACCGAGATTATCGCTGGCCGGATCATCCACGGCTACCCTGCAGCAGTTTTTTTTTTTTTCCATCTGGAGCAGATATCCTGAACCAGAGACTCTCAGACATGGGGCAGAGCTGCTACTTGCTCTCCCCTGTGCCCAGCTCTCATGAGGCGCCGGGAGGCATAGCGGGTTCAAGCCCTGGCCTGCCACCCAGCAGAGCCCCAAACAAGCTAGACCACCCACCCTACTCCATGACCGACCATTTCCACATCTGGACTTCCCCCTCTCCTCACAACTCCACCCAGCAGACCAGACTATCATAGCCCGGATCATCCACAGCCACCCTGCAGCAGTTTTTTTCAATCCGGGCAGGTATCTGAAGGGACTCTCAGACATGGGGCAGAATTGCTGCTCCTCTCTCCCCTGTGCCTAGCTGCTCGTGAGGTGCCGGGAGGCAGGCGGGTTCTAGCCCTGGCCTGCCACCCGGCAGAGCCTCACAACAAGTCAGACCACTCTCCCCTACTCCCTGGGGGCCCGCCATTTTCCACATCGGACTTCCTCATCACAACTCCACCCAGCAGACCAGACTATCACAGCACGGTTCATCAATATATACTTTATTTAGAGGTGACTACAAAGTATGCCACCTGCGCGGCAAGCCTGGGAAGCTGCTCGTGTAGTATTTTATATGCTTAAGACCAGTAACCTTTATATTAGGTCATTCTCGTGACCTAATATAATGGTTCCGAGGGGCTCTTTATGTTCCTTGGAGCAGCGGATGCCATTTGGATTCTACTAGCATGAATCAGGACATATGGAGATATTACTGGTGCCGGCTCTAGCAAAGAGATGATTAACGGGAAGATAGTGATAGTGATAGTGATTTAATTGTTGCTGCTTTGTAATAGAGTTTGAAGTTGGGAAGGGTGATGCCTCCCAACTAATTTTCCCAAAAGATTGCTTTAGTTATCCCATAGGCATTATTTCTCCAGCCATTGACCCTTTTTACATCCATCCTTACTTCTTTGTAGAATAGGTAGAAATTCTGAGAGTCCAATCGTAATACTGCTCTATGAAGTAGTGAGTTTTGAATGCCCTGTTTGAATAAGGTATGCTGAAGATTTTACTTGAATAGATGTGACTCATTTGCTCCCAGTTTTCTATCTTCTTTGTCTATTTACGAACAGCCACATAGAAGGAAGAATAAATTCAGAAAATTCTATGGGACTGGAGGAGTTCTGTAAAGATCACACCTTCTACAAGACACATAGTTGGTGATTTTAAAGGCCAAGATAAAACCAGGAAGATTCGACTAGGAATTACCTAAGGACCACATAGCCCCGAGAAGGAACAAACGGGGGTGAGACTATCTCAGTTCATCACGTTGGCTTAAGACCATTCATGCCGAACTCACAGTTCCAGAAGGCTAAAATCTAAAACGATGGACATGGGAACCTCCTGGTGAACAGTTCCACAATAGAAATTGAGCAAATCATATTTAAGCAGTTTTTCCTGACCAATGCGAAGCTGTTGTCCAAAATTCCAAACAGGGAAAGGACTACCATCTCCATGAAAGTTCTACTTCAAAGAAATGGGAGAATGGGGCTGCAAAGTTTAAGAAGAGAACTCCCAGAATGATCACTAACTGGGATTTTTGGCACCATTGCGAAGCAACATGAGAAGATGCTTAATCAATGAAGAATAAACCTAAACTAGTTCAGCTTTTCTATGATTATGTGATGAATGCTGGGAAGAAGCCACAAAGGATGCCTGCCTTCAAAAATTCTCAAGCTCCTTCACCAACGTGGCTACCTTACGCTAACATCCAGGCTGACAAAGCAGAGCAAGAAGCGATAAGGAAGACCTCAAAAGAGAAGAAAGCAAAATACTGGAAGGTGCCTTGAAGCTGGGAAAAGCATTCACATTCACCCACCTTACCTTCACCAACTATAAGACCAAGATGACTGCCCTCCAGCATCTGATGGATATATCATCTTCCAGAAAGGCAATGGAGAGGATATTCATGACTTCTACTCAGATCTCTTTGATAGCCACATCCACCTGCCCACACCTACCAAATTCTGCAGGATGGATATGTTGTTCCCCAACATTCTCTCCTTCAGAAATCCCTGGCGTACCATTTCGCAATTGGTAAAGGCCGGACAGCACCCAGCCCAGACAAAGTCAGAACCAAACACTTTACGAATTTTTCCATCAGTATTCATCACTACCTGGCGTGAGCTCTTCACATGCTACCTGTCTGAATCAGGTTCCCTTTCAATGGAAAACCAGCAAGGGACAGCTCTACTGTTCAGAAGGAGATAATCCATAACATTGGCAACTATTGCGAAGCATCGCTTCCTTTGTGTCTGTCATCTACAAGCTGTTCACTTTCGAGTCATCCCTGGGCGGGATTGGGAGGAACGTGAGCTGAAGGACAACCATGACGAGCAAGTTGGGTTCCAAAAGGATTTAGCACTATCGAGCCATATCCACAATTGTATAAAAGCTCGAGTAATTGAGGTTTTGTAGGAGTTCAAGATGCTACTCTGTCCCTAACATTCATTGATTTAAAGATAATTAAATATGAAAAATAATAGTTTTTATTAATCGCTACCATTATTGGTTCCACCTAAAAATAATTCCACTGCTTCTCCAAAGGAGGAAGATACTTATTTGCCTTCCAGGCAGTTGATTATAAATCGGAGGAAGAAGACTACAGAAAGGCACGTGGAACTGCCCTGCCAGAGCCCTGGAGCCAACAATTTGGGTAAAGCTAAATGATTTCTTATTCTTGTGAGGATTTACTTATGTATTAGGAGCAGACCTCTAAACTGGAAAATTATCCGCTTTTTGACTCTGAAGGCAGGTTCCCCCTTGGCGGGTGTTTCTCAATGAGGTCCAAAGATAAATATTCTCAGCATGAACACAAGTGGGTTTAGAGACAGAAATTTCACTTATTTCTATCATCAAAATTCTGTTTTGGTGAGCACCTAGTCAGATTCATAGGCGTGATTACAAAAATTATACCCTCAATCTTTTACTCTCACTTCTTGGTATGCTTTGGAGATGGAGGTGTTAAGCCTGTAGCTTTCAGTTCATAATCCTAAAGGACAAAGCTATGAATTTCACTTTGTAATTTTATATAACTACTTTCATAATATTAGGTCTTAGTATTTATTTTGACGAAAAGTGAGTGATAATTTAAAAACAATATATTTTAAAACTTCACTTACTAGTCTCATTATAAAATGCAGATATACCTCAAGATAAGGTAATTCATTAGCAACAGTGAACTGTTTCCACATTATTATTCTCTGATTATTTGTTTGTCTCATTATAGTAATTTATTTAGATGATGTAATAATTTTTCAGATCTAAAATAATATTGTATTATCTTGGTTTTAATTAAAACATTGTAGAATAAAAGAAATTATTTCCCCAAAACAAAAGTGAAATACGAGACAGGGGAAAATAAGCTGACCCAGAAATTTTTCTGGTATTGATATATTGTTAGTCAAACAAATGAGAAAGAAATTTCAGCTCACTATATCCATTTTACTTGAATTCATACATAATGCTTATGTGAAGTGTTAGTGGTACATATTTAAATTGTTGTAACTGTGTCATATTTTATCAGGGTTACAGCTATTACCAGAATTCATTGTTATATATTCTTCTTGTCTGTTTCCAGGGAGATGAACTGACAGTTGCATACGCTGTAGATGTCTACCCATGAAGGGCCCAATGTTTCTAATTTACTATTACCTTATAAAAAAATCCTTAGTCAAATGATCATTTCTAAAAGCATATTTAACTATTATATATACACCCTATGGTGCATCATTTGACTTATTTATATATATATCATAGGTATATTCCTATATAGAGATTTCTATTATTATGTACATATTAATGGATGGATTGATGAGGAAGTGAAAAATAATTTAGAACAGATTTGGGCAACATTGTCTTAATCTTCTTCAAAGTTTTCTTACATACTTAAAAATGATGTCATCATACATCTGAATCCTGGAAACCTAGCTATCTTTTCAATTTTGCATATACATTTTCTGGAGCATAGGCAATGTATTCTGTACAATGGTTAACATAATTTTCTCTTGAGGAAGTTGTGTATTTTAAGTCTCTCCTTTATTTCTTTTTTCCTTTGCAGTGAGCACACTTAGTAGTTCTCTGGGGTTACTTATCTTCACAGACAGCTGACTTCTGAGGAGTCACTCATTGTGGTGCTCAGGAGACCATGGAGTACCAGATAATCCAACACACACACCTTCCATATTCAAAGCATGAACATGAATTCCAGCAATTTGAGCTCTCTTCCCAGTCCTAAAATGCTTTTTTTTTGATAGTCAGTGGATTGATGTAGTAAGCAGAGAGTAGAGATGGGATTAAAATTAAAAAATAGTAGTAGTTAACATCCATTTCTCTTTGGTGTGTATTTTTTACTTTGCCTTGCCTTGGGGCAGAGCTGCTACTAGCTCTCCCGTGCTTTGATCTCTCACGGCGCCAGGAGGATGGTGGGTTCTAGCCCTGGCCGCCACCCCAGGAGAGCCTTGCAACAAGCCAGCGGACCCCCACTCCATGAGAGCCTCCATTTTCCACATCAGGACTACTCTCGTCAGAACTCCACCCAGCAGACCAGCCTATCCCACAGCCGCAAGCGGTTCATCAATAAATGCTGGACTTAGAGTTGCCTACAAGAGTATGCTACCTGCGGCAGAGCCTGGCAAGCTACCGTGTTGTATTTGATATGCCAAATACCAGTAACAATTATAGACTTCATTCGGAATGGATTGAGGCTCTTTATGTTCCTGGAGCAAGCAGATGCCCTTGGGCTTTACTAGCATGAGGCAGGACATATGGAGATGTTACTGGGGCCTGCTCGAGCAAATCAATGATGAGACGGGAAGACAGTGGCCTTTCTTTTTTGTCTTCCCTTTTCTCTTTTCCCCTTTTGCTTTTTCAGATACCGAAACTTGGTGTCTGTAGTGTTAGTATTTAATTTCATTGAACAGTTAGATAGTTCATGCCATTCCAGTTTAAATACCTAGGAATAGACTCAGAGGGTAGAAATTTGCATGAGGTTTAATGTGTGTGTGATCTTGGGGACATTGGCTGTAAGGGAGTGTGACAGGTAAATATGTAGAGGAGAGAAGTTTAGCTGAGGCGGTGTTGCAGAGGGACTGCTCTTGACTCTGTGACTAGGGCGTACTCCTGGTTCTATGGTTAGAGGAGGTGCTCAGGAAATACAATGTTGTACTAACATTCAACCATTATTGTAGCCACTGTCAGATATAAGACAAGTACCTACCTATGAGATTATCTCTCTGGCCTATATAACATATCTTAAATGTAAGTTTCTAAAACTATGGTGCTTAAAAATCTTTTTCCTGGTATCCTACCTCTCTTTGGATAAAGGCAAAAAGTTTTTGCCGTGGCAACCAAGGACACTTCCTCATCTGACTATCAATCTCCTCCCACTCTATGATTTTATGCTCTGCTCCATCACACTGGTGATAATAATATTTACTGGTATGCTCTGCCTCCAGGGGTTTTCACCTATTATTTTCTCTTGTGTCTTCTTTCTCCAGATATTTTGCATAGTTTGCTTTCTCGAGTTTTTTTTTTCCCCTTAAGTTATTTATTCCAAAAATATGTCCCCAATGTTCTTTCAGGATAGTCTACCTGAAATTTCACATCTCTGTCCTTTCCAACATGCCTCTATTCTCTTTATCCTAAACTCATCAGTATACAGCAAATTATACCATTTAACTTTTTTGGCTTATTATCTCCAGGGTTAAAACTCGCAGTAAAGTTAAGTAAAATAAACTCCACTAGGACTAAGTTTTGTTTGTCTGCTCCTGATTTCTCTAGTCACGGTGCCAAAAACTAATGCTTGGCACATACTGGTTTCCCAATACACTTTTACTGAATGTAATCAGATTTAGATAAGAAATGTGGATATAGAGCTGGTGCTTTTACACAGTATATCATCAGTGTTAAGTTGCTGCACAACATAGCTAACAGTAGAAGGAAGAATAACATGATATATATGATACTGCTCCATCATTCTTTTCAGAGATTGCGAGTTTTCAGAGCTGTAAGAAGCCTTCCTTAGTGAGTGTTAGAGTATGATCTGAGCCCTCCAACATTGTTGACAAGAAAGCTTGAATGAGAGGGGTCTCTCTGGAATCATGCAGGCTCTTTTGGGTCCAACAATGGGTCTATGAGACAACACTGCTGCCCTGTGGGTTTCACAAATAAACAGGGCTAGTGAGAACTAATACAAATGTCATAGTGGTTATTAAGAAACTATGTCTTATTTTTTTTTATTTCTTTTCCAAACTAACCATTCCCTAGTCCCCTGTTTAAAATAGGATAAGAGACTCCAAATCAACTTAATGCTCCCCTCCCTCTGGAGAAGTCTGTATTCTCTCTCTCTCTCTACTCTCTCTCTTTTTACTCTCTCTCTATCTCTCTTCCTCTCATATTTCTCTGCTAAGTAAATGTCTTTAAATAAAACAATTACACTTCAGAAAATCACTCAGGAGAGATTGATTCTCAATCAAATCCAAAAGTTCGATTTTGTGAATTACTCTGAATATCAACATATGATCAATATCATTTAAAGCAGAAGTGTAGCAAATGAAATTTGAATGTAAGTTAAAAGATAGAATTCATGTCATGTTTTTTAAAAAAGAATGCTAAAAAACTTGGCTATCTGTTTTTCTTTAGAAGTTAGTTTTTTTTTTTTTAAACAATCTAGTTTCAAACGCAAAGAAGCTTGCTTCTTAACTTTGACATCTGTCAGTTTTATAAATATCATAGGATTTGTGCTGCCAAGTGTCAGTCTTCCCTTTTTAGGCCTCTAGAACCAATGAAACATGAGAAAAATGTGTCTATCTGTTGGTAGATCATCTTAAAGCACAGTAGAAAATTTACTGAGAACAAATTTTGTTTGTTGCTGACTATCTAAGGCATGTGCAAGGCACCTTCTCCATGTATTCTCTGTTAGACATCATAGTTGTAATGACCGCAAGACTCTAACAAAGAGAAACTCTGAGACAACTGTCAAGAGCTCCACAGGTATGAACCATTCTGTGGCCTCTTACATCAAGATCACTTTGGATGTGATTTCAAAGCTATTCAACATGAGTAGGGTCCCCCTGCAGTGTGTGGACAGAATAGCATAAAGATCATTTGCAGTGCACTTCTTGGTCCTGAATACTAAAGATTATCCTTCTATACTTATCCTCTTTGATTCCAGCAAAATCTCAGAAAAACTAGAATAGCTTATGGCCCATTAAGATGCAGGTTGTGTAGGATGCTAAGCACTTCTTCATTGTGGCTAAGTAGTCAGAGCAAAAATCATGATTTATACATTTTCCAGTTTTCTTTAACAGCAGAATTGTAGAAGTTTGGGGGGCTCAGCATGGTTTGGATTTGGATAAGCACAAGACACCAACACAGTATTCAGGTGCCTCCAAATGTTCCATAGTTCCATAGGTGGTCCTTCTTATTCTCTCAGGAAGCATTCATGAGAATGTCCGGTATGTCGCATTGTTTTTAAACCAGAAAAATGAATCACTGGAAAACTCTTTGTCTTTATTTTTAAATGGGGTTTCAGGGCTCACTGGTGGCATCTAGAGAAGATGATCTATGGTCTCAGTGCCTTGTCTCTGAGCACAGCGTCGTCTGCAAACACTGCTATAGCACCAGAGCATCCTGAGTGAGCCGGGGTGTTAGTGCTCAAAGAAAAGGAATGGTGCCTACTCTGCCCTCTTGGCTTAGTGAGACCTTCTAGGTTTAAAAGAATTACAGTTTACTTCAGAAGTCAAAGAAGATAGATGCTGTCTGTCTTTCATTTTGCACAGTCGTCAGAAGGATTACAACTTCCCTGTGGAAGTCCAGCATATACTCAGGCGAAAGTAAAGTTTTACCCCATTTTACATCTTTTTATCAACATAAGTCCCAAATCCTAGAATTTAAGTTGGTTTGTTTGTGTCTTTCTTTTTTTCACTGGAATGTTATTCCATCCCACAGAGACTTGAAATACAAAAGCAAAACAAGATAACAAACAACCCACAACAAAACAAACCCCAAAAGGCACCAAATTTAAGTATTTAAATAATAAGCAGGAGTTGGCAGGGTGTCTTTTTCCCCATGCCAGGTCATCTATCTCTTCCGAGGGAGCCCTAAACTATATGAATAGGAGACACTTTTGCTTTACTCCGCCTTTATCTCTAGTTTTATCAGAAAATCATAGTTTATTGCATTACTTCTTTCTCTTTAGTCACAGTAACTTGAACATCGGATAATTATCTTCCTTAGTAGCATAGGAAATAAATGAGACATAGGTTATCTGGCAACATAGATCTACCAAGAGTCCCTCATTCTGATGCTTTTTATTTTATAGGAGTCTAGGATGAAACCCATTCTGTATGGTTGGAGTCCTAGCGGGAAGAATATTGTTGACAGAACAGGGATATACAAGGTACTAGTAGGAATTAAAACAAAACCTGGCCGGAGATGCTGCTAGTCATATGACTCTTACATATTAGGAGTTTCGAAATAAAAGATATGAGCTTCTACAGTATCTTTCTGAAACCATGAACACTTTTTTCTCAGAAGCCATTTGATTGATTTTCATCTACATATTCAATGAAGTGGAGTGAGAATTTTCCCAATATCTGTATAATAAAATAAGGACCAATTTCTCCAGTATGAGGGTTTTCTTGTTCAGTTCTACCCCATCTCCTTCTTCCTCTGTTATGCAGCAAAACTCTTCATTTACTATCTGTGCCTTTATGGAAGGGCTCTGCTATGATCTAACTTCTATATTGAATATATAGAAGCTGCTGGTCAAAGCCTCAGTAACGGATGAAAGATAAACTCATGAGACTAGAAAGAAATAATGTGGTAATGTTCCTTGCATTGGGGCATCATTTGACAAGGAGATAACAAGCAGCATTATGAAAGTGAGAGCATTTCTTAAAAGACTGGCAGGAGCAGTAATGAAACAATGTGTTGTGCAGATGAAAATCAACACTTCAAAGTGAGAATGGTGTTGAATTCTCTTTGGAGACAGGGTGAAATTCTGGGTAAATTGCAACTGCATTAGATTTTGCTTTTTTTTGGTACAAATTCAAATGGTGGAACAGAGTATCTGACAGAAGGTTGTTGATTCCATAGAGGAAAGTTTCTTGGACTAATGCCATGCTCATTCCAAGCTCCTGAACTTTATTGACTCATTTCCTTTTCTGAGATTCTTTTTCAGCCCATCCTCTTGTGTAAATATCATACATCTTTCACAATATAAGAAAGTAGTAGATAGATAAACAGTCTGTTCTCTATCCTACTGCTGATTTCATATTGTGTATATATATATATATATATTTGTGTTATGTGTTTATAATTTACCTTAATACTGATCACAATTCTGTAAGAAAACTACAGTTATTATCAATTTTTCAAATAACTACTGGTCCAAGATTATTCATTCAATTAGTTACTAGATAAATCTGATTTGAATTTAGGCTCACTGTCTGTACCTTCCCATACTTCCACAGTAGTATATGCCATACTACACCTATAATAAGTAAAATACATTACATGCTTTATAATTAAATCTCTATCAATTTCTGCCAAAGAAGCTATATACATTCTTTTTACTCTCTTTGGAGACTAGTTGCATACTTTGCTTGCAACAGTCATGCCAGCATAACTAAAATTTTACTATTCTAGATAATTATCCAAAATGTTCATTTTCATATATGATTTAATAATTTTAAGATAAAGATATATTTTAAATATGTCACTGAACTATATATATTGTAGGTGATACACAAGAAAGTGCTTGTTCATACTTTAGTCACCTGACAGTAAATATAAAACCATGCCTAATATTGATCTATGTTAGCATAGTCATATTAAAATGATAAAGATAAAATATGCATATTTTATTCTGAGACATATGTTCCTCTTATTGACTCTTGACCATGAACATTTGACACATCTATACTATTACTCCTTTAAAGTATCACATTGATCAGAATACTGCAGAAATTCAGTTCTATTGTGCAGGTAGAGTAAGTGAGAACATTTCTGAACAACAATTCAATAGTGAGTAGGTCAGAGGGCTGTCAAGTAAGACACTGAAGTGATGTGCAGAAAACAAGCCAGAAGCAATGCAAAAATCAATAAAGACATCTGAGAAATAAGCTGGGATTGACCAGTCCTTCTGGACAGGGTCTTTCTAGGAAGATGTGATCTAACTTATCCATAAACCAACCAGTATTACATAAATGAAACAAAGAGATGTAAGTGGCATAAGGCTCCCTTTATTAAAGATCTGGGGGAGAAATCACAAGATAAATACATATGTTTAATTGACATTTCTAAGTATGAAGGTCACCACTAAGCTGAATGGCTAATTGTGAAGCTCCTGGTGGAGAATCCTTGGCATGAAATAAATAGCAGTTAAATTACTGTTATGAAATTGCTCTATAGTCTAGTAATTCTGACTAGAATTAGTACAACCAGTACTTGTACACGTTTTCTCCTGGTTGTACAAGTTTTCTCCTTTGTAAGTGATCAATTTATACAATTTTTTCTGCAAGTTAGGACATAATAAAAAAAGAAGTAGTATTGTTTAAAAAATAAGCTGATGGCAAAAAAAATAAGCTTATGCATCTAAATGCATGTGAATTTCTTGGTATAGTAATGGCTCTGATAAGGGTGGTCAGTAATGAAAAAATAAGGTGAGTGAGAAGTATCACATAGAAGTTGTGGACAATAATAGGATATAGAATCATTAATTTATCCAATGAATATTTATTGATAATTTTCTCTGGTAGATGCTGGGTACAGATTTTCTAAATAAAGTCAACCAGTAACATATACAAAGAGCTTAAAATCTAGTGAAAAATATACTATAAATAAATAAACAAGTAAATAAATGCCTAGTTGTGAAAAGTGCTATAAAGTAGATTTAAGGGTTATTTTGTGGATTAGAACCTATTTTAAATTGAATAGTAGGGACAGCTTCCTTTGGGGGATTCATATTGAATCTGAAATGTAAAAGACAAGAGTGAATATAATGATCATAATGAGGTTGAATGGAGAAGCTTCCCAGGAAGGCAGAAAGAATCCTATGGTTAAAAGTCCTAAGAAAAAAACAATTTTGTCTTCATATATCAGCTGGAATAATAGTAAAAATGATGGAGTAGATGGAGAGAATAAATCACAAGAGAGAAAGTGTAAGTTTATTCGGGGGATTTGTTGGCTCTTGTGAAGAGATTGGTTTTGATTGTAGGAATAATTAGATATGACTGAAAATATTCAGGTTAGGTTGTCTGCTTTACAGCAAATAGGTTTATAGAACAAGAATGGTAGCAGACTAACCAATTAGGAAGCAACTTTAGTAGCTCAAACTAGAAATGATAGTGGGTTATGGTTTGGGTATAGGTAAAGGCAGTGAGGATAAGAGAGAGGTAGAAAAATTGGGATCAATTTTAGTGAGAGCATCAGTAGAGCATATACACAGGACCACTGTTATATTTTATATGTAAAAAGAGATGTATATTGATGATCCCAGCATACTATGTATCAACTTCTTAAACAATTTAATATGAAGAACTTGAAACCCATTTTCAAAGACTCTATGAATTCTTATATGTGCATTTAGAAAATCATTCCCTGAAATTAAGTTTATTTTCTCATCGAAAACTGATTAAATAAAATGCCATATCTGTTTTTATAGAAGCATGAGAAATTCCCAGGTTTTAAATTTAAACCATTTTGCCCATATGTTATTTTTAAATTTATCCAGTGAAATCTTGTTCAAAGACATCTTCAGTCTCAAGCTGAATAGGACCCTAAAGCTGTGAAATTCAGAGTCTAACATCAAAGCACACTATAGGGCACAACAAAAAATGTTGTACATCAAGTGTTTCTACTGTAAATTAATTCCCATCAGCTGAGAAAGCAGGAAAGAGCTGACAAAAAAATTGTAGTGTAGCTCATAAACTCATGTGTTATTTATTTCTTGCTTGAAAATTATTCAGCATGGAGTACATTTTCAAAGCATTTATGGGAATTGGGCAGCAGAATCCCCTTGTGATGTTTTGAAATTTTACCCACATGGGTATCACTACATTCATAACATTCATAATAACTCTGTAATTATTTTCCATCTGACTTCAACCCATATTTTTAACTGTTAAAATATGTATTTTATACCAGGATTAACAATGTTCCTTATCATTGGCTAGTTAATATAATTAGTCCAATAACTCAGCTAAGTCTGACAATGTAAATCTTGATCCTTTGCTAGGTCTTAAGATAGCACTGGTTTTCTGACTTCTTGTGGAGTTTTCTAGGTCCATGTCTGGGAACATCCATCCACACAACCTACCTAATCGCTTAGAATCCATTGCCAGCAGAGCACTGGCATGCAGCTGAGTTCTACAGCTGACAGAGCCATCCGGCTTATAGCCATCACAGATAGAGAGCTCTTTTTTAAGCAAATGAACCATATGATCCAGGTGGCAATGAGTTGGAGTGGCAATCCAGAGCCAGTCATACATATAGTCTGAATATGCAGCTGTCCCTCTGCGGAAATTTGAAATACAAAGTCTACTACCCTGCTGGGCTCTCTAGAATCTTTCCTCTCTTGATATTGCCTGACTGGCTTATAGAGTAGTAATACTTAGCCCTTTGAGTTCACTTGTATCACTGTCCTCCCGTTGTTCATCAATTTGCTTCGAGTGGGTGCCAGTAACGTTTCCATTTGTTGGGAATGAGGCTCGATTATTGTTACTGTTTATGTCACTGTATCACTGTCCTCCCATTGTTCATTAATTTGCTTGAGCAGGCACCAGTAACATCTCCATATGTCCTGTCACAAGGAAGTGTAGCCCAAGGGCATCTGCTTGCTCCAGGGACAGGAAGAGCCTCAAACCGTTCTTCAGGTCATGGAATGAAGGTCCATAATTGTTACTAGTTTTTGGCATAACAAATAAAACAGAACTTGCCAGGCTCTGCCATGTAGGTGGTATATTCTCAGTAGAAGGCTCTCATCTCGAATATTTACTGATGAAACTTAAAGGGGAAAGATTAGGTTTTCACTTGAATGGAGCTCTGAGGAACTATGGAGTCTAGATGTTGAGAATGACTGACCGCTGATGTGTGGGTTGCTCTTGGCTTCCGCTAGGCTTACTGGGATGACGGGTATCAGTTAGAATCTGTCTAGAACTGTATACAGTGTATAAATGTGAAAGATCCTGGGAAGGACCTTATCCTAAAATCAGTATTATCTAAGAATATTGCTGCGGCCGCTTTGCAGCTGCGTGCCAACAGAGCTGTGGGTCTGGCATGGGTGGATCTCTCTTCCGGGATAGCTGGCGTGGAGGGAAGAGGAAAGGGCAGAGCACAAATCTCTGCTCTGAGTCCGGCCAGTGTGGTCTCTCCCGCGCATGTGTGAGCGAACCCTTGGAGCAATGTTGGACTCGGACAGGGGGCTGGCTGAGCTCCTAACCGAGTGGTCAGCTCCATGGATTGCTTCCACATGGAGCCAGCAGAGCAGCGCAGCTGTGGGTCAGGAGTGGATGGGTCTGGATCTCTTCCTGGGTTGCAGAGGAACTGCGGTCTGGTGTGGATGGGTCTATCTTCCAGGGTAGCTGGCATGGAGGTGGAGGAAACCGTGGAGCCCAAATTTCCACTCCAAGTCCGGCCAACTTGGTATCTCCCCTACATGTGTGAGGCAAACCCTTGGAGCAATGTTGGACTCGGTCAGGGACTGGCGAGCCCCTTACCTGGAGGTCAGCTCCATGGGTTGCTTCCACGTGGGACCAGTCAGGCTTAGCGTAGCTGTGGGTCTGAAGTGGATGGGTCTGGATTGTTACTGTTTATGGCATATCATATACACCACGGGTAGCTTGCCAGGCTCTGCCGTTGCTCTGGGTTCATCCCAGGGGGCCCAGTCTTTTTTCTATGTCAAACCATCAACCATCCAGGGCCCATGAGTTACATTACTAAGTATTTCATCAAAATTCATGTTTCTCAGGAAGACTTGTTACTCGGTTCATAGGTTCTCCTTATCCTACAACAAGCCTAAACTGTAAAATCTGTGGCATCTATATATATTATTTTAGCATCCATATATACTATTCCTCTCTAAAATGAATTGTTCTCTCTTTCCATAGGTTTGTTTTTTTTTGTTTCTTGTTTTTTTTTGTGTTTTTGTGAGTTTTTTTTTAGGGAGTTGCTGGGAGAACAGGGTTGAGTCACACTGTAACTGTAAAGAGCCCTTTCACATCTAGATATAATTATAATCGTTCAGTGCAGAACCAAGAGTAGGTACTGCTGGATGTGGCTTCCAAGTCAATATATGTGTTTATGTGTGTGCGTATGTATGTATGCGTATATGTGTATGTGTCTGTCTATATATGCATGGATATATAAAGAGAGCTTTGTGTGTGTATATATATGTGTACATATGTGTGTATATATACACATAGGTGTATATATGATTATATATTTAGTTTATCACAGTATTTTGCATATATGTTTAGTTATCAAAGTGTTTTAGCAGCATTTTAAAATAAAACATGGTTATCATGTGGCTATAAATGATTTTTCAGACCCAAACGATAATCCAGTGGGTAGGAATTTGCCTTGCATGCGACCGACCCAGGTTCTATCCCCAGCATCCCATATGCTCAGTATCCCTGAGCACCTCCAGGAGTAACTCCTGGGTGCAGAGCCAGGAGTAACCCCTGAGTATTTCAGTGTGACCCCCAAAAGCAAAATTAATAAAAATAAACAAGCAAATAATAGTTTCTCTACTATTAAAATTCTTTAATTCTTTGTATAAGCCTTGTTTTAAAATCTCCACTGCAAAAAAAAAAAAAATCAAAGGGTTTCCAGTTCATTTTTATACGATATTTTGACACACATATATTTTTTAAAGTTACCTCTGAAGATAAAAAATATGTATAAATGAATATAAATGAAATGTAATACATGCATGGATTAGCTGCATCATTATTACTGCTGGACAAGGATTCATAATTTAGGTAATTCTTTTAATTATTTTGATTGTTGAGACTTATTGTCAGGTCTGATATTACAGAAATTATTTTTAGAAATTAAATATCACAATAGGCTTTCCCAGTTTTTAGTTTCATATGCTAACAATTGGTCACATTAAATTTATAGCTTCATTGCTTCAGTGCTAGTATTCCAATATCTCTAGAATATAAACATTTTCACATTCAAAATGTTTTTCTACCTACATTGTGTCTGCAAGAGAGTAAGCACAAGTGTTTCTAGTTTCTTTTCAGTTTATTGAATCCCCAAATAGATCTTTCTTTTTAACTTAGAAATTATTACTACCTCTTACACTTAACTCTTCTCACCTCAGGTATCAGGATTAGCAATATAAGAAGTGCTATAACATTTTTTCTGTATATGCACTATGTTCCAGAACTTCTGGATTTTAGTTCTAAACTTCACATTATCTGTGGACATGGATATCATACCCTATGTGACTCACAGTTATTCAAACACTTTTGTAAACATTTTTTCCTTATATTGTTGTGAGAACAAGACAATAATGACTTGCTTCTAACCACTTTATAACACAAAGATTATGGAAGGCAATTTCTGAAAAGTAACATGTTTTATCAAAATAAAAATATCTCCCTTCATTGCATCTTCCCGTTTTGGAAGAATAATTCTTTTTTTTTTTTCTTTTTGGGGTTTATTGTTCCATACAAATTTCAGGAGTATTTGGTCAATTTCTTTGAAGAATGTCATGAGTACCCTTATAGGGACTGCATTGAATTTGTTCAGAGCTCTAGGGAGTATTACCATTTTGTCAATGGTGATTCTTCCCAACCATGAGCAGGGAATATGTTTCTTTTTTTTTTTTTCAGTTTGTCCAACATTATTTGTTGAAGATGTATTATTATTATTATTATTTTTTTTTACAATTAAAAAGTTCATGTTTGGGTTTTGGTCATACAGTGTTTCAGCACCCGTCCCTCCATCAGTGCCCATCTCCCACCACCAACATCCCCGGTTCCCTCCCCCCTTCCCCAGCCCTGCTCCATGGCAGGTTCTTTATTTCTTTGCCTTTCTCTCTCTCTTTCTAAGGGGATGAGGCTTAGGAATGTTTGTGTTTTTGTCCACAGAAGTTAACTCTTAAATCATTCCCAAATGCTCCAAAATAAACTACTGAGTTAAAATAAATTAAGAACATTCTACTATCAGATAATAATGAATGATTCTAAATAATGGAGAGGACTGATGAAGTGAACTAGTAATTCAGGAGAGCTATATGACAAGGAACACTGTGGTCTCAGGAGTTCATAATAACTCTGGATAGCAGCTGCAATAAGATAGTTTTTGCAAACTGTACAAGAACCTTCAAAAACACCTTTTTTTCCCAGTGAATTCTCTGTAGGAAAATCATCTTTTCCTATAGAGATAAAGCCCATTTCTTTTTCATGGCAGTGTTGCACAGTTTCTATGTAGAGAAACTGTGGTATAGTAAATGTGAAATATCTCAAGATGCTACCTTTTAATTTATTTGTTTTGTTGATTTTAGTCCCCAACATGAACTCACACCTGGCTCTGTGCTCAGGGTTAACTCCCTTACAGGATGAAGGGACCATATATATCACTTGTCTTCCCGTTGATCATAGATTTGCAAGAAGGGGTACCAGTAGCGTCTCCATACATCATGTCACAAGCCAGTGTAGCCCAAGGGCATCTGCTCGCTCAGGAACATAAAGAGATTCAAACCATTCCATGAAGTCATGGGAATGAGGTCTATAATTGCTACTGGTATTTGGCATACCAAATACAACACGGGTAGCTTGCCAGGCTTTGCCATGTGGTAGAATACTCTTGACTACTCTTGTAGTCACATATAATCTTGAGCATTTATTGATGAACCTGGCGTCCCCAAAGTGGTTTCGCAAGTTGTGCTGCGATTGGCTCTTCTGCTGGGTGGAGCTCTGACAAGAGGGAGTCCAGATGTGGAAAATGGCGGCCCTCATGGTGTGTGGGGTTCCTCTGGCTTCTTGCAAGGTTCTGCTGGGGTGGTGGGCCAGGGCTAGAATCTGCCTTCCCTCCTGGGTGCCTCATGAACAGCTGGGCACAGGGAGGCCGGTAGCAGCTTGTGTAACAAGCTTGTATAATAAGCAACCAACTGCCTACATTCAAGGCAAACATTCTACCCAGTGTCCTATCTCTCCAGCCACAAGATGTTACATTTTTAGTAATTCATTAGATAACAAATAGAGAGGAAAAATAAATAGAAAAAAAAGAATAAAGTTAGGCAAATTCTAGAATAACAGTGTAATCCACGATGATTCAATAAAAATGTAGCCAAGTTCTTATTTTTAAATATCAATAAAGTTCAATTTTTCATTAGTCATCTTTTTATGGGGAAGGGCACACCTGGTGATTCTCAGGACTTGCTCCTGGTTTTTCAAACAGAGAGCATTGCTTTGGAGTCATATGGCTAAGTTTACGTGCACTCAGAGATCACTTCTGGTAGACTTGGGGTGACCAGGTATCAATGGGGTATCTGGAATCCAACCTGGGTCAGCTACCTGCTGGAATACCACTTTGGCCCACCAAAAGTAATCTTAATTGTAAACTATGATGATACTTCTGAAATCTTTAAAGTGCTTGCCAAAATTTAATAAAACTGTACACTTTTCTGTGAATGATGCCATTTCTTTCACTTTTATTTTCTGGCGTCAATCAAGAAACCATATGCTTAGTAAATTCCTCAGAGTTTTCAAATCTTATTCTAAAGTATAAAATATTATATTGGTAATTTGGAGGTAGTTTATTTCATATACTTTTTTATTTGATTCCTACTTTACCCAATTGACTGTTCAGTAGCCTAGAGCAAGAAATGTTCTAATTCTGAACTTTCATATAATCATGGTTAGAACAGCAGCAAAAGTTATACTTTGCATGTCCTTAGCAGTTAGTGAGAAGAGATTTTTGAGTAGATAACTATGGAATAGAGAAAGTCCAAAAGTGATATTTGGGTTTCTCGTTGGGTAGTGGCAGGTGTGTCGGGTGGGAGTAGCAGGGGTCATGGCATATTCTACATAATTGGGGAAAAAACAAAAGCATGAATAAGTGATGCACTGCATTAGACATATGAAAAGAGAAGCGAAACAAATGAAGTTATATGTGGGATCAAAACCCTCTATCTCCTTTATTATGAAAGTTTAATTATAGCTTAATTATTCTCAATTATTCTTCAGTATGTGTGCTTTTTTGTCTGGAAATAAAATAAGTACAAAGTTCTGTCTTAGGTATTATGACAAAAAGGTAGCAGGAGGAAGTTACCTTTGGTTTCTAGTACCTACAACCTAAGAACATTTGTGAGAGTTGATTTATTGAGTGTGTCTAATATAGTTTTTAATAAATAGAACTTCAATAAGTTTTCTTATCTTTATATCACCAGTTTGTATTGTAGGAAGATGCCAACCCCCTGTGCAATGATGATTAAAATTCTCCTTTAAGCATACAATGATGCAAAAGTGTCACTGATATCTAAAACAGTAATGAAAAAAGTGAGCAAAGTAGTATATACTGTAACATATTTAAGTGAGAAGTTCAGCTAACCTTTTTGGGAATGAAGGATAAAATTAAAGGATAGAAATTTGTAAGAAAAAAATCAAGCAATCTCCAAGATTATGTATGGAGGAGCAAAGATTATATTCACCAGTACTCCATATTGTTCTACTTGATTGATAATATACCTTTGCTACTTCATACATAATCTTGGAGATTGCTTGATTTTTTATTACAAATATCTGTCCTTTAATTTTATACTTCATTCCCAAAAGGCTAGCTACTTCACAAATATGTTACAGTATATTAAATGCCAGACATTGTTTTTGGTAATGTAGTTATATCAATATGTATGTAAAATTTAATCTGTAGAGTAATACAGTGAAATAATAGTACCCCTATTTTACAGAGAAAAGACTACAGACACAGAATTAGTCCAATTTAACATTTGGCCCAATTCTCTATAACTAATAAAGCAAAAAGCAGTTGTTTTTAGTCAATAATATGGCACATAAATCCATACTTCTAACATTAGATAGGCAATAGTTCACAGGAAATACTGTGAACTAATAAGTCTCATAAATCCTTTCAAATATATTATAAGTACCCATCATAGGTATGTATATGCTTCTATGGTCAGGAGAATCACATCCATTATCAGCCTAGGGTATAAGTCAAAGAATATAAAAAATGCATACAATTATTTTTTCTTGAAAATCGTTCAATTTCGGTATGAAATATTGCACTTAACTTTAAAAAAAATATTATACCACCATGAGATATGTAATTATAAAACTGTTCCTGATTAGGTATCAATCATACAGTTTTCCAGCACCTATCCCTCCACAAGTTGTACTTAAACTTGGGGTAAGAACAACTCTGTTCTCTCTTCATTGTAAATGGGTCATTGTTTCTTTTGTTAAGCACAAAAGTGCTGGATTGCACTAAGTGCCATTATTGTACAAAGATAGTATGTCATGAAATATCAGATTTAATTCTGCATGGAGAAAGATCTAACTATGAAAAGCATGTAAGAACTGTGAGAAGCTTAAGGAACAAGCAATTCAGTCTTCAGGTGTATGCAGAACTCATCCATATAATTTTGCATTTATATGTCCTCTTTATTTCCTTCCTCTGAGGTCATATGTTTACATTAGCATACATTAAAAGTGCTAGGAATCTCTTTTAGTATTCCAGAGGAAAGGACCTTTAACACATGGTACTTGGAATTTCAAAACCATTGGAAGGTCTTTGAAACTAAGAATAGGTAGATGATGCCAGAAGAGATAAAATAACTAAGCGTACTTGAAAGCTATTAGGAAACTCAGGCATTTGGATAGGGGCAGGCAGGGGTGGGTAAGGATGATAATCTTGTTCAGTTAATGAGTCAGGAGGAATGATTCTTATTCTTTGATCCTTCTCAAAACTGCTACAAATCTCAAGAATCTTATTTGGCAGTCATTCTGAATTCTGCCCTATAAGATTTTTTTTGATGAGCTGAAACCACTGTGACCAAATGCATGTCAAAATCCTAACACCTACTACCTCATAAAGTCAGTGTAGCTAGAGATTGGGCCTTTCAAGAGGTAATTATATTAAAATGGGTCTTCAGATAGGTCATTCAATATAACCAGTATCCTTCTAAGAGATTATTACCCTCAGACACAAGAACATACAGAGATAAGCATGATAATGGGTGAGAAAGTTGCTCTCTGCAACCATCTGAATAGAAGTATCAGAATAAACCTATTGGGCTAACATTTTAATTTTGCCCTCTGGCATATCACACCTGAGAAAATAATTTCTCTTGTTTAAAGACTGTACTTTGTAGTAATTTGCTATGGCAGCCTAATAGACTGATGCCATCAACAAAGAAGATGATTCTGTAACAGCTGCTAGAAATGTTAGTTTTTCTTTTCCTTTTTCCAAAGTGAGTGCCTCATTGATGGTACAGTCACCCATAATTACATGAAAAAGTGGAACTTGATCATGCAAATCTAGAATATGCAATAGTGGTATGGCATCAACATCAGAAGTTATATGGTTGAAACCTTAAAATCTAGAACTCTAAAATATTTAAAAATTGAATGTGCAGAAGTATTAAGGTCTTAAACTCATGAGCACTAGAAAGGAAAAACCCTAATGAGTTGTGTGTTGACTTTTTAGGGGGCCAAGATAAAAATGTATACACTAATCCTGTCATTTCTAAAGACAAACTTGCAAACATTGTAGGAGAGAGGAGAGGGAGGAGTTGTGGTATGAATCACAGTTATAAGGGTGGGAGCATCTCTAAGGCAATACTCATTGAAGTGTATAAAGTATCTATAAGACAGGAGACAGCATTGTTATTGCAATTATGTTAAAGCCCTATTCAGTTAAAACATTTGTGCTCAATACTGTATAAATGGTCTCAATATCAGAATGTACTATTTGGGAAAAAATATAAATATATATGTACATTAGCTATTTTCAGTTTACTATTTATTGGAAGTAGGTATTCTGAAATATATAATTAGAACCTTAAATTAGAATTCTGCAGAATACTGAATCAAAAGATATTCTCTTGATTTAGTGTATATCTTGGTTCATGTGTATATATGTGTGTATACATACATATATATGTGTGTGCTTGTGTGTGTATATGTTAATGTATAAATTATACATAACATAAATACTATGTATAAATTAATATATCTAGATATAAAGAAGTGTATTGAAAGAATTGGCTCAAATAATTATGGAGTCTGACATGTGCAAACTGCAGTGTGAAGCTGGTAAGTTGAAAACACAAGAAACCCAATAGTGCACATAAAGAAATGTTTAGGTAATAGGATTGCAATAGTGTTTAAGTTTATTGTGTTAGTGTACAAAGTTGCTTTAAACCACCATAACCAAAGTGCCCAATGACCCTCTATTCCACAGCTATGTCCCCCTCCATACTCCATTACGGCTTTTATGCATACCATTGCCTCCCTTATCCATAACTCATGTTCTCCAGACCCTTTAACTATGGTCTAGTGTTTAGTCAGTTTAATGGGGCACAAGCCCCCTGGTCATGCTCTGCTGGATTCAACCAACCCAGAGGTCCAAGCAGACAGCAGAAATGGCTCTAGTCCGGGTCCCTGTTAGGGCCATGATAACCTTCATTGCCTGGACCCAGGAATACTCTGGTCCTGCCAGCAAGTCAACCTATACAAGTGCATCAGCACAGAGATTGTCTTCAGGCATCCTAATACCACAAATTACCACAGTACCTCTAACCAGTTTCCAAAACCCAGGACTAAGTTTTCTAAGTAGTTAAACTGCCAAAAGTGAAACTGGTACACATCACAAATACCAAAAATAAGGAGGGTTGACTGGATGTGGACAAAAACACTCATCCATTTGCTGATGGGAATGTTAAGTGGTTTATCCTCTGTGGATAACAATAACAGATAAGTCTTAGAAACAGAGAATTGATCTTTCATTTGAACCAACAATTCTGCTTCTTGGGATCTATCTGAGGACCCTATAATTCTGTTCCAAAAGATACCTGTTCTCTTGTGTTCATTGCAGCACTATCCACAATAGTCCAAATCTGGAAACAACCCAATATTCAAGGCCATGTGACTGGGTAAGGAAATTGAGGCATGGTGAATAAAATACATTTTACTAAAAAAGAAACAGTTATTTCTTATGGTAAAGTAAACTATGAGAGGGACAGATACAGAATAATCTTTTTCATCTATGGAATGATTTTTTTTTTCAATCCGGCCCAGGTATGCTGAACCAGAGACTCTCAGACATGTGGCAGAGCTGCTACTTGCTCTCCCTGTGCTCAGCTGCTCCTGGGGCGCCGGGAGGAATGGTGGATTCTAGCCCTGGCCTGCCACCCAGCAGAGCCTCACAACAAGCCAGACCACCCCCTCCACTACTCCATGGGGGTTGCCATTTTCCACATCCGGACTTCCCTCTCATCACAACTCCACCCAGCAGACCAGACTATCACAGCCCAGCTCGGCGCTGACACTAGCAGCCAAGCGGTTCATCAATAAATGCTTTATTTAGAGGTGACTACAACAGTATGCCACCCGCACGGCAAGCCTGGCAAGATGCTCGTGTAGTATTTGATATGCCAAACACCAGTAACCTTTATATTAGGTCATTCCCGTGACCTAATATAATGGTTTGAGGCTCTTAATGTTCCTGGATCAAGCCGGATGCCTTTGGGTTCTACTAGCATGAGACAGGACATATGGAGATATTACTGGTGCCCGCTCTAGCAATAGATGATTAACGGGAAGATAGTGATAGTGATAGTGATCTATGGAATATAAAGGGTCATAGTAAGTAGAATGGGGATTGAAGGATAGGATGGTGAGCTGGGATAGGGGAAAACTGTGACAATGATCAATGGAGGTCGACACTCTGGTGGAGGATTTTTAGAACATTATATACATTAAACTACACCATAAGTAGTATTGTAAATCCTTGTGCCTATAATTTGAACAAAAAAGTTTGAAAGTCTGTTTAGCCTTCCCTTGCTCTGAAATTGTGCTGCTGGTGAATGGAGAGACACTTAGAACACTATACCAGTTTGGATATTCAGAGACTAGTGCAAGTAGAACATCCAAAGGGTAATAATTTAACAGTGGTATAATATAATAAAAAGGCACGTAGATATGGGTTATGCATATGTACTGGGAAAGCCGACTCTGTCACTGTATGGGGTGGATAGAGAGATGTGAGGATCAGGTAAAGCTTACAGAAATAAGAGACAAAGTTGATTCCTAATTTTTTTACATCCCTTCTTGTAAATACTCTGGGACATTTACAAAAAAGAGTGTTATTAACACAAAAGTAAACTGAATCAATTAAAAAACCCTCTGTACCATATCATTACATGTCTCTACCCTCAAATCTAGCCTATGATATTTTTATTGAGATGGGAATATGCCATTTTAAACTGAGCATACCTATTGAATTAATGGCAATTTAATTGTCTGTAGTAATATCTGGGACCAGTAAATTTACTTTCTAACATGCTAAGTCATATAAGAATTTACAACTTTACAAATATGCTTTATAATATCAGAAAATGAATCTATTTTTCATTTTTATAATGCAGTTTATAACCACTTATTGGATTTTAAAATGAGATATTCCCATCTCAATAAAAATACCATAAGCTGATAGCCTTTATCTCATTTTCATTTTCACATATCTGTGAGGTAAGGATTTTCCAACATACCTCTTCATCAATACATCTCCAGAGGTAATTGGAGTATTACCAAAAATTGGAGTAAAAAGTTATTACAGTAACTTTTAAAAACTAGTGAATTATGTGGTCGTTTAAGATTCAGCATTAGTAATGGATTACTAGTGATATTTCTTAGCCAAATATTATTTTAATATCAAAATGCAAACCACACCCTTCTTTTCTAAATCAAACAGCATGCTATTATGTCTTGAAAGCACACTTGATTAGACTTGTAATTTGATTTCCCCTAATACAAGCAATACTATATTTACTAGAAACTGTTATAAAACAAATTATTTTATTCAAATAATGTGTAAGTTTCCATAAAATTTGGTAATATCTTTATGCTTATTTTCTCCAATAAAACTAATTGTTTTATTCTTGTGTTCACTAAAATAAAGCCAAGAAAAATTAGATTTTTCAGACATATGGGTGATAATTTATGGTACATAAAATGCAATTGAATTTTTTTCTTTAATAGTTTAGCAGTGGCAGTGTACTGCTAATCACTGTTGCTATTTAAACTTCTTCACTTGACTTTAAAATGCATACAAGCTTTATTTCCTCCTATCTTCCTATTTCATTGCACATATCCGAATTTATTCCACACATTCATGGGTTTAAAAACATTTCAAAGAGGCAGAGCAATAGCAAAGTGGGTAGGGAATTTGCCTTGCACACACACTACCAAGGTTTGATTCCCTTGGCATCCCATATGCTCCCCTGAGCAGTGCCAGGGAGTAAATCCTGAGTGCAGAGTCAGGAGTAAGCTCTGAGTATTGTCAGGTGTGACCCACAAAGAAAAAAATTCAAAAGATAAATTATAGTTTGAAATAATAAATTCTTCATATTCAGATTAGAAATCTGGTTCTCCAGAATCTCTAGATTGGAACTTCCCCCACAAAATATATGGCATTATTTAATAAAATAACACTATAATCACTGCCATAGTTCTTATGTAATGGATTACAAATCCTAGATCTTAGTGGATTGTAAGGGTAAAAGTAATCAGTTTCTATCTGTAGGAAGCAGATCCTATTTAGAAATAGGATCTTCATATTAAGGACTGCAAGATGAACTGATCATCTTAACTTAGGACTTAAAATTCAATAACTCACAGGCTTGTAAGAAAAGAAATAGACAAAAGAAAAAAAAAATTACTTAATGTTGGATTGCTTTGACACCCTCACATCCATGAACACCTCAAGATAGCAAAAAGGATGAGGCAAAGGAAAATTCATTCCTAGATATTTTGGAAAAAAAGGTGACAATATCAAGAGGTTGATTTAGAAATTCTGGTACCTGGAAGTATGAGAGATTCTACTTCTGTTGTTATAAGTTATTGGGTGGCACACCCTACTGAACTTAGCCTCCAGCTATACTTAGCTTATGTGGAGAGCTGGTCCCTGCCTTTGGGGAATCTCTGGAGCAGACACAACTGGAGTTTGGGCAGAATTGGACTGAATTCATAATTTTATAGGCATCAATATTTTATTATGAATCTCACTTGCCCCAGATCAATATTCTATTCCCACAGGTCCCTACTTGGCAAAGTTGGATCAACCATAATGTTGTCAATTTTCCTATTCAGAGACATGCCAGTGCACCTCCAGGAAAACTAAAGTGTATCTGAATCTAAAAGGTAATTCTAAAGTGAATTACTCTCATTGATTTTATTTTATTTTATTTTTTTTGCCTTTTTTGGGTCACACCCGGCGATGCTCAGGGGTTACTCCTGGCTCTGCACTCAGGAATTACTCCCGGCGGTGCTCGGGGGACCATATGTGATGCCGGGATCGAACCCAGGCCGGCAGAGGCCGGCCGCGTGCAAGGCAAACGCCCTACCCGCTGGGCTATCGCTCCGGCCCCCTCTCATTGATTTTAGACCTTGGTGGGATACAGATTCTGGGATCTGCTAGCTATATATTCATAGTCATTTGATCACTTGATCACTTGACATCCCATTATTCATCTTTTTGCTCTAGCGGGTGCCAGTCATATTTCCATTTGATCCTATCACGTGCCAGGGTAACCCAATGGCATCTGGTTGCTTCAGGAATACAAAGAGCCTCAAACCGTTCATTCAGGGTCTTGATGAAAACGCGTATGACCATCTTGTGGTGGGCAACCACGTGATCTTTTTAAAATCCCGTGGATTCCAGTCGGTAACGGCTCTAGTCCAGTGGTCGTCTCCAAATCACATTACATGTCCAGCCCATCTGATTTTCGATGCCTTGGCAAATGAGACAGCATCCCTGACTCTGGAACAGTGACGGAGGTCAGAGCTCTGGATTCCTTCTTTCACTTGAGTGAGGCGTGATATTCCAAGCATAGCTCTTTCGATTCCTCTCTGGGAGACCCGAATCGCATTCTCATCCTGCTTTTGTAGGGTCCAGGTCTCTGAGGCTTATGTCAATGCAGAGAGAATGGTGAAGTTGAAGAAATGTGCCCGGAGCCAGAGTTTCTTTGTCTTTTTAGCTATTTCTTTGATACTTTTGAGCATTCCATGCCACTCTCTTCCTCCTGCGCAGCTCAGATGTTAGGTCGTTCATCGAGTTGACTTCTCGACCTAGGTAGACATAACTGCTGCATTCAGAGATGTTTGTTCCATTGAGAGTGAATGAGGCCTCTGGAACTAGGTTATTTTTCATGAACATATAGTTTTGCTGAGATGCAGCTGTAGACCTATCTTTTCACATTCTCAGTTGATGTAAGCCAACATTTGTGCCGCTTGGCTATTTGGTGTTATTAGAACAATGTCATCAGTGAGCAGAGGTGGTTTAGTTGCCAGCTATTTTCACTCCCATTCCTTCCCATTCTAATTGTTGCATGATGTTCTCGAGAGTGGCGTTGAAGAGTTTTGGTGAAATGGTATCATCCTGCCGAACCCCTTTTTGACATTGATGATTACATCTTTGTAGAATGCTGAGATCCTGGTGGTGAATCCGTAATACAGCTCACGAAGGAACTTGATGTATTGGGTTTGAACATACTGTTTGGCTAGGGCTTCCATAACCGCTTCCATCTGAACAGAATCAAAGGCTTTCTTTAAATCAATGAACATGAGACAGAGTGGCATCTTGAACTTCCTACAAACCTCAATGAGCTTGGTTACAGTGTGGATATGGTCAATTGTGCTGAATCCTTTTTGGAAGCCAGCTTGCTCGCATGGTTGCCCTTCATCTAATGTTCTGCCAATCCTGTTCAGGATGACTCGTGTGAACAGCTTGTAGATGACAGACAACAGGCAGATGGGGCGATAGTTGCCAATGTCGTGGATGTCTCCCTTCTTAAACAGTAAAACTGTTTTGCTGGTTTTCCATTGGAGTGCACCTTGCATTTGGACAGGTAGCATGTGAAGAGCCGAGCCAGTGTATTGATGAGTACTGAAAGCAGATGCTTCAGGTGTTCACGTCTGACTTGGTCTGCACCTAGTGCTGTTCCCTTCTTTACTGACGAAATGGCATGTTGGATTTCAGAAGAGAGAACGTTGGGAACGACATATCCATCCTGAGGAATTTGGTATGTGGGCAGGTGGGCATGGCTATAAAAGAGATCTGTGTAGAAGTCATGTATAATCTTCTCCATTGCCTTTCTGGAAGATGTGATAGATCCATCAAGACATTGGAGGGCAGTCATCTTGGTCTTATAGTTGGCGACGGACAGGCGGGAGTTGCAAATGCCTTTCCTGGCTTCTGCTGCATCTTCCAGTATTTCTGCTCTTCTCTCTTTGAGGTATTCCTTTATTGCTTCTCTGCATTACTTTGCAAGCTCGGATTTTAGCATTTGATCGCTGAGGCTCGCGCCTTGCCATGTTGGCGAATGAGCTAGAGAGTTTTTGAAGACAGGCATCCTTTTGTGTTTTTTTCTCTCTCGGCATTCTTCGTACAATCATGGAGGTGCTGAACCAGTCAGTTGTATTTTTCATCAATGTCATCAATGATGGTATCTTCCCATGTTGCTGCAATGGTGCCAAAGAGTTCCCAGTTGGTGGTCGTTCTGGGAGTTCTCTTCTTAAACTTTGTAGCCTTTTTTTTCTCCCTGTTGCGTGAAGTAGAATTTTTGCATGAAGAAGACGGTGTTCCGTCCTGTTTGGAATTTTGGAACGACAGCAACATCTGTTAGGCAAAACTGTCGTTTGAAGATGATGTGGTCAATTTCATTGTGGAACTGTCCAGCAGGGGATTCCCTTGTCCAACATTTAGATTCAGCCTTCTGGAACTGTGAGTTCCCATGAATGGTCTTGGTGGACATGATGAACTCAGATAGTCTCTCACCCTGTTCATTCCATTCTAGGCCATGGATCCCAATGTGGAGTTCTTCAGCCGATCTTCTCGGTCCTATCTTGGCATTAAAATCACTGACTATGATCTTGTAGAAGGTGTGATCTTTTTATAGAACTCCACCAGTTCCATGTAGAATTTCTGTTTCTTCTTCCTTGTATGTGAATGCTTGTGAGTAGACAACAAAGATAGAAACTGCTGGCAGTGGGCCACATCTCTTCAAGTGTACTCGTCCTATCCAGTTTGTTAGGCATTCAAATGAATTGATGTTCGCAGCCATGTTCATGTTGACAAGGACACCAATGCCACAGATGCCTCTTTCATAGCATGTTTCGAGGAACAGTTCTTCTCTGGTGTCAAAAACGGCATGATGAATTGACACCTCCTCTTCTCAGTCAGACCAACGATGTCATACTTGACTTTTGCGCTTGCATCATCAGGTCCTCAATATATGCTTCCGTTGCCAGTGTGTGTGCATTGAAAGTACAGACTGCCATTTTAGTCCTTCTTCTTTTTGGCAGCTTAGTATGGCCCTGAAATTTTATCAGGCCCCCCTTGTTCATTCTTCTTAGTGCTGCCATATTTAGGGCTCTTTCAGGATCAGGAAGATGAACATTTTTATTACTGGTTTTGGCATATTGAATACACATTAGACAGCTTGCCAGGCTCTACCATGCTGGCAGTATACTCTTAGCAGCTTGTTGGACTAAGCACTGCCAGGAGTAATTCCTGAGTGCAGAGCCAGGAGTAACCCCTGAGCATCGCTGTGTGTGATATCGCTCTCCTCACTGACAAGCAGGTCATACCCTTCAGTCGCTCCAAGTAGCTGGAGGTATTAATGCCATTTCCTACAAATCACATTCTGAACTCTTTCTGGCTCAGAGATGCAGTCCCTTCTCTCTCTCTCTCTCTCTCTCTCTCTCTCTCTCTCTCTCTCTCTCTCTGCTAGGAAATATTGCCTCTGGAAATCAGCTCTGGCTTTTTGTGAAGCTTGAGCCAAAGGCTCACCTAAAGATCTGCATTTCAAAAGGGTCATTTACCTGTATTCACTTCTAGATAGCCCAGCCCACAATGGGTTGGGCTGGAAGATTTTGGCAAGTTTCATTCTATAAAAAAAGCTAGGATAAGAAGAAGGGGCTTTTGGCCATTTTGGCTTCCCTTGGATTTTCCTCTCTCCATCCTCTCCATTCTCTGTTGGGCTTCAACACATGGTGGCAGCCATCTTGGCTTACACATGGCTAGGGCCTTGCTGGAAACCCAGAGTCTAGAGTTTTTCCTGTTCTTGGATTGTATACAGAACCTGTGATAGTAAAGCCTTTTAAAACTGTGCCAGCTTCCTGAGTTTTTATCCATTCCCCTCCTGCTTTCAATGTAGGAGGGAACTCGCTTCCTGGTAATGTTGGGGACCCCAGCGGCTCCCCCACAATAAATGATAAAGCTTGTGAAAATTTGAACAATAGTTTTAACAATCCTATATAAATAATTAATTGAGGTTTTAATTCCATGAAGTAGGTTACTAGAATAAATATCTAAAAATATTGACATTGCTTTTGAATTGAATGAATAGAGGCCGAAAACTTTTCAGTGTGAGTGGTAGAAAATGCCCAGATTAAAGAGCAAATTAACATAAATATATCACAATTAGCCTATTGGCGACAGAGTTTATAAGCAAAAAAAAAGTTGTAGAAAAAATGATCTACTGTCTAAGCAATCATTTATTTGTAATAAATGATAATAGTAATATTTTGAGGACAATGAGAAATATATTATTAGAAATTTGAGGAAAAATTACTATTATAAAGAAAAATGTGTGTGTGGGGGGTGGGGGCTGGCATAATGGTGATCTCACAGCAGCCAGATCCAGAACTAGTGGAGGAGCAACAGCTCTCAGAGTTCTGGACAGCCAATGATGCCAGAAAATTTTGAGTGTGTGAATCTGGATGCCCTCTGACTCAGAGAGAACTCCAAAACCAGCTGATCCCTGCCACAAGATACCAACCTAAAGTGGGTTGCATAATGAAGGTGGTACATGTCCTCCAGCTGGCAGAGCCTCCACAGCTCTTGGTGTTGTACATGATGATATAGTTTTCATATGTCTAAAAGGTCTCTTTTGGCATCACTGTAGAGAATGGGTACTGAAGGCCTGGAGGTGAGTTGGACCTGGCTCACAGGTTCACCACTATCTACCATGATTAGCCACAAGAAGGGCAGCCATGTCAACATTCCCTCCCCCAGCACACACATCCACAACATACTATGGTAGAAAACTCAGGTATGTGGGTTCTGTGACTGAAATCTCCAGGCTTTCATGGAGTCAGGGATAGGCCACCTCCCCCAGCACTGTTCTTTGGAAAGGGCCGGCAGATACACTCATACCTTAAAGCCAACAGCCAGCTAAAAGTTTAACTCCTACTTTATCACCTCGTTAAAGACTTTAGAATTCCTGAGGTGCATAGCTGCTGCAATACTGATATACCAAGCAGCACATCTCACACAATTTGGGTAGAACAGCTCAGTATAAAGGTTATGACCTTAGCAACATCATTATGAGATAATATTGTAATAAGCAATATAAATTAAGTAAATTAATTAGTGCCTGATAAAGGAGCATTTTTTGGGGATAGGCAGGAAACCAGGGACTTTGACAACAGTAAAGACACATTGGTCAGACTTATGTTGGAATATTGAATATATGAAACAACTGTATGGTGAACAGCTTTGTAAAGCACGGTGTATAAAAAAGTTAATTTTTTTTTAAAAAAAAGTAATAATGAAGAAAAACTTGTTAGGGCCAAGAGTACAGCATGTAGTACAGCAAGTAGTTTATTTGCACAGCAAACCCAGCATCCTATATTTTCCCTGAGAAGAGCCAGGAGTGATTCCTGAGCACAGAGCCAGGAGTAATCCCTGATTAGCACTGAGTGTGGCCCCACAGAAATAAAGAAAACGTAAGGAAATGAAAAACTTGTTACTGAACTCTACTCTCTTACTGATAAAAAAAAAAATTGTAAATGATAAATATGAATATTTAGATCAGGATATTTTCAAGCAAAGGTTTTTATTTTTATTTGTGGTCCTATTTGTTCTTGTACTTTATAATAAATTCAAAAAGGAAAAATGAAAGTCCTAAATTTTCAATGCAAAGGAAGGAGCACTTGATGATTTGGGGAAGTTTTACATAGGTAGTATACAAAGAATCCTAAACTTAGGAGATTTATTATTGGAAACACATATTCTAATCATTTGAATTTTACCAATAAGAAAAACTGCAAATGTTTTGCTTAAAGACCTATTTCAGCAGAGCCTTTGATAATTTTTGACTTGATGATAAATAATGGAGATGATGTATACATAACTTTGTTTCATTGTGGAAATTGACAGACTGCTACTAATGTATATGGCTTAGGAAGAAAATGCTCAACTTCTGTTGAACAGGGACTGCTGGTTATTTTATGATATAAGAGGATTAAATAGATTATAAAAACTTTATCTAGAATCCATGGGTGGAATGAAGTTGACCCAAAAGGGCAATTCATTATCTGTGGAAGACCAAGGAAACTTCTAGGTAATACTTTAAAAATATTTATTCATTATTTCTCTTAAATTTGTAAGAAAGGAAAAGTGTTTCATAACTCAAAGCAATGAAAGACCATCATGTTTTATGCTATTAATTTAGTATGTTTACAAAGGTAACCTAAGCTCCTTTTCTTTGAATACAATGATCATGGACAAATTGCAAGGAAACTTTGCTCCCAAGGTCCTTTAAAATTATTGGTTTATTCCTAAAATATAACAAATTAAGTATACTACAGCCATATCTATTTTCTCCTTTGCTACTGCTGCTGATGGTACGATAATATATTTCCAGCAAAGCAGCTATTCAGGATATTTGCAATACTGGGGTGTTGAAAATAGTTGTCTTAGAGAAATGTATGCCCAAAGAGCCTGAAGGAAGTGGCTAGTCACGAAATGTTATATATCTATACCTACTTGTAAATTTACACAAAGTAAAAACACCTAGGGGCATTCAGATGTTAAATTAAAAATATAAACTTGGGGTTAAAAAATACAAATTTAAATAATGTTTATTGCATTGACAATGTGTTCAGAAGAATCTTTGTTGATATAACATTAAACACAAACATTTTGAATAGGAAGAAGTAAAAGGAGCATATATCAATGATCTCAGAGGCACATAGACTTTGTATGTTTACTTTTACCTGTAAATGTAAGAGGGTCTCAAAAATAACAGTAGATGTAAAGGAGGGAAAAGGATGAACTACTTTTTACTGAATCCTAATCTCATTGATATTATTAAACAATGAGTGAATGACCAGTGGATAAGGCAAGTGTCTTGCATGTTGCAAACTGTGATTTGATCTTGACACTCCATATGGTCTCCAAGTCCCTGCCAGGAGTAGTCCCTGTATGCAGAGCCAGGTAAACCCTTAGCACCTTCAGGTCCAAAAACCAAATTAAATAAATAAATGAAAATTTACTAGTTTTTTGTTTGAAACTATATGTTCTGTAAATTAAACCAAACTTGTAGTAATATCAGTTTGTATAAGTAAGATCTTAAAGGAGGGAAAAGAGAAACAGGCCTCATGTCCTCACCTGAACTATTAAAAATAAAGACTATGTTTTATCAGGGTATAGCTGGGAACCCAGACAAAGCCCAGGAACAGGGAGTAGGAATTATCTTCTGCCCAAGGGGATTGGCAGCTGGCGGACCGAGGAAGATGCAGGAATTCAACAAAGTTTCAAGAGACTTTACTCACACTTGTTCTGGGTATACAAATCAGCAATAGGCAAACCCCAGACTTGGGGTCCTGACTGGGCCCTGGGTTTAGAATCTTAAGAAAAGATGGCTGCCACCATGTGCTAAGGCCCAGCAGGGAAGAAAAGAGAGTAGAGGATGAAGCGGCAAAAGGCAAAAGAGGGGAAATAAAGAAAAAAGAACGCAGACTACAGTTTTATATCCCTGCAACACAGACTGCCCACTCCAACGAAAAGCAGTCAGGGTCAATTGTCCTCAGGTAACTTCTCCCAGACATTACCTAGGTTCCTTAATGCTGTCCAGCCAATATCTGCCTTGGAAGCACCCCTGCAGGGTAATGTGGAGGAGGGGCATTTATCTTTACCAATGAATATCTTATAGCTAGGTATAAATTTCTCCAAACATTCACAAGAGCCTCACTTAACTTCATAATTATTTTGTATACTAGACTTTAGACTTATTAAGAGCCATGCTTGCTTTGAGTCAAACAGCATTTCTCTCTGGTCTAATTACTTAGTGATCCAATGTGGCCAGGTGAATATACTGGTAAGATCTAGCTAGTCCCATGATGATTGTGGCAGCAGAAGAGAAAATATTTATACCACCCAGCATAGAATTTATGGTAAGATAAACCACCACACAGTGGTATAATAAAATACTTTAAATAAAAAAAAAAGATAAACTGCCACATTCAAACTGTCTTACCTCATCTACAAAGTGGCCTGCAGAAGGCAACTCCAGGCTAAATGCAGAGGCTTTGGGCAGCAGTGTACTGCAGCAATGTTTGACTATCAAAACTTTGGTTTGGTTGGCAATGTTTGATTTTGGTTTACAAAAGGAGACACTTTGAGAATGGAAAAATGGGTTTTATGGAAAAGTGTCTTAGGAAAGGTAGTGTAAGGGCATTATAGGACATTTTTAGCTACTTGACCCTCTTTTAGCCTAGCTTCTTGAGGTACCTGACTGACCCTCACAACATATTTTTTTTAAAACCCTTTACATTTAAAGTCCGTTTGATTTCCCCTAATCTTTTTCAATTGCAAATGTCTTTATTCCCTATTCATCTTTACCTAATTACATTGTTTTTTTTCTCTCTCTCTCTCACATACACACACATATATATATATATATATATGTATATATACGTTATATATACATATATATACATATATGTATAATGAAGTTAGGGTAATAATCTTTTCTAATTTCTATTTTCCCTTCGTAGAATATCTTACCCCCAGCTCACTTTTACTTTTGTAAAAATTTTTGATAAATTTATTATTCATGCAGACAGTTCTGCTTCAGTCTAAATGTTATGCCTTGAGCACTTTTTGTTTATTTTGGGAATTGGAGAAGTTATCTAGATCTTGTCCTCCATCTTTCACTGTAATAGTTTCTGTTTCTACCTTTCACTATGACTTCACTGAAAATAGCTCTTCCTCCATAGTATTACTCTCCACTCCTCTTATCATACCTGCCTATATGTTCATACTTTCTTATCATACCTTTCTCCTTCTTTCCATAGATCTTATCATGCCTTTCTTAGCACATTACTTTGATTCTCTTTTTTAATTCATTGAAAAATCAGAAATATTCAACCTGCACACCTTACCGGCTTTGCACCGTGTGCTTTGAACTCTCTAAAATTCTCATATTCCTTCCTTCAAACTTAGATTCTGTCATCCATTTAGCTTTATGAAAAGCGTATGTTCTTCAGTTGATTATATACATTCATTTCTTCACTTATATGCTTGCAAAAATGCAACTGAAGTTGTGATTAACTCTTAGACAGCACTGCATCTGAAGGTGTCTAAAGAAAACTGTACACTAAAAAAAAAAAAAATCATCATTAGAATCCTCAAATTAGATCCTAATTTCATCCAATAATGCTTTTCCTTTTTCTCATAAATTTTCACTTAATGCCCTAGATGCTATTCCACACTTCTCCATGCTCATATCTACATCCATGCTACCCTCTTTGAGCTATTCCACTAATAACATAAAAGCAATTCAGAAGAGAACAAACTGCACTTACACCACCAACCCTACTCATTTCCATTTGTAATAACAATGGAGAATCTCTTGGTAATCTTATGTAGGTCCTTTTCAGAGGCACTGTGTTCTACCATTTTTCCCTAGCTAGATAGAGCATACCTCCATTAACAGATTCTTCTATCCCGTAATATTATTTTTATCTTTCTTATTTCCATCAGTAGATAAAGGTTCTGTGATAGCTCTCAAATAAAAACCTTGTTCCTTTCTTTGTCTCAACATTACTACTTATTTCTCTCAGTATTACTACTCTTTTATCCTGGTAGAGAATCCATAATATTTTTTTTTAATTTTTTATTATACCACCGTGAAACATACAATTACAAAGGTGTTCATAATTGGTTCTTGGTAATACAGTATACCAGCACCCATCCATAATAGTTTACGAAGGATGGTGTACTGACTTTGAAATGCCCTAATTAATTAGGGTTTCAGTGACTGATTCAGTCTTAACAGAATCAAAGGCTTTCTTTAAATCAATGAACATTAGACAGAGCGGCATCTTGAACTCTCATGAAACCTCAATGAGCCTGGTTACCATGTGGATATGACCGATCATGCTGAATTCCTTTTTGGAACCTGGGCTGCTCACATGATTGTTCTTTATCTAGTGTTCTGCTTATTCTATTCAGGATGACTCAAGTGAATAACTTGTAGACAACGGATAACAGACAGATGGGGCAATAGATGCCAATGTCATGTATGTTGTCCATCTTGTGCAAAAGAATGGTCCTGCTGGTTTTCCACTGGGACAGAACCTTGCATTTAGATATGTAGCATGTGAAGAGCCAAGCCAGTGTATTGGCGATACTGGCAGCAGATTCTTCAGGTGTTCAGGTCTAACCTTGTCCAGACGGGGTGCTGTACACTATTTATTGATGAAATGGCATGTTGGATTTTGGAAGGCAGAACATTGGGAGCGGCATATCCATCCTATGGAATTTTATGTGGGCAGATAGACATGGCTATCGAAGATATTCGAGAAGTTGTAGATAATCTCCATTGCCTTCTGAGAGATATGAGAGATCCATCAGGACGTCGGAGGACAGTCATCTTGGTCTTACAGTTGGTGAAGGATAGGCAGGCTTTGCAAATATTTTATCCGGATTCTGCCACATCAACATGTACTGTTGCTTTTCTCTCTTTGAGGTCTTTCTTTATCACTTCTCTGCACTAATTTTCAAGCTTGGAGATCAGCTTGTGATTGCCTGAGGCTCGTGCCAAACCACATTGGTGAATGAGCTCAAGAGTTTCAGAAGACGGGCATATGTTTTGTATTATAATTTTCAACTATTATTAGCACAAGTCCACTTCTCTGTCTTACTCAACCTCTGACTCCCACATACTTGCCGTATTATCGCACCTATTGACAAGACCTCCTAATCCATGTATTGCTGGGCTTGGATATTGGTATCATATTATATATGATACTTTTCCCTTCTTTTGGGTAGGACTCCTCTCAGCTGAGATCCTTTCTCTTTGGTGGGAGACATGGACTCTCTTGTATGGTCCAAGTTCTCACCAGAGCGAGAGTTCTTTCATTATATTGGATTACGGTGGTAAACTTCGCAGACATGGGGCAGAGCTGCTACTGGCTCTCCCTGTGAACAGCCGCTCATGAGGCGCCCGGGGAGGATGGTGGGTTCTAGCCCTGGCCCACCATCCCAGCAGAGCCTCGCAACAAGCCAGAAGACCCCCTCCATGAGGGCCTCCATTTTCCACATCCGGACTTCTCTCTCGTCAGACCTCCACCCAGCAGACCAGCCTATCAGCGCCCGGCTCATCGAGTTCCACCCTGCAGCAGTCTTTCTTAAATACGGCTCAGGTATGCCGGTCCAGAGACTTGCAGACATGGGGCAGAGCTGCTACTGGCTCTCCCTGTGACCAGCCGCTCATGAGGCGCCCAGGAGGGATGGTGGGTTCTAGCCCTGGCCCACCATCCCAGCAGAGCCTCGCAACAAGCCAGAAGACCCCCACTCCATGAGGGCCTCCATTTTCCACATCCGGACTTCTCTCTCGTCAGACCTCCACCCAGCAGACCAGCCTATCAGCGCCCGGCTCACGCGGCCGCTTGCGGCTGCGCGGTTCATCAATAAATGCTGGACTTAGAGGTGCCTACAAGAGTATGCTACCTGCACGGCAGAGCCTGGCAAGCTACCCGTGTTGTATTTGATATATGCCAAATACCAATAACAATTATATACCTCATTCCGAATGGATTGGGGCTCTTTATGTTCCTGGAGCAAGCAGATGCCTTGGGCTCTACTAGCATGAGACAGGACATATGGAGATGTTACTGGGGCCAGCTCGAGCAAATCGATGATGAATGGGAAGACAGTGATACAGTGATACAGTGATTATATATGTGTATAGATATATGTATTATATTATAATATAATATATACATATATAATATATGTATATATTATATTATGCAAATAAATTCAGTTATTTGTATCTGTTCTTTTCCTTCTGACTAATTTCACTTAACATGATCATCTCATATCCATCCATTGATTGGCAAATTTCATAACTTCATTTTTCCTGACAGCTCCAAAGTATTTCATTGTGTAGATGTACCACAGTTTTTTTATCCAGTCATCTATTGTCTGGCAATCTGGTTGCTTCCAAATTCTGGCATTTTTGTGAATAGTGCTGCTATGAACATAGAAGCTACAGATGGTGTTTCTACTGTGTGTTTTAGGCTTTCCAGGTTATATTCCCAGTAGTGGTATTGCTGGGTCAAAGGGAGCTCAATTTCTAGTTTTTGGAGAAATGTCCATATTGTTTTCCAAAAGGCAGTACCAGTCGACATTCCCACCAACAATGGATGAGAGTCACTTTCTCCTCACTTTCAGGCAGCACCGGTTGTTCTTGCTCTTTTGGATATATGCCAGTCTCTGTGGTATGAGAGGATATCTCATTGTTTTTTTTATTTGCATCTCCCTGATGATTAGTGATGATGAGCATTTTTTTAAAATGCCTTTTGGTCATTGAAATTTCTTCTTTGTCAAAGTTTATGTTCATTTCTTCTCCCCATTTTTGATGGGGTTATCTGTTTTCTTCTTGTGAAGTTCTACCCGTGCTTGAGATATCCTGGATATTAACCCTTTATCAGATGGATACTGGGTGAATATTCTTTCAATTCTGTGGACTGTTTTGTATCTTGTTGACTATTTCTTTTCAGGTGCAGAAGCTTTTTTTTTTAGTTTTATGTAGTCCCATATGTTTATCTTTGCTTCCAATTGCTTTGTTAGTGGTGTTTCATCTTTGAAGATCCCTTTAGCTTTAATGTTGTAGAGGAATTTTCCTATGTCTTCTTCGATGTGTTTTATATATTTAGTCTGATTAAGATCTTTAATCCATTTTGATCTGATTTTTGTGCATGGTGTTAGAAAAAGGTCCAAATTCAGTTTTTACACACAGCTGACCAGTTTTTCCAGCACAATTTGTTGAAAAGGCTTTTTTGCTTCATTTCGTACTTTTTGCTCCATTATCAAAGATTAAATGATCATGTATTTGAGGATGGCTGTAAGTGTATTCAATTCTATTCCATACATCTACAGGGCTGTTTATATTCCAGTACTATGCTGTTTTAATTACTACCACTTTTTAGTACTGTTTAAAGTTGGGAAAGGTGATGCCACCCATTTTCTTTTTCCCAAGGATTGCTTTAACTATGCATGGGGGTTTACTATTCCATATGTGTTTCATGAGTGTTTGGTCAACTTCTTGGAAGAATGTCATAGGTATCCTTATAGGGATTGCATTGAATCTTTATAAAGCTCTAGGGAGTATTACCATTTTAACCATGTTAATTCTTCCAATCCATGAGCAGGGAATGTGTCTCCATTTCCTCATATCCTCTTTTATTTCTTGAAGCAATTTGTAGTTTTCTTTGTACAGGTTCTTTACATGTTTAGTTAAAGTAATTCCTAAGTATTTGGTAGTCTCTGGCACAATCGTGAATGCGATTGTTTTCTTAATATCCCTTTCTTCTCTTTCATTATTTGTATATAGGACTTTGGGGTATTGATTTTGTACTCTGTCATTCTACTATAGGTATCTATTGTTTCTAGGAGCTTTTTGGTGGAGAATTTAGGATGTTCTAGGTATATTATCATGTCAGCTGCAAAGTGTAGTTTGTCTTCTTCCAGCAAGAATCACTGTCTAGATTCCCTTAATATCATTT
>JAJIBD010023861.1:0-23197 GCA_021461705.1 Cryptotis parvus | reverse complement strand
ATATATCACTTGATCACTTCACTTGATCACTTGAATCCCGTTATTCATCGATTTGCTTGAGCGGGCGCCAGTAACATTTCCATTGGACCCTATCATGTGCCAATGTAGCCCAATGGCATCTGGTTGATTCAGGAATATGAAGAGCCTCAAACCGTTCCTTCAGGGTCTTTACAAAGAAGTCTGACCATCTTGTAGGTGGGCGGCCACGTGATCTTTTGACATCCCGTGGGATCCAGTCGGTAACGGCTATTGTCCAGCGGTTGTCTCCAAATCGCATTACATGTCCAGCCCATCTGATATTCGATGCCTTGGCAAACGAGACAGCATCCCTGATTCTGGAATAGCGACGGAGGAGAACTCCGGATTCCTTCTCTCACTTGAGTGAGGCGTGATATTCCAAGCATAGCTCTTTCGATTCCTCTCTGGGAGACACGAATAGCATTCTCATCCTGCTTTCGTAGGGCCCAGGTCTCTGAGGCTTATATTAATGCAGGGAGAACAGTGGAGTCAAAGAGATGTGCCCGGAGCCCGAGGTTCTTTGTCCTTTTAGCTATTTCCTCGATGCCTTTGAAGGCATTCCATGCCTGCTTTCTTCCTCCTGCACAGCTCATGTTTTAGGCCGTTCATCATGTTGATTTCTCGACCTAGGTACACATAACTGCTGTATTCAGAGATGTTTGTTCCATTGAGAGTGAATGGGGCCTCTGGAACTAGTTCATTCTTCATGAACATAGTTTTCTTTAGATTCAGCTGTAGACCTATCTTTCCACATTCTTGGTCAAAGTCAGCCAGCATTTGTGCCGCTTGGCTAATGTTTGGTGTTATTAGAACAATGTCATCAGCGGCAGAGGTGGTGTAGTTGCCGACCATCTATTTTCACTCCCATTCCTTCCCATTCTAATTGTCGTATGATGTTCTCGGGGGTGGCGCTGAAGAGTTTTGGTGAAATGGTATCACCCTGTCGAACCCCTCTTTTCACATTAATGATCACTTCTTTGTAGATTGGTGAGATCCTGGTGGTGAATCCGTAATACAGCTCACGAAGGATCTTGATGTATTGGGTTTGAACACCCTGTTTGACTAGGGGTTTCGATGACTGTTTCAGTCTCCACAGAATCAAAGGCTTTCTGTAAATCAATCAACGTGAGACAGAGCGGCATCTTGTACTCCCTACAAACCTCGATGAGCTTGGTTACTGTGTGGATATGGTCGATTGTGCTGAATCCTTTCCTGAAGTCTGCTTGCTCGCATGGTTGTCCTTCATCTAGTGTTCTGCTAATCCTGTTCAGGATGACTCATGTAAACAGCTTTTAGATGACAGACAACAGGCAGATGGGGCGATAGTTGCCAATGTCGTGAATGTCTCCCTTCTTGAACAGTAGAACTGTCCTGCTGGTTTTCCATTGGGAGGGCACCTTGCATTCAGACAGGTAGCGTGTGAAGAGCCGAGCTAGTGTATTGATGAGTACCGATGGCAGATTCTTCAGGTATTCGGGTCTGACTTTGCCTGGGCCTGGTGCTGTTCCCTTCTTTACTGACGAAGATGGCATGTCGGATTTCAGAAGGGGAGAACATTGGGAATGACATATCTATCCTGTGGAATTTGGTATGTGGGCAGGTGGATGTGGCTATCAAAGAGATTTGAGCAGAAGTCCTGGATAATCTTCTCCATTGCATTTCTGGAAGATGTGATAGATCCATCAGGGCATTGGAGGGCAGTCATCTTGGTCTTATAGTTGGCAAAGGACAGGCGGGCAGTGTGAATGCTTTTCCCGGCTTCTGCTGCATCTTCCAGTATTTCTGCTCTTCTGTCTTTGAGGTCTTCTTTTATCACTTCTCTGCACCGTTTAGCAAGCTTGGATGTTAACATTTGGACTACTGAGGCTCGCGCCTTGCCACGTTGGCGAATGAGCTCGAGAGTTTCTGAAGACAGGCGTTCTTTTTTGTGTCTTTCTCTCTCTTGGCATTCTTCGCACAATCATGGAGGTGCTGAACCAGTCGGTTGTATTCTTCATCGATGTCGCCAATGATGGTATCTTCCCATGTTACTGCAATGGTGCCAAAGAGTTCCCAGTTGGTGGTCGTTCTGGGAGTTCTCTTCTTAAAGTTTGCAGCCTTTTCTCCCGTTGCGGAAGTAGAATTTTGCATGAAGGAGACGGTGGTCCGATCCTGTTTGGAATTTGGGGACGACAGCTACATCGGTCAGACAAAACCGTCGATTGAAGATGATGTGGTCAATTTCATTGTGGAACTGTCCACCAGGAGATTCCCATGTCCAACGCTTTCAGCTTCAGCTTTCTGGAACTGTGAGTTCCCATGAATGGTCTTGGTGGACATGATGAACCCAGATAGTCTCTCACCCTGTTTGTTCCATTCTAGGCCATGGGTCCCGATGTGGAGTTCTTCAGCCAATCTTCTTGGTCCTATCTTGGCATTAAAATCACCGACTATGATCTTGTAGAAGGTGTGATCTTTTTATAGAACTCCTCCAATTCCATGTAGAATTTCTCAATTTCATCTTCTTTGTATGTGGATGTTGGTGCGTAGACAATGAAGATAGAAATTGCTGGCAGTGGGCCACATCTCTTTAAGTGTAATCGTCCTATTCGGTTTGTTAGGCATTCAAATGAATCAATGTTTATGGCCATGTTCGTGTTGACAAGGACACCAACGCCACCGATGCCTCTTTCGTTGCATGTACCAAGGAACAATTCTTCTCCAGTGTCAAATACAGCATGATGCAACTGATGCCTCCTCGTCTCAGTCAGACCAATGATGTCGTACTTGATCTTTTTGCTTGCAGCACCAGATCCTCAATATATGCTTCCAATGCCAGCGTACGTGCATTGGAAGTGCAGACAGTCATTTTAGTCCTTCTTCGTTTTGGCAGCCTAGGATGGCCATGAAATTTTATCAGGCACTGCTTGTTTGCCTTTCTTACTTCTGCCATATTAAGGGCTGTTTTGGGGTCAGGAAAATAAACATTTCTGTTACTGGATTTGGCATATCGAACACGCATCGGACAGCTTGCCAGGCTATGCCATGCGGGCACTATATTCTCATTACTTTGTAGGGCTCTCTCAGAGGGATGGGGAGAATATTTACGGTAATTCGGAGTTAAATCGTTGCGGCCGCTGTCCGCGGCCGCTGACAACGCAGAATGCTGGTTTCTGCTTTGCTGGGTGTACCTGTGTCTGGGTACATCCGGACACAGAAAGGAGCTGAAAGGGCTGGAGCGCTAGTCCAGCAGGTAAGGCATTTGCCTCTCATGCAGCCGGACCTGGGTTTGATCCCCGGTATCCCATATGGTCTCCCGAGCACTGCCAGGAGTAATTCCTGGAGTGCAGAACCAGAAATAATGAGAGAGAGAGAGAGAGAGAGAGAGAGAGAGGAGAGAGAGAGAGGGAGAAAGAGAGAGAGCACTACTTGTTTGGGTCATATATATACAGCTGTAATGTACCGATCTATCCAATTTGTGTGTGTGCATGCGTGTGTGGTGGCCACCATTATGTTTTTGAATAATGTTGTGTCTATGTTATGTCTAAACTACTGCCTTCTCAATTGGATTCATCAGCTCCTTCACTGACCTGTTAGACTCCTCAATTTTGATTCGTCAATTCTCATACTTATCTCACTGTTCACCTGTGTCGGAGCTTCTTTATGTACTTCTCTCCATACCAGACTTGGATTCCTGCCAAACGCCTCATGATCTCTATTTGTGATTAATCTCAAAAAGTGTTTTTGTCTCACCTAAAATTAAATTATAGGTATGGTTACCGGTGCCAGTGTTCCCTTGCTGAAGATGCCTTGCGAAATGCCTGTACCGCTGTTCCAGAGACCTATTCCAGTGCTTGAGAAGTTTGTTCCAGTGCTCCTGAAACCTGATCCAGTGTTCCTGATAATACATCGAACTCCTGATGATTGCTCTCCCGAGACTCATTCCTGTCTTCACCGATGCTGCTGTTCCAGAATCAGTTCTTCGGACCTTGTTCCAGAGACGTGACTTCATGGGAAATTGACTCTCACTAATTTAGGTCAATACAGGCTGTAGTCAGTTATGACCAAACAGCCAGAGACATTTTACTATGAACTTTACTCGGTTCAAAATGAATTCAGACACTGGGACAACATATGATACTACCTTGTAATTGGAATTGTTCATTTTCTGTATCACTCCTCTGTATGTATTATTTAGAATACATGTATTTTTATATTTTTGTAAACAAGAAAGGGGAGTTGTTGGAGGACAGGTTTAGCTATTCTGGGAGTTTTGTTGTTTTGCCCACTCTCAGCTTAATCTACTTAAGCCAAGGTTCATTCTAATGAGACCTCTCTTCTATGTAAACACTGCTAGGAAGACTATAGGACGGATCATACTAGTTTGCTCTAAGCAGGCGAAGTGTGACCCTTTCAGTACACGAGAACAAGATACTCAGAATCACCCTGGTGCAGATAATAATAAGAAGGACCTTGTGGGTACCATCTAGATTACATGAAGCTCATGAAGTTAAGATGTATTACTTTATACCAGCCCCTCTCTCCCAGTGTTTTACATAAGAGATAATCTTGGTAGAAAGGATCAGACCTTGGCATAACCTTTGTTTTATCTGCAATAGGGTGTGGCACTACACTCCTTGGCCTTTTGCTTTTGGCTTTTGTGTTTTTGCTCTTTGGCCTTTTGCTCCTTCTTCTAGGGTAGGACTCAGCTCGGGTGAGATGCCTCTCTCTTTGGTGGAAGACTTTAGGCTCCTTTGTATGGTCTAAGTTAGGACCAGAGCTAGATTTTGTTCATTATATTGGAGTGCTGTGGAAGAGCTTTTGTACTATTAAAAGCCCTTTTGGAACTGCACCGACTCGTGAGTTTTCATCTGTTCTCCCGGCGCCCTCGGGAGGTAGAAGAGAACCTCTGTCCTGACACTGTCGGGGACACCAGCGGCGTTCCCCGACAAGCTTACGAGCCCCCGCCTCCTAAAAAATGTTCTGGCTTGGGGCTGGAGTGATAGTATAGCAGGTAGAACATTTGCCTTGCACACGACCCGGGTTTGATCTCCAGCATCCCATATGGTCCCCCAAGCACCGCTAGGAGTAATTCCTGAGTGCAGGGTGTGACCCAAAAAGCAAAACAAACAAACAAACAAACAAAAAGTCCTGGATGTCTGGTTCGTGGCTGCTGTATCCTCAGTTAGCGTCGGACTGGGTGGTATTGAGGTATCTGGGGAGGCCCCTGTGCTGCATGTCCCTCTATAGACACTAATCCAGGGCTGGAGTGATAGTTCTGTGGGGAGGGGTTTGCCTTGCTAGTGGATGACGCCTGGTTCAATCCCCTGCATCCCATATGGTCCCCTGAGCACCGCCGAGTAACTCCTGAATGCAGAGCCGGGAGTAACCCCTGAGCATTGTAACCCAAAAAACATCCAAAAGAAAGAAAGAAGGAAATACGGTAATCCTTGTCTTGCCAGGGCCCCATGCTTATGGCATTAGCTCAACTTGCTCTCCTCCCCTCCAGGCCTAGTCTCCGAAGAGAACTGTAAGGTCTCTGGGATTCAGACTTGGGGGACCTGTTCTACCTCCAGTCCCATGATGCTCATGTGATCAAACCCTGATGGAACCTGGGTGGTGCACACACATATACTTGGTCCTTCCAACCTAAGTGCTTCAGTTGCGGGAGAGAAGCCGGACAGAGGCCTGCAGCCTGCCTTGGTACTCCCCTCCGTGCTGCTGGGGAGGGGTGGGGCGTGGGGACATGTGTGTGGACATTGGCCTTGCTTGTGTGAGCCCTGGGCCTTCCCCAACATCACCCAAATCAACCCAAGCCTTTGTGTTTTCCTTTACAGAAGCTCATGGATGTCCCTGAGAAGAATATACTGAGATTTAGAGTATAGTGTGCAGTGACCTGCTTCTGGTCTTTGTTGTGGACATTCTGTGTTTCATATCATGTATAATTGACACAGCTTCTAAAAACGCAATTTCTTCTTAAAGCATCTGTGTATTTTTAAATAGCTTTAAGGTATAAAATGAAGAAGCAAGAAAATTCACAAATATTGATTAGAAAGAATTTTTTTTCTCTTTGTTTTTGGGTCACACCTGGTGACGCTCAGGGGTTACTCCTTGCTATGTGCTCAGGAATTACTCCAGGCGGTGCTCAAGAACCATATTGGATGTTGATGATCGAACCCAGGTCAGCTGTGTGTGTGCAAGGCAAACTCTCTACCCACTATGCTATCACTCCAGCCCCAGAAAGAATTTTTTCTAAGTTGTGTTGGTCTCTGCATGTTGTAGGACTCACCTCCATTTACATGTCTTTCTAGGCTTTTTTTTTTTCTTGGTGTCACACCTGGCCATGCTCAGGGGTAACTGCCGGCTCTGCACTCAGTAAACCCTGAGTATTGCTGAGTGCAACACCCCCCTTAAAAAAAGCAAAAACAAACAAACAAACAAAAACTAAAAACAAACAAAGAAAGAAAACTATAATCATAGTGGATTTGAATGGCCTCAAAAATTTGATTTGATTAAAAAACGGATTGAGTTTTATCAGATACTCAAAGTAAAGTGTCTTGAAACTGCCAATGTTGACAATAAAATTAGCATAGTATTACTAGGGCCACTAGATAAATGATACAATCATCAAAATTAGCAACAACAGTGGCCGGAGTAATAGTTCAGTGGTAGGGCGTTTGCCTTGCACGTGGCCGGCCCATGCCAGCCTGGGTTCGATCCCCAGCATCCCATAAGGTTCCCCGAGCACTACCAGGAGTAATTCCTGAGTGCAGAACCAGGAGTAACTCCTGAGCATCGCCGGTGTGACCCAAAAAAGCAAAAAAAAAAAAAAAATTGCCAACAGTAATTATTACAAATAGCTATTTCTGGCTTTTTCAAAAGCTTTACCGAGATTTTAAAATCAAGTGTATTTAGTCTTTATTAATACTTTTAGACTTTTAGAATATTTCAATGCTAGGCATTACTGATTAGATATTGAGTCCTCTCGAGTGTAGTAAGAATAAATGGAGTAAAGAGTAGGAGTACCTCTTACTACCTTCAGGAAAATAAGTTTCATTTTTATAGTCTACATTCAGGAGGAGTTTGCATATACCACATCTATTCTACATTCTGAAATAGTCTGCATATATCACATGGATATTCAGGAGAGTTTGCATATATCACATCTATTCTACAGTCGGGAAGAGTCTGCACATATCACATGGATATTCAGGAAGAGTTTGCATATGCCACATACTCATCATTTCTTACCCAAAAAATCACATTGGCACGTGATAAACTCTTTATCTCCAAGAAACTTCAGGAATAGAAAATGATATTTTGGGGCCGGAGCGATAGCCCAGCGGGTGGGGCGCTTGCCATGCACGCAGCCGGCCTGTGCCAGCCCAGGTTCAATCCCCGGCATCCCATATGGTCCCCTGAGCACTGCCAGGAGTAATTCCTGAGTGTAGAGCCGGCAGTTATCCCTGAGCACCGCCAGGAGTAATTCCCGAGTGCAGAGCCAGGAGTAACCTCTGAACGTTGCCGGGTGTGACCCCAAAAAAAAAAAAAAAAAAAAAGAGCCTCACAACAAGCCAGACCAGCCTCCTCTACTCCATGGGGCCCGCCATTTTCCACATTCTGACTTCCCTCTGGTCACAACTCCACCCAGCGGACCAGACTATCACAGCCCGGATCATCGACAGCCACCCTGCAGCAGTTTCTTTTCAATCCGCCCAGGTATGCTGAACCAGATAGTCTCAGAGATGGGGCAGAGCTGCTCCTTGCTCTCCCTGTGCCCAGCTGCTCGTGAGGCGCCCGGGAGGCATGGCGGGTTCTAGCCCTGGCCTGCCACCCCAGCAGAGCCTCCCAACAAGCCAGACCACGCATGGGGCCCAAACCATTTTCCACATCCGACTTCCCTCTGGTCACAACTCCACCCAGCAGACCAGACTCTCACAGCCCGGCTCACGTGGCCACCTAGCTGCCGCGCGGTTCATCAACAAATGCTTTATTTAGAGGTGACTACAAGAGTATGCCACCTGCACGGCAAGCCTGGGAAGCTGCTCGTGTAGTATTTGATATGCCAAATACCAGTAACATTTATATTAGGTCATTCAATGACCTAATATAATGGTTTGAGATTCTCTATGTTCCTGGAGCAAGCGGATACCTTTGGGTTCTACTAGCATGAGACAGGACATATGGAGATATTGCCAGTGCCCGCTCTAGCAAATAGATGATTAACAGGAAGATAGTGATAGTGATGGGATAGTCCCTTGACTGCATTACCAACATGACCCTAACCAAGGAGGGAAGGACCCCAGGAAAGATGCAGTCACCCGACAAGGGAACCTTGGACTCTCCACTCGGTCCCCGGGCTCACCAACCAGCCCGCCCCCGACTGATTCCTTCCGCTTACCACCCCCAAACAAAGACACAGGAGCTTGCACCACAAGAAACCAAGTACTCAGGCATTTATTGTCCAAATCAGCCTCTGGGTTCACTGCCAATTACAAGTACCTTTGCCCAACAACACTTTCAGGCTGAAGGAGTTTATTCCTTTCTATCGCCTCCCCGGGATAACGCCAACATACCCACAAGAGTGAAGCAGAGCAGGAACACAATAACCAAGAGCTAGGGGACAGTCTGTGCACTGGACAGGACGCAGAACATGGACCTGAAACAGTGGACAGGGGAGACCCAGAAGCCTCGTCCGGAGACAAGCGAGGGTGGATGGGTGTAACCTGCAGTCAGGGAAGGTTTCCCAGTAGATCTGAGATGGTCAAACTCTCGGTGTCCTGCAGGGCCGGGTCAGATACTCGCCCAGGTGCCAAAGAAGCGAGATTCCAGCCAAAGAGCCCTGTCTTCTTTGTCTTTTCGATGCATAGCGCCGACCCTCATGAAGGCACCATCAAGAGGAAGTGTCCAGCATCCCTGGTTCTCTGGAAGCACAGGGTGGGGCCTCAGGGAGGGGAGCGCTGTGAAGACCCTCCTGGTGTCCCTGGCTGGGGCGCTCCCCGCCAATCTCGTGGAGCTCCACCACGTTCATGTCCTGGTTCCGTGAATCCACATCCTCTGCCTTCTTCCTGCCAAAGAGCCAGTACCCGGCGCCGGCACCACTCACCACGGCCAGGAAGAGGTAGGCGTTGTAGGTCATGGCGGTCAGCATCAGCAGGTAGCTCAGGACCACCTGGAGCACGTGCAGCGCCGTCTGCAGGAGGTGACCAGCGCTCCAGCAGCTGCTGCCCGAGCGTCTCCTTGGGGCAGGTACCTTCTGGTCTCGGGAAAGGCGAGGACCGGGCGCGGGGGCCCCTCCTGGGCCTTGCGCAGAAGCCCCTCGCGAGCTCTCTTGAGTCCCTCATAGCACATGGCTAGCAAGAACACAACCATGAAAGCTCCCGCCATGGCTCCGGGCCAGTCGATCACCAGCCCAGCAAACAGCAGCTCCACGTTCCTGTAGCCAAAGTAGAAGGTCATGGGCATCCCCATGGATGCATGTGCGCTGCCGCCGTGGAGGGAGTGGGGCCACGTGGGGCCGGGGGATGGAGAGGGAGGAGCCGGGGTGCCGCTGTGGCCCACGGAGCTCATCCCCGCATGATGGTGCGAATGTGCCATCGTCCCAGGGAAAGGTGCGTCGTAGAAGACTCTGGAACAAAGTCGGAGTCCTGCACCGCAGTCTCTGCTCAGAGTCTCCAGCAGGCACCAGGTCAGACTCCTCAGACGCCTCCTCTTATAGGGACTGGGAGAGACCCTCCATATCCCTCCCTGCCCCTCCCTGCCCCTCCCTGCCCCTCCCTGACACCCTCCCTGGAGTCCCCCCCCCTGAACCAATCTCCCATAAGCCTCAATGTAGAACAATTAAAATTCATTTTTTTTTTTTTTTATATTTTGGGGGTCACACCTAGCAACACTCTAGGGTTACACCTGGCTCTTTGCTCAAAAATTACTCCTGGCAGTGCTCAGGGGACTGTATGTGATGCTCGGGATCAAACCCAGGTCATCTGCGTGCATGGCAAACACCCACCGCTGTGCTATCGCTCTGGCCCCTAATTTAAAATTCTAGATAGAAAAGAGCCCATTTCAGCACTGGTTCTATTCCCCAGGAGAAACACAGTCCTATGAACAGACATTACGCTCTGTCTCACTAATCAGGGAGACACAGACCCAGACAGCAACGACATCATCTCACTCCATTTCATGTGCTTTGGCCCAGGCCCCTTAAGCTGTATTGGTTTATTTTATTTTATTATTTTATTTTATTCTTCTTATTAGTTTGCTTACTGGGTCACACCCAGCAAAGCCCAAAGGTTCCTGGCTCTTTGCTCAGGAATTACTGCTGGCAGTGCTGGGAAACAAATGGGATGCAGGGAAACGAACCCTGGTGGCCGTGTGCAAGGCAAACGCCCTATCCGCTGTGCTATCGCCCCGGCCCCAGTTTATTTTATTTTATTTTATTATACCACCATGAAGTACACAATTACAAAGCTGTAGATGATTGGGTTCCAGTCATACAGTGTTCTAGCACTCATTCCCTCAGCAGTGCACATTTCCCACCACCAATGTCTCCAGTTTCCCTCCTCCCCAAGGCTGTATTATTTTATCCTCACACTTAATCCCTTATTCTTTGCAATTGGATTAATTGTTGGCATAAGAGTTCTACTTCCTGGCTGGAGTGATAAGGTAGGGATTTGCCTTGCATGTGGCCAACTCGGGGCTTCCCATATGATTCCCCCAGAGCACCAACAGGAGGAATTCCTGAGTGCAGAGCCAGGAGTAACCCTGAGCATTGCCAGGTGAGACCCAAAATAAATAACTGTCACTGTCTTCCCGTTCATCATCGATTGGCTCGAGCGGGCACCAGTAACATCTCCATATATCCTGTTTCATGCTAGTAGAGCCCAAGGGCAATGCTTGCTCCAGGAACTTAAAGGGCCTCAAACCATTTGATCAGGTCATGGGAATGAGGTCTAAAAATGTTACTGGTATTTGGCATATCAAATACGACACGGGTAGCATACTCTTGTAGTCATCTCTAAATCCAGCATTTACTGATGAATCGCAAGCGGCCGCGGGAGCTGGGCTGTGATAGGCTGGTCTGCTGCCTGGAAGTCCGGATGTGGAAAAAGGCACTCATGGAGTGGGGGTTGTCTGACTCGTTGCAAGGCTCTGCTAGGGTGGGGGCCAGGGCTAGAATCCGACATCCCTCCTGGGTGCCTCTTGAGTGGCTGGGCACAGTGAGAGCAAGTAGCAGCTCTGCCCCATGTCTGTGAGTTTTAAGTAAATTTAAAACAAAAAGAGTTCTACTTCCTGGTGAAGCACAGGTGTTGGAAAATTATATAACTGAAGTCCATTCACGAGCAACCTTGTAGCTGTGTATCTCACTGTGATTAAACATTTTTTAAAATGTGCTTCTGCCCCAGAGAAAGTATAATGGTCAGGATGCTTGCCTTGCATGGCTAACCCAGATTCAATCCCCAGATCCATGGATCCCCAGAGCCCATCGGGAGTGACTCCTGACCACAGAGCCAGGAGTAAGCCCTGAAGACAGCCAGGTGTGGCCCCCAAACCAAATTTTACCAAAGAGAGCTTCTCCTGTAGGAGCCCCTGTTAGCCAAAAACTCACAAAGGCCCACGCCCTAATCCCATCACTGCTGGCTTTGCACTCTGCACATGAATTTTCTTTGAAGGTAACCATCCAGTCACTAGCAATAGTTTCAGGTTCATTTTGATTCCTACCTGGTTCTCAAACTCAACAGGGGCCATGCATTGAATTTTGATAAAGGCTTCACATAGAACCAGTTTTTCAAAATATCCTCATTTGTTTTGCTGTGGTTCCCCATGGGACTGGGATGCCAGGGCAGTACCAGGCTGTGCTTGGGCAGCCAAGAGGTGCAGGGAGAGGACCCAGCCCAGCGAGACACCAGCCCTCTGAGCACCCTTTGTTATCACTGTATCACTGTCTTCCCATTCATCATCGATTTTTTTCTGATCGGGCACCAGTAACATCTCCATATGTCCTGTCTCATGCAAGTAGAGCTCAAGGGCAGACGCTTGCTCCAGGATCATAAAGAGCCTCAAACCATTCCATCAGGTCATGGAAATGAGGTATATAATGTTAGGGGGAGAAAAACAGCAGGCAGGTTCAATGAGCCCAAAGGCCCCATGTTGCTGTGGAAAGTCACCGAGGGCTTGTCATCACACACCCCCATCCGGCCTTGGGAAGAAGTTTCACTGCCACTCCTGTTATCTAGAAACCGCTCGGGTGCACGCAGGGCATACTGATGTTTAGAACATCCAGGGACATAACAATACAAGTTGTCTGTGCAACTTGAGCAATGTCGTTCTTTGAATCATGTTAAATTTGCGCAGGTTATGACGTGAACTATGCCTATATAATCTAAAGCTTCCCCTTACTCAGGGTCTTGCCTTGGCCTGCGTGCCTAAGAGCTTGACCCCAGCTAGCTGGCTTAATAAACTCCTCTTGCCTTTTGCATTACTGGCTGGTTTCTTTGTGATTCCTAAGAACTTGCGACTCTGGACCCTAACATTTGGGGGTTCGTCCAGGATCGCTATCTGTGGGACTCACAAACAACCACCAGTATAGGAGTTACCAAGGCCTCTCGAGAATCTGCCTAGGGCAGAATCTGGGCGGGTTGGACCCGCAGACTAGGTTCCGGGACCGCTGGTAGGAGAGGTTGGCCGCTCTCCTCTGGGAGGACTAGGCTCTCATCGGGAGGACGAAGGTCCTCATCTGGGAGGACGGAGTCCTCATCTAGTGCCTATGCAATTTGGATTCTGGAACCAACTTTGGAGACTCCATTGTTAACAACTACGGAGACGTCCCTGGCCATCCCCGGCAGTCTAAGTGGACGCCGTTTGGGCTTATACCAAGTAAGGATCTAGATCTGGAGAAAGAAATGTGTGTGGATAAAAGAAAAAGGTGTGCAGAGGACTGGTCCAAGTGAAGTGTAAGAATCTATGTGTTTGCTGAAATTGTGTGTGTGAAAATTACTGTTGTTTTTTCCCTTTGTTAATCCCCTTCTTTACAGGAGGAATGGGACAGAATCAGGTAACCCCTTAATCTCTTTTTTTGAGCCATTTTTCAGAAGTCCAAAAGAATTCATCTGTTTGTCAGTACTACTAGATTAAGATGTTAAAACTCATAATTCGGTTTTGCCGGCTTACTACTAAAGGAACTCTTTCCTGACCTGATTGGAAGGACTCAGAAGGGTGAAGGAACAGGGGAAGGGATAGTCTCAATAGGCCTACAGGGCTCAGTTTGCTCTCGAGACTGTTCTGTCCTCCTTCACCCACCTCAAGTATCCCCCTTGGTCAGAGAGACAGCAAATTGTTTGCTCGAGCATGTGTGCATGTGTGTGTATAATGGTCATCTCTGTTTGTAGTAAATTTTCTGTGTCTGTCTGTTTGTATGTGCAAATTGCAAAGGTCCAAACGTTTTTAAATTGTGGTGAACCATAAAAAAGCAAAAAAAAGTTTCTAAGTAAGTGTTAACTACTGTAAAGCAAAGAGTCAGACACCAGAGGTAAGATCAGGGCTTTGTGAGACAGTCGGATTTTTCTATGACAAGTTAGGTGGCTCAATAAATAACTAAGTTATCAAAAGTAAATCAAAGAATATTTTCTTATGTTTCTTTGGCTGCTCTCTAAAAGGTTTAGTAAAAATCAAGGGTTTCTTCTTATGTCTTAAAGCATATGTTTGTTTTATTTCTGCATAAAATTGTTAAAATTATCTGGTCTAAAAGTTTGTAATTTAAAATAATGTCTGTATTAATTGGCAGTTGCAGATACTTGAGTTCCATTTGTCTTCCCACCAGAAAGAAGCTTCCAGCCCCTACAAAATGTAGTGACTGTCTTAAGAAATAGCTAATAACAAACTAGAGAAAAAATGGCTATTTCAAAAATCCAGTCACAGCTGCCAAAAGCCAATTAAGCTGGTGGCTTTTAACAATAAAATTGGCAAAATACTTCGAAAATAATTTTAACCAATGTTTCAAGAATGGAATTTCTAAGGCAAGTATTTGTTAATTAATAATATGAAAAATTCAAAGGTTTGAAAGGAGGGTTAACAAGTTCTGCAGAGCACAATTCCATCATGCTAATTGAATATTGTCTTTATGTGTAAAACAGAATCAAATTTTGAAGTATTGAAAACTTAAAATGCATGTAAATGAAATTTTTTGTTTTCTGAATAAGGTACTTAAAGAGCTGGAATTAAAGTAATAAGTTAAAGGAGCTAAGTAAGATAAAATGTAAGAAAAAATAAGAAAAAAATGGATGAAGCTATCATCAGTGGGGAAAAAAGAAATCCTGTAAAAGTAAAGCTGGTTAAAAATGAAATAAGGCTACAGGACAGAATGTAAAGGAATGTGCAGAAGGTCTGAGTATGTATAAAAGGTGTAAGGTTGTGTATTAAGGGAAGAAGCTAAATTGAACTGTTATTATGTCCACAGAATTGTTAAGTACGCTTTTTGGCAAGGTCTATGAAAAATATTAAATAAATAGTATGGGCTCCTGTTACAGTGCTCTTAAATAATTGGAACTCAAGGTTTTAAACATGAAATTAAATTGTACCACTCTAACTCTACAGATGTCAACGCAACCTTAAAATGGGTACCTTGCATCCATTGTAAGTAAAAAAAAATTGCTTTTCTCTCTGCACCTTCAATACATTTTTAATGTTTCATGTCACTATATTGGTTTGCATAAATCCACATTAAAAAAGTAGTCTTTCCTCTCTGTAATAGGGGTGTATCCCTCATACAGACAGAAAAGCCATCTATGGAACCCCAAAGCCCTCTTCCAGAAAAATGAAGTCAAAGGGATTGGCCTAAGTGACAGGAGCAGACATTTAACAGGTACTGTTACAAGTGCCCAACAAACCCCAGGGAGACCCTAGAGGCTGGCCAGACCAAGGAAGCTCCAGAAATCGTCTCTGCTGTGGAAAGTAAGGAATCTGCAGCTCTGCAATAACTGACAAGGGCACTGAAGTAAAAATTTACTTCAGCCCCGCAAATAAATGTGGCTGCTCTCTGCTCTTGAGGATCCAGTGGAGAAACCCAAGACCACCTCCAGCTCGTCGTGGGACCTAATCTTCATATGTTATGGTCAAGCTCGGAGTAGCCCTGATGTCACAGGAAAAAATTTTAATGCCATCATTGGTGTGTTTCCTGCTGTCTTAGCCAATCCCCAGGACTTCTCTAAGTAATGGGGTACCCCAAATGGAGAGTTCTCCAAGCCTGCTGTGTTTATGCAAAAGAACAAATCAGGATTGTTAAGTCATCTGGCAAATTTTAAATAAAGGTGGAGAGAAAACCATGTTCATGTAAATTACCTTGCAAAAATCAGATTCTAGTTAACAAAGGCAATTGAATAAAATACATTCTGATAGGCTTGATTTAAAAGGTACCGCTTTGAAAATTCAAATGAAACTTCATTTAGCATTTACATTACAGTGTAAGTAAGCAGACTAGCTATAAAGAAACTCAGCATGCATTGTCACTGGTCTGACCAGTATAATTAAAGCCAGAAGTTAACCAAGAAGAATATCAAATAAAAAAAAGCCAAAAAAGGTAGCTTGGTGTTTCTATGCCCATTAAGAAAAATTTGGACACAACAAGTCACTTTCTATCAGCTAATCTCATGGGCACAATCATAAAAATATGTATGGTCTTATGTTGTTTTTGTCTTTGTTGCTTTCACTTCTGTGTTTTCTAAGTTAGTAAACCATTCTTCCCTCTCTAAGTCTAATAGAAAGCCTTTTGACTCCTCCAAGGTCAATAATTTCAATGTGATGTTCCTCAAAGTAATAAATTTTATATTTTTCCTTACAGATGTTAATAACTTCAGAAAATTCAACCAGTTCATTGCCTGGGCCCCACTAAAACTAAGGTAGCATAAGATTTCACCCCTTACACAGGCAGGGTCTACATCCCTTCGTCAGCATGAAGAAGCTCCAGAAGATGAACCCTCACCCATTTTTCCCTCCAAAATTTAAGGTGGTGAAATCTCTAGGGGGCTTAATGTAGGCAGGCAAACAGAGAAGGAGCCCATGGCAAATAAAATTGAAACTTCTACAAGCTGGTTTGAATTTTGTTTCAACACGTCACACTGGATAACTCACCTGATATCCACTTTGCTGGTACACCTAATAGTGTTATTGCTTATATTGACTTTTGAACCGTGATTTCTTAATAGGCTAGTTGCTTTCATCAAAAACCCATCAACACAGTGCAGCTCATGGATCTGAAACAGCGCTATCTGGACCTTAATAATTCTAACTATGAGGAAGATTCCTCATGAAGCTAAAAGAAAAGGGGGGGGAATGTTAGAGGAGAAAAACAGCAGTTCAATGAGCCAAAGGCCCCATGTTCCTGTGGAAAGTCACGGAGGGCTTGTCATCACCCCCCCCCCCACCCCCCCCCATCTGGCCTTGGGAAGTTTCACTGCCACTCCTGTTATCTAGAAACCGCTCGGGTGCACGCGGGGCATACTGATGTTCAGAACATCCAGGGACATAACAATACAAGTTGTCTGTGCAACTTGAGCAATGTTGTTATTTGAATCATGTTAAATTTACGCAGGTTATGATGTGAACTATGCCTATATAATCTAAAGCTTCCCCTTACTCAGGGTCTTGCTTGGCCTGCGTGCCTAAGAGCTTGACCCCAGCTAGCTGGCTTAATAAACTCCTCTTGCCTTTTGCATTACTGGCTGGTTTCTTTGTGATTCCTAAGAACTTGCGACACCGGACCCTAACAATAATTGTTACTGGTATTTGGCATATCATATACAATACGGGTAGCTTGCCAGGATCTACCGTTGCGGGTGGCAAACTCTTGTAAGCATTTAACTATGAAGGGAAATACAGCCGCTTCACTAGAAAAATGCAGTCTCTTGGGGACTAAGCGAAACAGGGGACAGGACACTTGCCTTGCAGGAGATCCTATCCCAAGCCCCCCCAAACCCCCGCCCCCCAGTCCAACCAGGAGTGATCCTTGAGCACTGCAAGGTGTGGTCCCCAAACAGAAACAAAAAGCCTTCTCTGCAACCCTGTATCTTTTGGTAATTGTGTCCGGCAAAGAGCTAAGGAGCCCCTACCTGAATCTGGGCCCTCTACACAAAGCGTTAGAGTGAGGCGTTCAGGGAAGAGGCCAGAGCTCAGAGCACCCTTTGTACTCTCAATATTTTCTACCAGTGAGGTGTGAGAATCCTTATTTCTTGCCCTTTCTTTTCTTTCCTCCCCCACCCTCCCAATATTTTTACCACCCCTCAGAAAAAAAGTCCCTGACGTCTGGCAGTGTCCAGGAGCCATATCTGGTGGTGTGGATGGAAGCCAGGTCAGCCCCATGGAACCTTACCTGCTGTACTAGCTCTCTAGGAAGAACGCCTCTTTCCTCATACCCCCAGCAACACGCTCTAAGAATCGTTTTCATAGGTCTTTGTTTTCTTTTTGCATCACAACCGGCAATGCTCAGGGGTTACTACTGGCTCTGCATTCAGAGGTAATTCCTGGAGACCCCTGAGGACCTTATGGGATGCCAGGGATTAAACCTGAGTTGGCCGCTCCTGCAAGGCAAATGCTCTACCGGCTGTACTATCACTCTGGCCTGTTTTCATGGATATTTAATTCAGCAGAACCTCACATCAACCAAACCGAACACCACACAATAAAAGCAGTTTAGTGTGGAGGTGCCCACGTGACCTCCCGCAGGTTGAGGACGGCCCACGCATGTGTCTGAGTGATCAGTGGACCCAAAGACTGGGTTTAGGCAGGGCCCGCCCCAAGCTTCATTTCTTCCCATGATTCTCAGCGCACTTCCGGTCCGTTGCTGGTTCCCCCAGAGGTTTCCCTGGGAGCACGTTGGCTAATGTACCTGCAGCGGTCAGCCTTGCAGGCACTCTCTGCTCTGTGTCTTTACTCAGATTCCAAAGTCCAGATAATCATCTGGTGTCAATCCCTTCAAGGGGCAGGAATTTCTTTATTACATGTATAAGAAGATTAGCCAACCACAGATACTCCCATTTGTTGTTCATCTGGGAATTTATTTACTCTGAGTTAGCTTTGCTGTGGTCGTATTGGGCCTACACTTGGGCTATCACTATCACTATCACTATCTTCCCGTTCATCATCTATTTGCTAGAGCGGGCACCAGTAATATCTCCATATGTCCTGTCTCATGCTAGTAGAACCCAAAGGCATCCGCTTGCTCCAGGAACATAAAGAGCCTCAAACCATTATATTAGGTCATGGGAATGACCTAATATAAATGTTACTGGTATTTGGCATATCAAATACAATACGAGCAGCTTGCCAGGCATGCCGTGTGGGTGGCATACTGTTTTAGTCACCTCTAAATAAAGCATTTATTGATGAACTGCGCGGGCTGCTATAGGCCACGCCGAGCCTGGCTGCGATAGTCTTGTCTGCTGGGTGGAGTTGTGACCAGAGGGAAGTCTGGATGTAGAAAATGTCGAGCCCCAGGAGTAGGGGGTGTCGGCTGGCTTGTTGTGAGGCTCTGCTGGGGTGGCAGGCCAGGGCTAGAAACCGCCATGCCTCCCAGGCGCCTCCCTAAGTGGCTGGGCACAGGGAGAGCAAGTAGCAGCTCTCTACTCACTTGGGCTACCCTGGGGTAATATTGACTCAGGACTCAGGTCTATTCCCCGAATGTGTTCATAATTACTCTCTTCATGCCATTCTCTAACTGAAGTATTACCATCATTTCCTTTAGATATTTATTTTTTCTTTTCAGTCATACCCTTCAATGCTCAGGGGTTATTCCTGGTTCTGCTCCCAGGAATTACTCCTGGTGGTGCTCGGAGGACCATATGGGATGCCTGGGATAGAACCCACAGCAGCAAGGCAAAGGCCCTACTTGCTGTACCATCACTCCAGCCCTCTCTTCGATCTATTTTTTGACAAAAGTTGTGATAGGGCTTCAAGGATCTTATTTTCTAAATCCAGCATCACAGATCATTTACAATAATTATCCTGCAAGTGTATGATCCCATTTTTCTATTCTTTTGTAAACTTGTCACAGATATCATAGCATTTGTATATTCAGATCTCCTCTATTATGGGCTTACATGACGTTGTTTTTGTTTGTTTGTGAGGTGGTAGAACCACACTCAGTGCTCCTCAGGGACTATTCCTGGATGTGTGCTCAGGAGTCACTCCTGGCAGTGCTCAAGGCACATTATGTGTTGCTAGAGGCCAAACAGGGTTTGGTTGCTTGCAAGTAAGGCAAACACCTTTCTTCCTGTTCTATCTCTCTGGTCCCTAGTTTGGAAGATTTTTAATGAGAGCAGTCAAGGACAGTTAGGTTGCTTAGATTGTGCTTGGTCTCTCTGGCTTTAATTGCTCTCTTCTTTGGGGCCTCAATTCTTTTTGTCAGACCCCAAAGCCATCTGGAATGAGGCATTTTTCAGCCCCTATGGTTTCAGACTATCTGCAATTTGGTAAAACCTCACCTCTGGGAGATTGGCTTTCCCTGGCAGCCAGAGAACTTTTTTTTTAAATTCTTTTATTTGGTTTGCTTTTTTTTTTTTTTTGAAGGGGGGCAGACACACCTAGCAATGCTCAGAGGTTATTCCTGGCTCTGGACTCAGGAATTAATCCTGGTGGTGCTTGGGGGACCATATGGGATGCTGGGGAATCAAACCCGGGTTGCCTTGCATGCGGCAGACGCCCTCACCCCTGTGCCATTACTCCGGCCCCAGCCAGAGAACTTGAACTTGGCCTAGGACAGAGCCATAGTCATAGTGATCATGGTAGTTTGAAGTCAGCTTTAGCAATGTTCTTGGGCTTAAAAGAAAGCCTTGAGCATTGCCGGTGTGACTCAAAAAGCAAAAACAAATAAATAAATCAAGCCTTTATAAGTAAAGCTTTAAAATAAATAAATAAATAATAAATAATAAAATTCAAGTATGAATAAATAGAAAAGCCTTAAAATAAAGCTTTGTGTGACCGCGCTTTGAAGGGCTGGAGCAATAACATAGTGGGTAGGGCACTAATTTGCCTTGCACATCCCTATCACTGTATCACTGTCTTCCAGTTTATCATCGATTTGCTCGGGCAGGCCCCAGTAACATCTCCATATGTCCTGTCTCATGCTAGTAGAGCCCAAGGCATCTGCTTGCTCCAGGAACATAAAGAGCCTCAATCCATTCCAGAATGAGGTCTATAATTGTTACTGGTATTTGGCATGTACATCAAATACAACACGGGTAGCTAGCCAGGCTCTGCCGTGCAGGTAGCATACTCTTGTAGGCATCTCTAAGTCCAGCATTGATTGATGAACCGCGGCCAGTGGCCGCGACCGGCGCTGATAGGCTGGTCTGCTGGGTGGAGGTCTGACGAGAGAAGTCCGGTGTGGAAAATGAAGGCCCTCATGGAGTGGGGGGGGGTCGTCTGGCTTGTTGCGGGGCTCTGCTGGGGTGGCGGGCCAGGGGCTAGGAACCCACCATCCCTCCCGGCGCCTCGTGAGCGGCTGGTCACAGGGAGAGCCGTAGCAGCTCTGCCCCATGTCTGTGAGTCTGCACATCCTAACATGAGTTTAATCCATGGCATCCCATAGGGGGCCCCCAAGCACCACCAGGATTAATTCCTGAGGGGCTGGAGCCATAGCACAGCGGGTAGGGCATTTGCCTCTGCAAGAGGGCCAACCTGGGTTTGATCCCTGGTAACCCATATGGTGCCCCGAGCACAGCCAGGAGTAATTCCTGAGTGAAGAGCATCGCTGGGTGTGACCAAAAAGCAAAAGAAAGAATAATTCCTGCACGCAGAGCCAGGAGTAACCCCTAAGCATCTCTGGGCGTGTCTGCAGACCATATAAGAAGCAAACAAACCCCTATTAGTCTAAGAAGGAAGAACTGCTTTTCTCTAAGAAAGATTGATTCTCTTAGTATGCTATGAAACACAGATACAGCTGAGAATACCTTCTTTTCTTTTATTTTGAAATTCTAGCCATTGACATTGTGACAAGGCTGGTCTGAAGAGCTGATCTCTCAGTGAGGGTCTCTAGGGAAGGGCAAGGAGGGGCAGGGAGGGTGTCAGAGAGGATTAGGAGGGGCAGGGAGGGGCAGGGAGGGGCAGGGAGGGATATGGAGGGTCTCCTCCCAGTCCATATAAGAGGAGGCCTCTGAGGAGTCTGACCTGGTGTCTGCTGGAGACTCTGAGCAGAGACTGCAGTGCACGACTCCATCTTTCTTCCAGAATCTTCTACGACGCACCAATCCCTAGGACGATGGCCCATTCGCACCATAATCCGGAGATGAGCGCCCTGGGCCACAGCAGCACCCCGGCTCCTCCTCACCATCCCTCTGCGCCTCCCTCACCATCCCCCGCCGGGCCCCACTCCCACGGCGGCAGCGCACACGCATCCATGGGGATGCCCATGACCTTCTACTTTGGCTACAGGAACGTGGAGCTGCTGTTTGCTGGGCTGGTGATCGACTCGCCGCCAAACATGGCCATGGCTTTTGTGGCTGTGTTCTTGCTAGCCATGTGCTATGAGGGACTCAAGAGAGCTCGCGAGGGGCTTCTGCGCAAGGCCCAGGAGGGGCTCCGAGCCCGGTCCTCGCCTTTCCCGAGACCAGACGGAACCTGCCCCAAGGAGACGCCCCGGGCAGCAGCTGCTGAGCGCTGGTCACCTCCTGCAGACGGCGCTGCACGTGCTCCAGGTGGTCCTGAGCTACCTGCTGATGCTGACCGCCATGACCTACAACGCCTACCTCTTCCTGGCCGTGGTGAGTGGTGCCGGCCGCCGGTACTGGTTCTTTGTTGGGAAGAAGGCGGAGGACGTGGATTCACGGAACCAGGACATGAACGTGGTGGAGCTCCACGAGATTGGCGGAGAGCGCCCCCAGCCAGGGACACCAGGAGGATCTTCACAGCGCTCACCTCCCTGAGGCCCACCCTATGCTTCCAGAGAACCAGGGATGCTGGACACTTCCTCTTGATGGTGCCCTCAAGAGGGTCTAAGCTATGCACCGAAATGACGACGGCGACAGTGCTCTTTGGCTGGAATCTTGCTTCTTTGGCACCTGGGCGAGAATCTGACCCGCCCCTGCAGGACCGGTTCACCATCTCAGATCTACTGGGAAACCTTCCTGACTGCAGGTTCCACCCATCCAACCTCGCTTGTATCCGGATGAAGCCTCTGGCCTCCCTGTCCCCTGTTTCAGGTCCATGTTCTGTGTCCTGTCCAGTGCACAGACTGTCCCTAGCTCTTGGTCATTGTGTTCCTGCTCTGTTTCACTCTTGTGGGTATGTTGAGTTATTCCGAGGGAGGCGATGGAAAGGAATAAACTCCTTCAGCCTGAAAGTGTTGATGGGCAAAGGTACTTGTAATTGGCAGTGAACCCAGAGGCTGATTTGGACAATAAATGTCTGAGTACTTGGTTTCTTGTGGTGCAAGCTCTTGTGTCTTTGTTTGGGGGTGGTAAGCGGAAGGACTCAGTGGGGACGGGCTGGTTGGTGAGCAGAGAACAGAGTGGAGAGTCCAAGGTTCCTTGTTGGGTGACTGCATCTTTCCTGGGATCCTGCCCTCCTTGGTTAGGGTCATGTTGGTAATGCAGTCAAGGGGCACAAACTTGCCAATTTCCATCAAACCTTGGTGTCCTGTATGGTCCAATGAATGGAGCAATTATTTGATTTTTTTTTTTTTTTGGTGCACAGCCGGCAATGCTCAGGGGTTACTCCTGGCTCTGTGCTCAGAAATTACTCCTGGCGGTGCTCAGAGGACCATATGGGATGCCGGGGATCGAACCCTGGTCAGCCTGGTGCTTGGCAAATGCCCTTGCCTTCTGCTATTGCTCTGGCCCCAGTATTTGATTTTCTGAGGTCGTAGGAATGTAGAGGGGAGGCACTCACCCTGCTCTGTGGCACAATGGTTTAGTTCTTGGGCCTGGCCTGTGTGTTGGTGGCCTTTGGGGACACGCCTGGTGGTGCTGGGCTCTTAGGTGACACACTGCACTTCAGGTGGGGACAACGACGGGAGGGCCCAGGTGCTGGGGCCAGTCCTTGCCCACCACTGAGCCAACAGTCTGGCACCTAATACCAGGGCACTTATCTGCTAGGTGCTGTCTAAGAGAACAGGACAGAACAGCGAAGCACAACAGGGCCTTTCCCAGGGTCAGAGGTCAAGTCCCACTTTTGGTGAGCGACTGTTGGAGGACACGTTTAGCTATTTTGGGAGTTT
>JAJIBD010023860.1:0-60966 GCA_021461705.1 Cryptotis parvus | reverse complement strand
CCATGTCCATCCATTTATAGGCAAATTTTATAACTTCATTCTTCGTGACAGCTGCATAGTATTCCATTGTTTAGATGTACCAAAGCTTCTTTTATCAGGTCATCAATTTTTGGACACTCTGGTTGCTTCAAGATTTTGGCTATCGTGAATAATGCTGCTATAAACATAAAAGTAGGGATGGTGTTTCCGCTGCGTATTTTTCGTTTCCCAGAGTAGATTCCCAGGAGTGGTATGGCTGGGTCAAATGGGAGTTCAATTTCTAGTCTTTGGAGGAATGTCCATATTGTTTTCCAGAAAGGCTGTACCAGCCGGCATTCCCACCAACAATGGATGAGTGTCCCATTTTCCCCACATCCACGCCAGCACTTGCTGTTCTTGCTCTTTTGAATATGTGCCAGTATCTGTGGTGTAAAGTGGTATCTCATTGCTGTTTTTATTTGTATCACTCTGATGATTAGTGATGATAAGCATTTTTTCATATATTTTTTTGGCCATTCGAATTTCTTCCTTGCTGAAGTTTCTGTTCATTTCTTCTCCCCATTTTTTGATGGGGTTGTTTGTTTTCTTCTTGTAAAGTTCTACCAGTGCCTGATAGATCCTGGACATTAACCGCTTATCAGATGGGTATTGGGTGAATATTCTTTCCCATTCTGTGGACTGCTTTTGTATCTTAGTCACTGTTTCTTTTGAGGTGCAGAAGCTTTTTAGTTTAATGTAGCCCCATATGTTTATCTTTTCTTCTAGTTGCTTTGTTAGTGATGTTTCATCTTTGAAGATACCTTTAGCTTCAATGTCATGGAGGGTTTTTCCTATATTTTCTTCAATGTACTTTATGGATTCAAGTCTGATATTGAGATCTTGAATCCATTTTGATCTGATTTTTGTGCATGGTATTAGACACAGATTCCCTCCTCATGGATGGGGAGAATCAACATTGTCAAAATGGTAATACTCCCTAGAGCTCTGTACAGATTCAATGCAGTCCCTATAAAGATACCCATGACATTCTTCAAAGAAATTGACCAAACGCTCCTGAAATTTGTATGGAACAATAAACCCCCAAGAATAGCTAAAGCAATCCTCGGGAAAAAGAAGATGGGAGGCATCATCTTTCCCTACTTCAAACTGTACTACAAGGCAGTAGTAATTAAAACAGCATGGTATTGGAATAAAAACAGACCTGTGGACCTATGGAATAGAAGTGAGTATCCTGACATCCACCCTCAAACACATGATCATTTAATCTTTGATAAAGGTACAAAGAGTCTAAAATGGAGTAAGGAAAGCCTCTTCAACAAGTGGTGTTGGGAAAACTGGGCAGTGACATGCAACAAAACAAGTCTTATCATGGGTACATCCTAAGAAATTTACAGAAGATTCCTGCCCAGGACCACAGTTTACAGGCATTCAGAACAAAACATAAAACCCAAAACATCAATTTATTTGCCGTACAGTATTTCATTTTTTACTTTGTTTTATAACAAGCACAACTATGCTCAGCATTTACTCCTGACATTGTTCTCAGGGATCACTCCTGGTGGTGCTCTTGGGATCACCAGGGGTTGAACCCTGGTCATGACACTCAAGATAAGCTTTGTACAGGTTGTGCACCTCCAACCCCTGATCCTGGTTCTTTCACTTAGGGTTTCTATAACTCTAAATAAACTATTTTTATTAGACCCTAGGAGACAAGTTTATCTAATGTCTTCATAACAAAGGAAGACTATTTATGAATGTTGTTAAGATTTTGGGGACAGTACCACTTCTTGAAGGAGTGCAGGAATTATTTGAGAGACATAAATGCTTCATAGAGAAAAAGAAATATTAACTTGTCTACTCTTTTCTTTTAGATAGACTGAATGCAATCAGTTCTTGCATAATTAAAAGCCAGTCTAAAGAATTGCTGAGCTTTCATTCTCTTGTTTCTCCTCCCCTTCATTTGGTGCTTCCAGACTTATTTACATATTTGTTTTATGTTCTGAACACTTGCACTTGGCCATATAATGAACTCTTTGCATAGCTAAATAATTTGTATTATAAATACCTATGTATTTGGTGGTTTGGATGTAGTATTCAGAAAACAAGAAATGGTTATTTATACTGGCCACAAAATGATCAGTCGATACCAAGTGCTATATTAGTATGATTTTATAAATATGTTATATTAAAGTTAAGCCAATTAATTAAATTTCATTCAGTGTATTTTACACAAACTTTAATATAAATTTATTTGTCTACATATATGTGTTTTGCCTCTTCATTTAATAGGACATTAAAAATAATTTATACAAGGGAGATGGAGTAATAGTACAGAAGGTAAGAGACTTTCCTTGCAAGCAGTATAACTGAATTATACCCAAAGTATCACATGTGGTCTCTTGAGCTTTGCCAGGCGTGATCTCTGAGCACAGAGCAGGAGTGTTCCCTAATCCCCAGAAACCTGCAACAATTCTGATTTATCACAGAGGTGTGACTGGCGAAAGACTAAAACTTTAGGAGAAGCTTTCTGCCCTATCTCTAAGGAGGGTCTGTCGGGGCGCTCCGGCGGGGTCCCGACAGTGCCGGGAAGCGAGTTCCCTTCTACCTCCGAAGCCGGCGAGGAATGGATGAACACTCAGGGATCCAATGTCGGTTTTTAAAAGGCTTTACTTATCACAGGTTCAGGCATACAAATCAGCAAAAGGAAAACCGGATGCTTAGGATTCTAGGCTAGAACCCCAGCCACGTGTAGGCCAAGATGGCGACCATCACGTGTAAAACTTCCAAGGGGGATAAACGCTCACAAGGCGAGATCCCACCGGGAAAGAAGAAGCCCGGGAGAGGGGAACCGGCAAGTTTATACCCCGCCCCCCCTGCAACTCAGACCTTCCTCCCATTGTTATGGAAAGCAGGGAGGGTCCAATGCCCTCAGGTAGTCCCTCCCTGCATCTCACCTAGGGCCTTTACTGTGCTAATGTTTTGAGCCGGGAAGGCCTTTGAAATGTAGAGGAGGGGTTTCTGAGATGGCATGTCACTGTACCAAAGACCAACACCAATGCCAGTTAAATATTTCTCCAAGCCTTCACAAGTCTCCTCTACTTCATTGTAGTTTTATATTTTATCAGGGGAGCCATGCTTGTTTGTTTGGAAGCAAACAGCATTTCTCTCTGGTCTAATTACTTAGGTGTCCTTACATGGCCAGGCTAATATGCTGGTAAGATCTAGCTAGTCCCACGATGATTGTGATAGCATGGGAGAATATTTATACCAGCTAGTACAGCATACATGGTCGGATAAACTGCCACATTTAGACTACCCCCTTATCTACGGAGTGATTTGCGGGAGGCAATCCAGAGCAGATGCAGCGGGCCTTAGGAGTCCTGCAACAGAGGTCCATAACTAAAGAGCTGTCTATTTCATGTAGTTTGAGCATGCTAATAAAAGACTCTAAGGATTAGAGAAGATTCAATCTGTTTACACATACATTTTGCCTCCCTCTCTGTGAGAATAAGAAAAAAAATAAGGAAATGAGATAATATTGTTATTTCCATTTCATCTATATAAAATGAAATCCGTATAAAATGAAAATTTTCTAGAGGAAAAGTCATTCAAAAAGACCAGTAGAAAACTAATGGGATATTATAAATTGTTTTGAAATCTTCTAATTAGAATTTTCCTGTACAAAAGATTACTGCTTTTATCTATTTGTTTGACATTGTGCAATGCTGCATAATTTTTAGTCATGTATAGCTAGATCTTTCAATACTCATTCTTTCAGAATGGAGATGCATTAAAATTTAAAGGAAAGATTAATACTTGTCCAAGAGTTTTATTTTGGCAAAGATAATTTGAGCTTGTTAGATTGTGTTTTCTCCTTACCTTTTCTAACTTCCTTGGTATGTTTGTCTTCTACTCTTTATATGTTCCTATTAACCTCAAAGCTAATGTAATATTGATTTTTTCCTGAAGTTATGTTTTGCAGGAAATTGGAAGCATTTTTCAAATGAAATAGTATACTAATTTTTAACTGTGAGACAATTGAATGGGAAGAATTGTTAACATGATAGAATATCTAGAAAAACATTATTCCTCTCTAATAATAGAAAAATGTGTAGGGAGGAGAGTTCAGTTGTCAAAGTTTCATAACAATATTTTAAAGCTAGAGGGGTAATTGATGCACTTATGGGCCAATGTATTTTAAGCTTCCTTATTGTTAATAACAGTAAAAAACAAACAAACTGGCAGTTGGGGAAAAGGATTGAATATACCTAAATAAATTCTTAATATATCACCAGTTTTGGAAACAATACTAGTTAACTGATCACACACTTTGTCAAATGTTTCTTTGTATGTATTTTTTTAGATCCCATTCTTACCCTCAAGATGCTCCATAACCTTTTTATTAAATTTTCTAAACATCAATTGTATAGCTGTAATACACAAGACCTGCCAAATTAAAAAAGAAAATTAAGTAAGTGCAATGATGGGATAGTTCTTTCTCTCACTTTAGTGATGTTAACATCCTGTTTTGTGATATTGGGTCCTATTGATGTAGGCAGGCAGACAGGGGGTGCCCTGCATGGCAATAAACTGTTGCCATTAGGCTGTCACCTTTTGGGACCAGGAATGAAGACCTGATAAGACCCATTAATCAACAATAGCCCTGAGAAAGCTGGGTCCACCTTCTTCCAACAGCCCTTAGTCCCCCATCAACCTTTGATGGCCCAGCAGAAGATTCCAGAGCATTCCAACCCAAAGGGATAAAAGCCCCTTTGGAAATCAGTCCGGCTTGCTTGCTCACCTGGAGCAAGCCCGTGTTCTCCCTTGAGTGTGTTACTCTCTCTCTTCTCTGCTCCTTCTGTTGCAGGTGGACCCCACGGGTGACTTATGTGAGGCAGGAAGGAGAGAGAGATGGTCGCTTTCTCCCCAGCCGCCTCTGCCACCCGGGACCCGCTGGGCAGGCTAAGGACTGATAAAGTCTGCGATGAGCCCCTGCACGGCGTGGGCCTGAGCCCCACCAGCCCCACGAGGTGGCCGTCAAGCCACGCCTGATGTCCGCTTGATCTCTAGGCACGGGAGTTAATCCCCACCACCCGAGGTTTCTCGGGGAGCCACGGACTCAGGCTGGAGCGGGGAATTGCTCTTTGCAGGAAAGGAAAGTCAGTCCTAGGCCTTACCCAGGTCTGCCTCGAGGTTCTTGTCTTCCTCGCAGAAAAGAATTTTCAGGAGTCGACGAGCAGTGAAGTAAAGTAGGTTTTATTAAGGAGGTTTTAGGTGAGGGGGAGGGAGAGAAAGAAAGGAGAGAGTAACGCGCTCAAGGGAGAACGCGGGCTGCTCCAAAGGCGGAGAGCCCCAATTGATCTTTGAATGGGCTTTTATCCCCCTTTGACTGGAATGTTTTGGGGTCTTCCTTGAGCTGGGTCCTGGGCAGGAAGGATGATTCATTTCCCTCAGGAGATTTACATATTCCTTTTGGCCTTTCCTTCCTCCAGGGTCTATTGTTGATAATGGTCCCATCAAGTCTGGTTTCCGGCTTTTAATCAGGTGTGGCTCTGGAGCTCCTCCCCAGGAATCCATTGCCATGTGGCGCCCCCTGTCTGCCTGCCTACAACAATCCCCCCTAGAGATTTCACCCCCTTAAATCTTTAAGGGGAAAGTGGTCGAAGGTCCGTCTTCTGTATTTGCTTCCTGCTGACAAGAGGGGGCTTGTAGACCCTGCCTACAAGGGGTGAAATCTCCTTACTACCTTAGTTTAAATTGGGGCCCAGGCAATGAATGAAGGTTAGATTCCTGGAGTTTGTTATCTGCAAGACAAAGACCAGATTAATGAGTTTTAAGGAATGTTACTTTCTTTATGATGAGGCCCTGGAGGAGTAAAAACCCTGCTCTGCCCTGGAAAGGGCTGAGTAATTTACAATTTTAGAAAACATCATTTTTTGGAGTATTTAGACAAAAGTTAAAGCAACAGGAGCCGAGACAGCATAGTCCCATTCCTAGTCCTAGAATCATAAAGATGGAGAAGAATAAACTTTTTACCCAGGACCATTCTCCTTCGAACCATGATGTGATTTTGTCCCATAGGCTTGGGGAGGAATCCTCGAAGGACTGTACCTGTGCTTTCATGTCATTTAGAAAGTTGGTTATGTTTGAAGAGTAGTCTGGAATGTACACACAGCACTCAGTTTTAATGACAGCACAGGTCCCCCTGGGCGGCAGTGAGTATATCTAGGGCCATTCTATTTTGGAGGATTGCCCTTCTCATTTGGGACATTTCTGAATTTATAAGAGAAAGGCTATTATGGGTGTCATTTAATGCTTTTTGCATATATTTAGTTAGGGTTTCACGTGCTGTGCAACATCTTCTATTCCTATTTGAGGGGCAAGGAAAAATCCCAAATGATCATACCAGTGAAACACAGATCTAGTCCAACGGTGGACCATTTGTTGGTAATTGGCTGGTTTTTGGGGGTAGAGCATTTGAGTATGTCTTCCCTGCATCCAAGCAAAACCCAAAGTACATCTACCACTCCAGCCAGGCGGGAGCCAGGGCCAAAGGTTTTGCCCACACAGCCAGTTAGTACCGTTTGGTGCTAGCCATCTAACTCCTGGCCTTAATTCCCAATTAGTTGCAAACCAGTCGGTGGTTTGTAAGATTTGGATGCGTTTGCACATGAAGGGCTGGAGCCATCCCATGTTTAGGGAACGGGTAGAATACTTAGAGGTTGATGACCAATTTTGTTCCCAGCATAGTGGAGCCATTTTACTTAGCATTCCAGTAGAGGGAGTCATCCACATATACTGGTTCCATACCTGGTAAAGCCCTTCTTCAGTAAATTTACTTTTTTTTGGAAGGCATTATAATTTTGGATGCATTTTGTTGTAGTTTTGGATAGGCGTGGTCTGCTAGTTGTTGGGTTTGATAAATAGAAAAGGATACATTATGTCCAGGCTCATTTATGGACATTAAAACACCAGGCCATTCACTTACATTTGACCTGGTGATGGAGGAGTCTGAGAAAATAAACAGCTTTTTGTAAAGACTTATTAGTTCCTGAAGAGATGCCCAGTCTGTTCCTTGGAGTGGAGACACCCACCAGGGTAACCCCGAGGTACTGGAGAGGGGCATAAGCCCACACACCCAGCATGCACTTTGATTTCTTTCCTTCAGCATACTGATGGGCCCATTGTAAAAATGTGTTAGGCCCTGTTTCTGTTGGACGCGTGCTGATTATCACTAGTAGTAGTGATCTTAGGCAAAGGGCATCATACTTAGCTCTTTGATGAGAAGTGTTTCTTAGCTTTTCTTAAAAAGCAGTTTCAGATCCTCGATGGGTTCACAGGGAGTAGGTGGCCTTGTCCTCTGCCCAAGTCTTGTCACCGTTTGATGTAGGTGGGACTTGTTTTATCCTGGAAAGATGAACCCAACTAGAAATTCCACTTAGTTTTACGGCCATGGGAGTGCTTAAAATGACTTGGTAAGGTCCCTTCCACTTGGGTAGCAATTGATCTGAAGGAGACCCCGCTTTCCAGGTTTTTAATAAAACCCAGCTGCCAGGTTGGACTTTATTGGGAGGCAGCTCTTTGTTTGGGTGGGGCAGAACCACATTTCCATATTCCTTAATTGCCTGCTGTACTTTGCCCCAGGTTCACGACATACTTAGTTAGCTCTAAGCTTTCTGAATCTAATAAGAAATCAGTGGTTAGGAAGGGCCTGCCATATAGTAATTCAAAAGGACTAAGTTGGAGTTTTGCTCTTGGTGCTATTCTATGTTTGAGAAGAGCTATTAGTAAGAGGGAAAGCCACGACTCAGACGTTTCCTGACACAGCTTTCCTAATATTTTTTTAAGGGTATGATTGAATTTTTCTACTTTTCCCGAGGATTGGGGGTGCCAGGCTGTATGAAGCTGGTAATTAATCTTTAGGGCAGAGGCTAAATCCTGGGTGATTTTAGAGATAAAAGAAGGTCCATTGTCACTTTGTAGTGACCTAGGTAAGCCGAACCTAGGGATTATTTCCTTAAGCAACACTTTGGATACCTCTCTGGCTTTTTCAGAGCGGGTTGGAAAGGCCTCTGCCCATCCAGTAAAGGTATCAATAAGGACTAATAAATATTTATACCCTGAACAGCTTGGCATCATTGTGAAGTCAAGCTGCCAATCCTCCCTGGGTAAGTTCCTCGGTGCTGGACAGGTGGTGCTAGGAGAGGGGTCTGGGATTTCCGCTAGGTTCGTTAATGGTACATAAAGCGCAGTTTTGAGTTACTTCTCTTACTGTTTTATTTAGTCCCTTTCCATGGAAGACACTTTTTACTAGTGTTGCTAAGGCATCTCTTCCCAGGTGGGAAGCTTCATGTAGTCCCTTAATGATTTTCCACTGCATTGGCCCAGGAATAAGCAGTTTTTCTTGTTTAATAAGCCACCCATTAACTTCCTTTTGGAAACCTCGTTCTAATGCCCACTGTTCCTCCTCTATAGAATATTTTGGTTTTGATAAAACATTTTCTGAATAGGGTATTAACCCCATGATGGAACAGGAACTGAGAGCTGTCTTCCTGGCCACAGTGTCTGCTTGATGATTTCCTTCGATTATCTCAGAGTTTCCCTTTTGATGTCCTTTGCAGTGTATAACTGCTATTTCCTTTGGGGCCTGTACAGCCTCCAGTAGCTTTAAAATTTCTTCCCCATGCTTTATTGGACTGTTTTTAGCGGTTAAAAATCCTCGCTCTTTCCATATTGCAGCATGCGCATGTAGGACTAAGTATGCATACTTAGAGTCGGTGTAGATGTTTACTCTTAGCCCTTTGGCCAGTTGGCAGGCTCTGGTGAGAGCAATTAATTCTGCCTTTTGGGCTGAAGTTCCCCCTGGTAAGGCTTTTGCTTCCACTATTTTTGCTAAGGCTAACTATAGCATACGCTGCTTTTCGAGTTCCCTCATGAACTAAGCTGCTACCGTCGGTGAACCAGGTTTCATCTGGATTATCCAGGGGAGTTTCTTTTAGGTCAGGCCTGCTAGAATATACTTGCTCAATTACCTCTACACACTTGTGATCTAGGGCTCCATGGGTGTCTTCAGGCAAGGGGATAAGGGTTGCCGGATTGAGGGTCCGACAAGTTTTGAGAGTTACTTCTGGAGAGTCTAAGAGCAGAGCTTGGTATTTTGTTAGTCTCCCGCCTGTCAGCCACTGATGGCCTTTTATTTCCAGCACACTTTGGACCTGATGGGGAGTTAGAACCTCTAGTGGCTGTCCTAAAGTGAGTTTCATGGATTCTTCTACCATCAGGGCAGTTGCCGCTACTGCTCATGGGCACCCGGGCCAGCCCTGTGCCACACTGTCTAGCTGCTTAGATAAGTAGGCTACGGGTCTAGGAAGTTCTCCCAACTTTTGAATTAATAGGCCCAGTGCAGTTCCTTGTTTTTCAGCTACATATAATGTGAAAGACTTCTCTAGATCAGGTATTGCTAAGACTGGGGCTGCAACCAGCTTGTCCTTCAGGTTTTGAAATGCTAATTGGCAGTTTTTATCCCAGTTTAGGGGCTCAAGATCGGTTCCTTTTAGGGCCTTATAAAGAGGTTTTGCTATAACTCCATAGTTGGGGATCCAGAGTCTGCAGAATCCTGTTATTCCTAAGAAAGCTCTTAATTGTTTTTTTTGTTTTGGAGGCATGAGCTTTAGAATGACCTCCTTGCGATCACTAGATAATGTTCGGCCTTCAGGGGTAAGTATATATCCCAGGTACTTAACTTTTTGCTTGGCAATTTGTGCCTTGGGGGGGAGATTTTATACCCACGTTTTCCCAAAAAGTTTAAAACCTGAATTGTGTGGCTGATAGAGGCTTCTCTTGTTGGGCTGCATATAAGAATATCATCTACATACTGCAGAAGAGCTCCATCCTTTAGCTGCAACTCTCTAAGTTCCCTTCCCAATGCATTTCCAAAAATGTGGGGGCTATCTCTGAAGCCCTGAGGGAGGACAGTCCAGGTGTACTGCCGTGTTTCATTAGTGTCGGATCTGTCCACTCGAAAGCAAAGAGAGGCTGGGAGTCAGGGTGCAAGGGAATACAAAAAAATGCATCCTTTAGGTCCAGTACAGTGAACCAGGCTGAGTTGCTGGGAACCTGATTTAATATATTATATGGATTAGGCACAATAGGGTGGATTGGTATCACTGCTTCGTTAACAGCTCTGAGGTCCTGTACTAGCCTGTACTCACCATTTGACTTCTTAACTGGGAGAATAGGAGTATTGCAGGGTGACTGACAAGGTATTATTAGTCCATGTTTTAAAAACTTTTTTTATTAGGGGCTGTAACCCTTTTCTAGCCTCGGGTTTAATAGGATACTGCTTCTTGTGGGGGTAGTCTACATTTTTTTGAGACTAATTTTCACTGGGGTCACCTCTAAGGCACGCCCAGGCGTTCCTTGATCCCATACCACAGGGTTTACAGCATTTTTAACCTCTAAGGGGATTTCTGAGAGATCTATGTCAGGACTGCGTATTAAGACAGCTATAAAAATTTTCTCCTTTGAGGGGAAAAGCTGGAGGGTGCTGCCCAAAGTGTGCATTATGTCTCTTCCCAGTAAAGGGGTTGGGCACTCTGGGACAATTAGAAAGGCATGAGCGAAAATTATGTCACCATAGCTACAGCTTAAAGGTTGAGTAAATATTCTCCTTATGGGGACCCCATCTACCCCTATAATTTCACATGAGTCAGCCGAGAGAGGTCCTGGAGATTGGCTAAGGACAGAGTAGGTGGCTCCTGTATCAATTAAAAAATTAATGTTCCTACCTGCGGCGTCAAAGGTAACCCGAGGCTCAGCTTTTGTAATTTTTAGGTTGGAATTCGGGCCGATGACAACCTCGGGCCTCTTCAGTCTTCTTGCACTGGGGCCTCAAGAGCAGGGGAAGCCCACCTCCCCCTTCGGAGATGAGGGCAATCCCTTCTCCAGTGGCCTTCCTCCTTGCAGTTAGGGCATGGCCCAGGTGGTGGACGCAGGTCAGGACAGTCTATTCTCCAGTGTCCCATCTTTCCGCATTCATAACACTCCTTTTCAGACCTCCAGGTTTGAGGTCTTTCGGCTTTCTCTCCGGGTCTTCTTGCTGAGACATTGCCTCTAGGGTTACTTTGAGGTCCCAGGGTTTTTCCGATAGCAACTGCTACCAACCTGAGCCTGCTGTCGTTTGAACCGATCTTTTTGGGCTCTCTCGGCCTTCTCAACCTGCTCTCGGTTATTGTATACACTGCAGGCAATCTCAACAAGCTGGCTTAGAGGGGTTTGGGGTCCCATGGCTGACTTTTGGAGCTTCCTCCTTATGTCAAAGGCACACTGATTTATGAAGTAGGAGGCTATTAGGACCTTCCCTGCCTCAGATTGGGGGTCTATATTTGTGTACTTTTTCATTGTCTCTATTAGCCTTCCCTGGAATTTATAGGGATTTTCATCTTTCTCCTGCATGACTTCCTTTAGCTTATCATAATTTACCGCCTTAGTAACGCACTTTTTCATCCCAGCTATTAAACAGTTAATCATGTAATCCCGCATTTTTCTTCCCTCTTCAGTTTGGTAATTCCACCCAGGGTTTGTTAGGGGAACTGCCGTGAAACCCACGGGGAGGTCTCTATTAGTTGCATGGAGCTCGTCTGCATGAACCTGCGCAGCTGCTATAATCTGTGTTTTTTCCTCTGGGGTGCAGCAATTGGACAGAACTATTTGTGCATCATCCCAGGTGAACTCAAAGTTAAAAGTTAGAGTTTGAAACTCCTCTGTAAACTTTGAGGGATCTTCCCCAAAACCTTCCTAGCTGCTGCTTACATCGGTGTAGGTCAGCCCATGGTGAAGGGGATGCGTGAACCTTTACTATTCCTCCCCTCCCCATTTGGCACTTCTCTTAGAGGAAGAATTTTTTTCTGGTTTTGGGTGGTAAGAGACTTTACTTCAGTACGCCCTGTTAGACTAGTTTTCGAGGGAGGGAGACATTTTAAAGTTTCTTTGGAGTGGCAGCAGATTTTTCTGCAGTTATCTCCCTGCGCCAGCCTCGTCTTCTGAGGGAGGAACTGTGCTCTTTAATTTCCCTATGATGTTTGTGAGCTCCTTTGCTAATAACTTTTTTTCTCTGGACCAGCCTGGTCTTCTGAGGAGAGGCTGCGCCCCTTACTTCCCTTGCGGTTTGTGCGAGCTCTTCTGCTACTACTACTCTCCTCTGCACTGATCTCTTCTGGGGAGGAGCTGCGCTCTTTGGTACCCCTGGCGATTTTGGGGGTTCTAGGGCTTGGAGACCTTGGGCTAGAAGAGCCTCGGATTGCCGGGATAGTTTAGGCAGGGAGGCGTGACCGGTACCAGCCCAGACTTCTTGAGTCTTTACGGACTCTAGGGGAGCCAGCGGCAGGGAGGGAGCCGACACGGGGGCACAGTAGGGTACAGAGGCTGCGGCGGTAGCAGCGGCTGAGCCTGAGCCAGCGGCTGCGGCGGAGGCGGAGGCGGCAGCGGCAGCGGCGGTAGCAAAGCCTGAGCCGGTGCCAGCGGCGGGGCCAGCGGCCCCCCCCAAAGGGACTGATGCCCCCCGGGGTCCAAACGGACCTCCGTGTGGAGGAAACATCATTAGAATGTCGTCTATGGGATCTGGTTCTGGTTCTTTTTCCCCTGTAGCATCTGCATAGAAGATCGGCCGCCCTTTCCTTTGAGGCTTGATACAGTGCCATGAAGGCTTGAATGTAGGGGTTTCATCCCATTTCCTTTGCCTCTTGCAGAAGCGATCTAGCTGCAAGATGGTGTTGTATTGCAAGCTACCATTCACTGGCCATTTTTCCCCGTGTTCTAGTTTATAGTTAGGCCACGATTTGTTACAAAGGTCTTTGAGCCGTGCCTTGCTTAGACATTCTAGTTGTAGGTCCTTCCAGTGTTTCAACAGGCAAGCCAAGGGGGACTCCTTGGGTATAGAGGCAGAATTTCCCATTTTAAGTATTCTGGCAGCAACCTATGAAAGAAGGAAAGAACTAAAACAGGATGGTTTCTTGGCAAAACTCTTAATGCAAAAAAACCGCTCCGGGGGGGGGGGCGCAGCGTCGCGGCCCCCAGCCCCGAGGAGGAAACACTTTCGCGGGGGGGGGGCGCAGCGTCGCGGCCCCCAGCCCCGAGGAGAAACACTCGCGGGAGGGGCGCGGCGTCGCGGCCCCCAGCCCCGAGGGGGAAACACTTTCGCGGGAGGGGGCGGCGTCGCGGCCCCCAGCCCCGAGGAGAAACACTCGCGGGAGGGGCGCGGCGTCGCGGCCCCCAGCCCCGAGGAGAAACACTCAGCGGGAGGGGCGCAGCGTCGCGGCCCCCCCAGCCCCGAGGAGAAACACTCCGCGGGAGGGCGCAGCGTCGCGCGCCCCCAGCCCCGAGGGAGAAACACTCGCGGGAGGGGCGCAGGCGTCGCGGCCCCAGCCCCGAGGGAGAAACACTCGGCGGGAGGCGGCGAGCGTCGCGGCCCCCAGCCCCGAGGAGAAACACTCGCGGGAGGGGCGCAGCGTCGCGGCCCCCAGCCCCGAGGAGAAACACTTCCGCGGGAGGGGCGCAGCGTCGCGGCCCCCAGCCCCGAGGAGAAACACTCGCGGGAGGGGGCGCAGCGTCGCGGCCCCCAGCCCCGAGGAGAAACACTTCGCGGGGGGCGCAGCGTTGCGGCCCCAGCCCCGAGGAGAAGTCAGGGGTCCACTTTGACCATGGACGTCTCCATAAGTGACCTCTGAGTTACCCCAAGCGTCCCTGGGGCCTTCCCGGGCATCCACCCCCGACCACGACCTGCGTGTGGAGCCGGACCAGCCTGTCGTGGGTTTCCAAGAGATAGAGGAAAAGTTCTGCCTTAGTTGGTTGCTGCCTTCTTCAACCTTGCTGACATTGCTGCATCTTTTATTAGGTTTTAAGTTTTTTGCCTTTCTGTCATTTGCTGGACTTCTTAATAAATTTTAATTTCTGCCTTGGCGACATTTACTGGGTCCCTTACTGGGTTCTGCCTTGCTGCTTTGGCTTAGTTTACTGGGCCTTCCACTGGGTTTGCCTTGCTGCCTTTTACCCTTTTTTCTTTGCCTGGGGCTAAAGCTGCTAGAGGCCTCCTTTACGTTCTAATTGACCTCCTGGTGTTTCTTTAATCCTAACCGGTTTTCTTCCCTATGTTATTCTGGGATGAGGAGAGAGAAAGGGACTGCTAGCTGTAATTTGGTTTTCTAGAATTTTTTACTAGTGGGTTTCCTCCCACCCCTCCCACAGTGATAGGTGACCTGAGACAGACAAAGGAGGGGTGCCTCTTTACAGAGACCATTCAGTTGCTTGTCTACCGGTGAAGAACTTAGCCGTAGTGGACTCAGCAGTTGTGACTTGCGGCCGACCTCTATGTCGGGCGCCACCATAGACCATATGTTCTTCGTAGCAGACAGCCCACTCGGGCTCCGTAACCTTTGTGGGACCTTAAGGGTGCCGGTCGTGGAGCCACAGACTCACGCCTGATAGGAGGACCTATCAGGGTGCTCATACACACACTCACTCACACAGAGGTTATCACATTCCTCCCCGTCCCCCTAGAGATTTCCAAGGGAGCATACCTTCACGCAGATTTTCACGGATTACCTCCTTCTGGGGGACTTCACTGCACCGTCCCTTCGTTGGTCGCCAAAATGTTGCAGGTGGACCCCACGGGTGACTTATGTGAGGCAGGAGGAGAGAGAGAGATGGTCGCTTTCTCCCCAGCCGCCTCTGCCACCCGGACCCGCTGGGCAGGCTAAGGACTGATAAAGTCTGCGATGAGCCTACTGCGGCGTGGGCCTGAGCCCCACCAGCCCCACGAGGTGGCCGTCAAGCCACGCCTGATGTCCGCTTGATCTCTAGGCACGGGAGTTAATCCCCACCACCCGAGGTTTCTCGGGGAGCCACGGACTCAGGCTGGAGGCGGAATTGCTCTTTGCAGGAAAGGAAAGTCAGTCCTAGGCCTTACCCAGGTCTGCCTCGAGGTTCTTGTCTTCCTCGCAGAAAAGAATTTTCAGGAGTCGACGAGCAGTGAAGTAAAGTAGGTTTTATTAAGGAGGTTTTAGGTGAGGGGAGGGAGAGAAAAGAAAAGGAGGAAATAGCGCTCAAGGGAGAACATGGGCTGCTCCAAAGGCGGAGAGCCCCAATTGATCTTTGAATGGGCTTTTTATCCCCCTTTGACTGGAATGTTTTGGGGTCTTCCTTGAGCTGGGTCCTGGGCAGGAAGGATGATTCATTTCCCTCAGGAGATTTACATATTCCTTTTTGGCCTTTCCTTCCTCCAGGGTCTATTGTTGATAATGGTCCCATCAAGTCTGGTTTCCGGCTTTTAATCAGGTGTGGCTCTGGAGCTCCTCCCCCAGGAATCCATTGCCATGTGGCGCCCCCTGTCTGCCTGCCTACAACACTTCCCCCATCCTAAAACCTCCTTAATAAAACCTGTTTTACTTCACTGCTCATCAACTCCTGAAAATTCTTTATCCGCGAGGAAGACAAGAACCTTGAGGAAACCCTCCTGGGTAAGGCCTGGACTTTCCTTTCCTGCAAAGAGCAATTCCTTGTTCCAGCCCGAGTCTGTGGCTCCCGAGAAATCTTGGGTGGTGGGGATCAACTCCCGTGCCTAGAGATCAAGCGGATATCAGGTGTGGCTTGACGGCCACCCTCGTGGGGGCAGGTGGAGCTCAGGCCCCCGCGGTGCAGGGGGTTTATCGCAGACTTTACCAGTCCTAAGCCTGCCCAGCTGGTCCTGGGTGGCAGAGGTCGCTGGGGAGAAAGCGAGCATCTCTCTCCCATTCTGGCCTCATATAAGCCACCCATGGGATCCACCTGCATCACTATGCTTTTTCATTGCCTTCAAAAATGTATTATAGCATAAACTAAGGATGTTGATATTTTGCCTTTAGATGAACTGGTTACCGCTTATATTTAGAGGATTTTTAATAAAGGTAATCAATGATTTTACAAATTACATAATATATGTATGCTAGAATTTTTGAAACTATAATGCATTCTACTTCTGTGAACAATATGTCCTTTTCTTCTAAGTTAAATATATCTATGTGATGGCCTAGAACTTCAAGTTTTTACTTAAAATGTTCAGTAATCACAGAACTCTATAAAAAATATAACTTTGTAGAAGGTCTTGACCAGTGGCCTCTTAAAAAGACTCCTGAACGCAGTCCTTTATGCTCTTTCTTAATTTCTCACTCTGCCCTAGTGCAGCCCTGACAATTCCATGCTCATTTACACCACTCTTCTGGCTAGGGTTGCTTATATGGGAAGTATGTGCATGGTTCAGGGCTATTCAAATGTTTTGCATTTCTTTATTGAAGCAAATCAGTGTTTAGTGAAAGAAATTTAAAAAATATACAGAAAACTAGAGAGAGAGCAAGACACACACACACGAGAGAGAGAGAGAGAGAGAGAGAGAGAGAGAGAGAGAGAGAGAGACAGAGACAGAGAGAGAGACTGATCAAGAAAGAACACAGACTTCCCAAGAGTGGAAAAGGTGGAGAATGACTTTTTTAGATGACGTTCTATAAGTTGTCTGTTCCTGGAGTTCTCTGCAAACATAAAAGTCAATCTAGATTCTTCCGAGGGAAAATCTTGGACTCTTTATCGTGTCTATCTGTGTGCTTATCCCAAGTCAGTCGGCCTTGGTGCCACATGTAGCAGTACTAGAAGGAATGTGAGGAGCCTGATCTTGCCTGAATAAGTTGGCAGCAGATTAATTTAAGCCTCAATATACCCTATCGTGCCCAGTCCCCTATCCACTATTTTCTGTCTTTTAGAGTTGAGCTATATTGCCTTATTCTGATAGACTCACCACTTAATAGTAATGAATAAATTGACACATTATTTACTATCTCTTCCTTTCCTCAGTTTCCTCATCTTCATGTGGAGAAAATAATCTCCAAGTGGAAAAGATTGAATTTTATCATTATTCAAATTGATATTTATGACATGATTTGCTTTGATAAATAGAAGGCATAAGTATCCCAGTCTTAATAAGTTTAAATTATTTTTATTGACCATTAATCAGAGAAATTAGAAAATCTCATCTTATATCTGCCTTTGTAGAATAGTCTAATCATGTAGTTGATAAATACTTTATGGCTTAATAGTGAAAAGTACCAGGCATTTAGCTTCATAAATAACACTAATGTAAGTAGGTTATCATAAGTCAAAACTACGAATTCACTTTGCTTCCCTTTAAGGAAATCTTTAACTCAGAATGACAAACAGATGATAAATTAATTTTATCTTCACAAAAAAAAAGATGTATTGAAATTTAAAATGGAAAATTACAGAACATTTCCATTGTGTCCTTTTTTTAGAAAATTACTTCAGGTATGAATGTAAGACAGTAATTTTCTTCTCTCCAGCATTTTTTTAAATTAAGGAAAAGCACACTTTTAAACATAACTGAATACAGAGAATGGTAGGAATTATTTAAAGTTATGTTATGGATGATGACAATTTCTCTTTAAAATTTCCTGTTCTTAAGGGTTTTATTATAAGGCATTTGCCTTTTCTGCAAATGACCTTAATATAATTCTAGCTCTGAGTACACCCTATCACTTAAGTATGTACCTCCCTCCCATGACCAATATTTTCTCTTACTTTAAACAAAGTGGAAATATTTATAAAATTATCTTATAATGTGCCTTCAAATGTTGCTTTCATATCTTGACACATCAAGAATGAAATTCTTTCATAATTCAATAAAGGAAAGTAAATGTAATGAAATAATTATGATAATTATGGAAAAGTCTAATTTTGAAATCAGACAGCTCAGAAGGACAATGTTGGTGACATATTTCAGTGATTCAGCAGATTAAATTGTGAGTTATTTGGCGATATTGATTCCATACACACACAGGTACGTACACACACACACACATATATATATATTTATAATAAATATATTACCACCACCCTATATATATATGTCTGGAGAGTAATATATATATATATATATTACTCTCCAGACATAAAGTTATTTACCTTTTTTTCTCTTTTTTTTCCTTTTTGGGCCATACCTGGGAATGCTCAGGGGTTACTCCTGGCTCTGCGCTCAGGAATTACTCCTGGTGGTGCTCAGGGAGATGCTGGGGCTAGAGTCGGTTGGCCGCTTGCAAGACAAATGCCCTATCCCTTGTGCTGTTGCTCTGGCTCCACTTATTCAGATTTTAATACTTCCACTCTATTTCTTTTTTTTTTTCCATTCCTACACTTTGGAACCAAGTGTGATCTAGGTATTCCCTGCTCTAAACTAGTGCATTTTCTCATTCAGTTATTATAGTTGTCACATATACGTTGATATTATCCTGTATTTACCCTTCTTCTTCTAGCTTATTTCACTTAACATTATGTCTTCCAATTGCAGTAATGATGATGAAAAAAAATTGCATAGAACTAGTCTTTATATAAGCACTTCAATTCTGCAAGTTCAAGACTGCAAGAAGGATAAGAATAGTGCCTTTTAGATATTTCCTATAGAAATATGCATTGCTGGAGCTTATCCTTACTAAGTTCACACTTTAATTTCTATTTTTTCAAATACAATTGTCTTAGGAAGGAATTTAAAAAAGACATTAATTTGACATTGATTTGTCTTTTAGTTTGTAGGATTTAGTTTTAAGTTTTTAGAAAAAACATATTAGGAAGCTGGTCATTATTTTTTTCATAATTTTCCTTTAAAAATAAAACTTTTATTAAGACAAGTAATAGTATTAATTTTGATAAAGAAATTTATTATATGGAGGATAAAGAAAAATTAATAACAAAATACTTGAAGAACACATAACCATATTTAAATCATATTATATCACAACACAATCCTTTAAATCATATTTGGGTAATGTTTAAATGAAAAGTGTTCATGTGTAGCAAAATACGTGGTGAACCTTGAAAATCTGTCTCATATGTAGTGTCATATCCTTGCCTTTTGTATAGTAAAGTGCTATCAGCAGACAAATACGAGGTTTTTAGTGTACAAAGGCATAAACATAGCAATGCCAGTAAGAAATCAAGTAAAAATAAAGCCAACAAGTAGAATGCAAAAAAAAATTTATTTTCCCACTAATTCTACGACTATGTTTTATTTGGTTTTCTGTTATCAGTTGATTAAATGATTTTGGAGTTAGGACATATGTCCTATGATTTGATAGACTTAAATTTAACAAATGACAAGAAGCAAACTTGTGAAGTTGACACACAGAATGAAAGAACAATTCCTGATAGTTTTGCATGGTGGAGTAAAGAGAAGGTTTTGCAGTTGTTAGGAGTCATTTACAACTCACTTGTTTAAACTTGTTGACAAACTAGTCAAGCTAAATAAGACAAGCTAAAAAAGAGCAGAAGGATGTTTAGTGCATATTTAAAATTGTCTCTGACTTATAGTACATAGTGCTCACACATTCAATGACATTTTAAAATAGAGTAAACCAGATCTTCTATAACCTCTTCTAATAACAAAACAAAATAGATATAGAAGAGACACATTAGTTCTACTTTAGAGTATCTGCAAGTACTGAAAGATGGAAACCTATCATGATAGATATGACATTTGGATAAGTACTCTTTCCATTGGTTTTAAGTTTCCAGAATATATTTATTAATATGCCTTCTTTCACCAGTCTAGGGAACACAAATAATGTAGTGACCAATATTATTAAGTTTGCATACGCATTATTTTTGCATTGATGTAATATTTTTCTTTTTAGACTTCCAAGCTAACTATAGATACTGTGACTTATGATTTTCATTTACAGTAAGACACACAAATTTAAAATGTTTTTGACTACCTATTATGCAAAATTTATAAAAATTACATTGGCTTGAATTCCAAATTAAAATAGACATTTGATTTTTTTTTGCCTCAAGGAATTTTAACACTTTAGAAGTGAATAAGTAGTACAGATAATTTCTTTATTTCATATTTATATATATCCTATTTAATCTAAAATGATTTATGAATATATTTTTCTATAACAGGATCAATGTAGTGTAGTTAAAGGATATTTAATAAAAATATACTGAAAAGTGAAGCCAGAGAAAGTCCCATTTATATTGCAGAGTCTAAAAGATGTGTACTTTAGTAAGAGACAAGAGGGGAAATGTCATCAATAACTTTAATATGAGATAAAGAAGACAAATTGCTTTGATAAATCTGAGTAAAACTTTACTTATGATTCATTATACAGAGTAATTCTTTATTATAATGGAAAATCACGAATATGCATGAAATACTCCAGTATTCTGATAACACGTTTTTATGAAAAGTAAGGGGAAGTTAAAAACAACTTCATAAAAAGCCAAAGAAATACTTTTCTGTATAGCTCTCTTATTGATCAGTGCTAAACTATTTTTTTTTTATATTCAGATTCTGGGAGATCTCTTCTTAAACTTTGCAGCCTTTTATTCCCGTTCCATGAAGTAGAATTTTGCACGAAGGAGACGGTGGTTCTATCCTGTTAGGAATTTTGGGACAACAGCGACATTGGTCAGGCAAAACCTTTGATTGAAGATGATGTGGTCAATTTCATTTGTGAAACTGTCCACCAGGAGATTCCCATGTCCAACGTTTCACTTCAGCCTTCTGGAACTGTGAGTTCCCATGAATGATCTTGGTGAACATGATGAACTCAGATAGTCTCTCACCCTGTTCATTCCAGTCTAGGCCATGGGTCCTGACGTGCAGTTCTTTAGCAGATCTTCTCGGTTCAATCTTGGCATTAAAATCACCGACTAAGATCTTGTACAAGGTGTGATCTTTGGCACCATTGAGACAACATGGGAAGATACCATCATAGACAACATCGATGAGGAATACAACCGACTGGTTCAGCACTTCCATGATAGTGAGAAGAATGCCGAGAGAGAGAGAGCCACAAAAGGATGTCTGTCTTCAAAAACTCTCAAACTCATTCACCAATGTGGCAAGGCACGAGCCTCAGGTGACCAAATGCTAACATCCGAGCTTGCAAAGCAGTGCAGAGAAGCAATAAAGGAAGACCTCAGAGAGAAGAGCAGAAATACTGGAAGATGCAGCAGAAGCTGGGAAAAGCATTCACAACACCCGCCTGTCCTTCGCCAACTATAAGACCAAGATGGCTGCCCTCCGATGTCCTGATGGATCTATCACATCTTCCAGAAAGGCAATGGAGATGATTATTCATGACTTCTACTCAAATCTCTTTGATAGACACGTCCACCTGTCCACATACCAAATTCTGCAGGATGGATATGTGGTTCCCAATGTTTTCCCTTCTGAAATTTGACATGCCATTCTGTTGGTAAAGAAGGGAACAGCACCAGGCCCAAACAAAATCAGACCCGAACACCTGATGAATCTGCCATCAGTACTCATCAATACATTGGTCTGGCTCTTCACATGCTACCTGTCTGAATGCAAGGTGCCCTCCCAATGGAAAACCAGCAGGACAGCTGTACTGTACAAGAAGGGAGACATTCACGACATTGGCAACTATTTCCCCCATCTGCCTGTTGTCCGTCATCTACAAGAGAATCCCACCCTCAAGCAGAGCCTGGCAAGCTACCTGTGTCTTATTTGATATGCCAAATACCAGTAACAATTATAAACCTCATTCCCATGACCTGATGGAATGGTTTGAGGCTCTTTATGTTACTGGAGGGAGCAGATGCCCTTGGGCTACACTAGCATGTGACAGGACATATGGAGATGTTACTGGTGTCCGCTCGAGCAAATTGATGATCAACGGGAAGGCAAGTGATACACAAATAGTGATTTGTGGGACCAGAGAGATAGCAGTGTCGATAAGGAACTTGCCTTGAACATGGTCAAGTTAGGTTAAAACCCCAGAACCATATATGGTTTCCAGAGCAGCCTGAGGAGTAATGTCTGAATGCAGAGCCATAAATAATCTGAGTACTCTCAGGTGTAGCCCAAAACCAAAATAAATTTATCATTAAAATTAAGTTGATAAAATATTGCTCTCAGTTCTAAACATGATGACAAATAGACTCTGAAGACAATTTTAATAGGTCTGTAGATTTTTCATGAATTTTAAAAGAACACTAAGCATTTTTTTTTTGCTAAAAATTAAACATAATTGACCTGTTGATTGCTAAACAATTCTACCTTTGAGTTATATATACATACAATTTATAATGTTTTCATACCCAGTTTCATTAGCTTCTATTTTAATATTTTAAATTGCTCTAACAATCGAAATTGATGTCTCAAGGACATCAATTTTTTGTTTGGCTTTTTGGGACACACCCAGCCACACTCAGTGGTTACTCCTAGATCTTTGTTCAGGAATTACTCCTGACAGGCTCAGGGGACCCTGTGGGATGCCAAGGATTAAAGCAGCTTTGCCTGTGGCAAGACAAACACCCTACCCTCTGTGCTATCTCTCTGGCCCCAGGTCAAGGAAATTTTTACCATGCTGTTTCTTTTCAGGTAAAGAAACTAAAGTTCAAATAATCTGATTTACTAAAGAATAGAAAAGGAATGACATGATACATACTCAGAGCATCTGTAATAATGCTGCCATTACTGTGTAACATACAAAACAAAACTCAATTTTGTCATTACAATTCAATCATAATGACTTTAGGTATAAATTGCATATTATGCTACAGACACTGCACTAAAAATTGATTCATAATTTTCCTTCATAATATCCTTAGAGGAGCAAATAGTTATCATGCCATTTATTAGTGGCGAGATATTAGTGATGAAAGGGAATTTGATGTCATGATTTCAAATGTGGTGGAGATTACATTGTCAGTATCTACAAATATTTACATCATCTGAAATCACAGAGTGCATATTAATAGAAAAGGGTTTTATATGTGCATTTAATTTAAGATTTGTTAGTGAACATTCTCATGAATAAATGCAGTGACTATCACATTAAGAAGTGGGGAAAAAAAGAGATACACACTGACGAAGGATATATAGAGATGGAATTCCACAGAGCAAGCTCTTTATCACACTGTCTAGCATTCAGATCCTGGGTTACTATTTCCTAATGTTGGGGCATTAGAAACTAGCCTAATGCATGCAATTTTTATTTTCTTATTTGTAAAAATTATAAAGGTACACATATAAAGTCAGAAGAGATATAGTCCCATTTCACAAGGTCCTAAACATCCTAAATTTGAGACGAACATATTCTTTGTCAAAGGATTCAAAGAGACTTTTCTAGTCATAGGAGTCAATATTTTCCCAAATTATTAATTTTGCATTTCAAAAACACTATTAATCTTTTTCTGTGGTATCTGAAATATGAATAAGTGATAATCTTTAATGATATATAAATCTTGCATTTTCTCCATTCTAGGTGTGAATAATGTAATTATCCTTGTCATAAGATTTAATGAATATAATAAGTTTGGTACATAAAATGAGAGTACCTGTAAAAATAAGGTCATGAAAATGAGAAATTAATTATTGTTAGTATTCAAAATTCAATATAATACATAAAGATTAATTTACCTGTTCTCTAGCTTATAGAATTACTGTCAGTAATTTAGGGTGATGTTGTATAAGCACTGTACTTCATAACCCTAACACCTCCATTCTCAGTAAAAACTAACCTTTGATGAATCTTTTTTTTTCTTTTTAAAAATTTTTTATTAAATATTTTATTATACCACCCTGAGATATACAATTACAACGTTGTTCATGTTTGGAGGTTTAGGTCACGCAGTGTTCCAGCACCCTGCCCTCCGCCAGTGCCCATTTCCCACCACCAATGTCCGCAATTCCTTTCCCCTCCCATAGCCTGCCTAAATGGCAGGTTCTTTATCTCTTTTCTCTCTCCCTCTCTCTCTTTTCCTTCTCTTACACATTTGTGGGCTGCACTAGCTACACTTAGAGGCCATCATGTGCATTTTTTGCCTGCATTTAATGCTCAGTTCTAGGTTGGTATTAACCCTTTTGACATTTATTCACACATGTTCCCTTCTCTTTCTTTCCTAACCTCTGACTCCCAAACATTTGCTGTAATTTCCACTTTTGGTAAGACCTCCTGATCCACGTTTCGCCTGACATTGGATTTTGGTGTCATAATATGTGTTGCAGGACTCCTAAGGGCCTCTGCATCTGCTCTGGATTGCCTCCCACAAATCACTCCGTAGGTAAGGGGGTAGTCTAAATATGGCAGTTTATCCGACCATGTATGCTGTACTAGCTGGTATAAATATTCTCCCATGCTATCACAATCATCGTGGGACTAGCTAGATCTTACCAGCATATTAGCCTGGCCACGTAAGGACACCTAAGTAATTAGACCAGAGAGAAATGCTGTTTGCTTCCAAACAAACAAGCATGGCTCCCTGATAAAATATAAAACTACAATGAAGTAGGGGAGACTTGTGAAGGCTTGGAGAAATATTTAACTGGCATTGGTGTTGATCTTTGGTACAGTGACCTGCCATCTCAGAAACCCCCTTCTCTACATTTCAAAGGCATTCCGGCTCAAAACATTAGCACAGTAAAGGCCCTAGGTGAGATGCAGGGAGGGACTACCTAAGGTCATTGGACCCTCCCTGCTTTCCATAACAATGGGAGGAAGGTCTGAGTTGCTGGGAGTATAAACTTGCAGGTTCCCGCTCTCCCGGGCTTCTTCTTCCGGTGGGATCTCGCCTTGTGAGCATTTATTCCCCTTGGAAGTTTCACACGTGGTGGTCGCCATCTTGGCCTACACGTGGCTGGGGTTCTAGCCTGGAATCCTAAGCATCGGGTTTTTCCTTTTGCTGATTTGTATGCCTGAACCTGTGATAAGTAAAGCTTTTTTAAAACCGCATCGGATTCCTGAGTGTTCATCCATTTCTCGCCGGCCGGAGGTAGAAGGGAACTTCGCTTCCCGGCACTGTCGGGGACCCGGCGGAGCGCCCGACAAATATGTATATATTTTTATGTCATGCAAATAAATGCAGTCATTCTATGTCTCTCTCATTCCTTCTGACTAATTTCACTCAACATGATCCTTTCCATGTCCATCCATTTATAGGCAAATTTCATAACTTCATTTTTCCTAACAGCTGCATAGTATTCCATTGTGTAGATGTACCAAAGCTTCTTTATCCAGTCATCAGTTCTCGGGCATACTGGTTGTTTCCAGGTTCTGGCTATTGTGAATAGTGCTGCTATGAAAATAAAAGTGCGGATTGTGTTTTCGCTGTGTGTTTTTGGCTTCCCAGGGTATATTCCCAGGACTGGTATGGCTGGGTCAAAAGGGAGCTCAATTTCTAGTCTTTGGAGGAATGTCCATACTGTTTTCCAGAAAGGTTGTACAAGTCGAGCATTCCCACCAACAATGTATGAGAGTCCCCTTTTCCCGCAACCTTTGATGAATCTTATTTCTGTGAACTAGGCCCCTTATCTACTGTTCAGTAAGATATTTTTTAATCAATTTTTATTTTAGAAAAATATTTAAAATCTAGGGACAAAAGCAAGAGAACAGGCGTTCAGATGCATGGCTTGCCAGTGGCTTTCCTCAGTTTAAACCTTGCCACTACATATGGTCCTCCAAGGCTTGTCAGGAGTGAACCCTGAGCATAGCCAAGAGTAAGCCCTGAGCACTTCTGGATATATGAGACAAAAACCAAAGTGTAAATATTTAGATATCTTAAATATTACTGAGTTACTGAATCTAGAGGAGGGCACTATTGGCTAAGGAAGAGATTTAGGGCCCTCTGTTGAGGAAGTTAGATATAGTCAGAAATTATCAGTATGACCTAAATGGGTGCCACGTGGCCACTTTGTCTACAGCCACCTCAAGTCTCATTTTCCTTTCAGTAAGTTATACCCAAGGTAGGGGTATTTAAGTGGGGAAGATCAATGCTCTACTATTGGAGTTTGAAGACTTTTGTAGAGTAAAGAAAGCTACCAAAGAATTTTTGAAGTGGTGGTTTATATGCTGTTTTACTTTTTTTCAAGCCATGGGTCAGAACATGAGCAAATGGATCAGGAACCATTTTGTTTCCAAGGAGAAACAATAGTTCATGTTGTCAGAGTACTTCAAAAGACTTGTTTGTCAAACTGTTGAGAGTTAGCTATAATTAGAATTGGCATGATAATGAAAATGAAAATCATGTCCACTAATATTTGCCATGTATAAATTAACATTTATTTCAAGTCCTCCCAAATAATGCTTCAAGTTAAGAACTTCACTTGTATCATTTGTCTTCCCGTTGATTAAGTTAGGAAAAATGAAGTTATAAAATTTGCCTATAAATGGATGGACATGGAGAAGATTATGTTGAGTGAAATTAGCCAGAAGGAGAGAGACAGATACAGAATGACTGCATTTATTTGCATGGCATAAATATATATGTACATATTATGATGCCAATATCCAAGGTCAAGTGAAACATACATCAGGAGGTCTTGTCAAAGGTGGAAATTATCACAAACGTGTGGGAGTCAGAGGCTAGGTAATACAGAAAATGGAACAGTGTGCTAACAATTGTCGAGGGTACTAATGCCAACCTAGAACTGAGCATTAAATAGAGGCAAAAGGATACACATGACAGCCTTTTAATGTATGTTCTGTAATCCATAGTCTGGAGGGAAGGAAAAGAGAAAGAGAGAGAAAGGGAAAGAAATAAAGAACCTGCCATGGAGGAGGGCTGGGGGAGGGGGAGGGAACCGGGGGCGTTGGTGGTGGGAGATGGGCACTGGTGGCGGGATGGGTGCTGGAACACTGTATGACCAAAACCCAAATATGAACTTTTTTAATTGTATATCTTTGTAACTGTAAAAATAAAAAAAATTAAAAAGGAAAATTATCCTTTTAATGAAACATCAGACAATAAAAGCAATAGATGACTAGTACTTAAAGAATATTTTTATATTTCTATGCAAGCCTCATACTATCATTATTGATGTTTTCTGTTGACTCATAAAAGCAGAAAATGTTATAAGAAAAAGTGGGCAGAATGCTTAATGGTCATGTAACAGAATATGTCCATTAGAATGAAGGTGGCCACATTGAAAAAAAAAACAGAAATTTGGCACTGGAGTGATAGTACAGTGGGTAAGGCATTTGCCTTTCATGTGGTGAATCCAGTTCGATCCCTGGCATCCCATATGGTCCCTCAAGCACCGCCAAGAGTAGTTCCTGAATGCAGAGTTAGGAGTAAACCCTGAGCGTTGCTGAATGTGACCCAAAAAGCAAACAAAAACAAACACAGAAGTTTTACATTTTCTTTTTTTTTTTTTAAGTTTTCTTAATCCATTCTCATAGGATACAGTTTTTGATCATGCATTAATCCACAATGTCTGAGATCTTATTCAACACACAGTAATGTTGTAGTTTATAATTCTGGAATTCATACTGATTCCTTTGTTTGACATCTTCAAACAAAAATGTCAGTGTAAACCCAATGTTTACCAATCCTAATTCTTACACCTTTCTACCCATTTCCAAACCCTTTTACCTCATTGACACTTATTTTACTCTAAGCACCCACCATTCTTTTACCTTGGGGAGATCTCCCACTGTGCGGGGAAAGCTGGTGCACCCCATACAAAATCTTGGAGCAGGATCAGTGATCCCCTTCTACCCCAGGAGATCAAAGGCTGGTGGAGGGAGAAAGACACGAGAATCCAAAAAAAGTTTCAAAATGCTTTACTTACACAGGTTCTGGCAATCAAATCAGCAATAGGAAAACCCCAAATTAGGGTTTCCGTAGGCCAGGATGGCTGCCATCACATGTTAAGACCGTGCATAGAGGATACAGCCAAGACAGAGCACCAACAAAAGGGGAGCACCAACTAAAGGGACCCAGAAAGAAAGCAGGCTACAGCGTTTGTATTCCTGCAATACAGACCACCCACTCCTAAGGAGAGCAGTTAGGGTGAAATCCCCTCAGGTAATTGCTCCCAGGACCTCACCTAGGCCCTTTGAGATGTTAATGTTGCCTAGCCAAGATCTGCCTTGGAAATGCCTGTGCTGGGTAGAGAGAAGGAGTAGCTTCTGAGATAAACTGTATCTCATAGTACAAAGGCATGCATCTGTACCAATGAATATTCTATAGCCAGTTATATATTTCTCCAAGCTGTCACAAAAGTCTTGTCCTTTTACTTCATGGTTGTTCTGTATATTAGCTTTGATGTATCAGAGAGTCATGCTAGCTTGCTTGGAGGCCAATATCATTTCTCTCTGGTCTAATTACATAGAGATCCAATGTGGCCAGGAAAATATACCAGTAAGATCTAGCTAGTCCCCCTATGATTGTGGCAGCATGAGAGAATATTTATACCAGCCAGCATAAAGTACATGGTCAGATAAACTGCCACATTCAAACTGTCTTTCTCCTGTCTACAAAGTGACCTACAGGAGGCAACTCCAGGCCAGATGTTGAGGCTCTGGGCAGGTGTACTGCAACAATCATTAACATACTAAATAAATACAAAAACCTGTAGTTGAGAATTAACTTCAATTAAATTTTAACACATTTTTGACTCTGTCTTAAAACACATTAAAAAACAAAATCATGTGAGAGGCCAGATATGATCAAAAGAGCCTGATGCTCTCTATTTTATCTTAAACATTTTTCCTTTCTGTGATAAATTATTTGAATCTGAATTGATCTTTCCCATAAAGTTTAAGAAACAGAAAAGATGTCTTAATACCAGTGGTTTCCTGTCACCTTACTTCCTGGAAAGTAAGGTGAGGACTGTTTATGGTGTTTATGTTGAGGACTGTAGTCAACCCAGGTTCAAACCCAGGCACAAAATATGGTAACAGGAGTATTCCGTGAGCCTGAGCCAGAGCCAGAAGTAAGCCATAAATAGAGTAAATGCTTTTCAAACACCCACCTCAAAAAAATGTAAAGGTTGAGTTAGGAATATGTGTAACACAGCAGAAAAAAAGTTGCAGTATAGATTTCCTGATGCAAGTTCTTGGGCCTCACTGACAGAATCTGTACTCTGAATACACACGTTTCTCAACCTCAAACTGTTTGAACATCCCATCTCCCAGAAGAACCCTAGGTTTTAATATGCATTTGGCTCTATTTGAATATAGTGTTCATCTATTCTGGGAATGTCTAGTCAAAGGGTCCTTGTCAAGAAACATACGTTTATTCCATGTCTTTTGGGGTAGTGTTTTCAACTTACATTGTTATTGAGCCTTGAAAATTTGATACAAGATATGAAGTCTAAATTCACCCAGCATATACCCAATGTTACATTTTGCTTTTCATTTTAGGGGGATCCAGTTTTACACAGAATTTATTTATGAAAATAATTGTCTTGTATCTCTATATTACTTTAATCGTGGATCCATCCTTCCCTAATATCATATAATTGTCACACATTAGTCATTCATTTATTAAGTCATTATAATAAAATTTAAATTCTACAGCAGTAATAAAGTTGGAGTGACAAGGTTGTGATCAAAATTATAAAATGGAACACTTTTTCTATATTATAAAAGTCCTTTCCCATAATAGAATTTCTTTATAATTAACTAACTGTGCTTCTGCAAAGTAGTTTTACTTTAGGCATTATAACTGAAAGTTTTATTGCCAAGCACAGTCTCCTATGGACTATTTTTCTTCTCTCATTTTATTTATTTAAAAATTCAGGTAGCAATAGCACTTATTTTATAACTCTGTTATGAGTTCTACCAATATTATGCAGAAGAAACATTAAAAATATGACATAGTAGGTATTCAGTAAAACGTGCTATGATTTTATAAAAATGAGAAAGATACAAAAATTTTTAGTAGGTGCAAATTTAAGAGAAAGTAGCCTTCAGAAAGCCTAATATGAAAATGTCAATTACAATATTTGCATTTGGGGTTAAAAAATACTGTGGAGTGGATTTTCTCTCGATTTTAAAGATTTAAACTTGTTTTCATGAAAGAAAATGAGTCTTTATGTGAAACCATGGATGATGCATTAAAATTTGGATGCTATAACTTTCAACTATTTGTCAGCACCAACTCTATTATCGCTCCATCCAAATTTTTCTTGCCTTCTATCTAAGTATAATAATATGAGAGGGAAACATCACTATATTTGTGAATAGCTAACTGTTATTTTTGTCTCAATACAATCACAAATCATATCACATAGCCCACTGTGAATTGCTTGAAAATAGAAAATGGTAGATTAAATAAAGTCCAGGGATTTTATTTTGCAGTATGTCTAGACATCCAGGGAGAAATAATTATTATTCTTTTCAACTTAATTATCATTCCAGTCCCACATGAAATGTGTAGAATTTCTCTTTTGCAGGATGTTAGAAGGAACTGAATCTACAAATCCCACCACCCAGGAAAGATAGCTTTCCGACTCAACATAGCAAGTATATTTATTGCAGAGATACTTGACTTTGTGTTTCTCTCTTGTGCTTCTATAAATCAGACTTTTATCAAGGAGTAAAACTATTTTTTGTGTTTATATTTGGTCTAAAAGTGAAATTTAATAGACTGTATTTCATGTATGACTAAAATGTATGACTTCCTTCACAAATACTGGCAATGTTCACGTGTTCAGTTTTCTAAATAGATTCTGTGGTTATTTGGAGTGGTTCTTTGAATGGCAGTATTAATTTTATGTTTTTGTTCACATTGCTTTGCATTGTTCCAATGATTTTTTTTGTCTGCCTATGCTTACATAAATTCAATTTATGGTTGAAGGCCTTATTAAAGCTTCTTGTTTTACCTGTATGAAGCCATTTCTGACTGCCTACTATTAGTCCATGGTGCCTTTCTCCTCTCTACGACACTGATTGTGACATTTTTTAATATTAATGATCAGAAGTGATCATATCTGGCTGTTAGGTATGCAGGCATACAAGGTGGAGTTTGCAAATTACAGCAGAGACTCTAAGACAAAAATAAAATTTTATGCATTTTTCATAGACTTTTCTTCTGTATTCCAGAACCCATAAATTCAGTTAATAAAATTCTATTTACTGAACTCTTTTCCTGCCACAATCCTGTTCAGTTTATAACAAGTTCACTTTTGAGTACAGGGCTGTTAGTTTGGCCCCAGGTACAGGCTAATTGTGTACCCTATTTGAGACTATGGGTTACATTTACAAAGTGTGCTCTTCAAAACTTTTTGTTTCTTGTGACCTTAGTAATTTCAGCACACGTTCAGACTTTATTTAAATTTTATTTCGTTATTAATGTTAGAGATTTTGGTTTTTTTGGGGGCAAACACATTGGTGCCCAGGCTCTGAACACAGGAATAAACTTGTTAGGCTTGATTAATCGTATAAGAAACTGGGGCTTGAACCCAGGTCAGTCATCTGTGAGGCAAGCAACCTACCCACTGTACTATCTCACAATTCCCTTTAGGGGGTTGTCTTTAAATCTAAGGAGCTACTAGAAAATGGCAACCTTTTATTTCTTGCTGAGAAACAATAAAGGCATCAGACTGAGACCATTTTCTCAGCCTTTCTTTTTATCACAGGTATCATGGAGGGCACAGGGTACATACACATACACATGGTACATATAATATTCTGGTGGAGTTTATTCTGGGGATGTTTGCACAGGAAATTTTTATATGCAACATGTAGTTTAAGTTGCCTTCCAATTTATGGCTCAAGAATCCTATAAAGTAGATGCTAGTATTATGATGATGATTATCGGTTATGATCATGATGATGATGTGACTATGAAGCCCTTTAAAGTTTAGGTAGCAATAGTAATTAGACAACAATGTTATGATGTTAATAAGTGAGACAAGCAGGATCAAACAGTCTGGTTTGAGTTTTAAAGATAATCCAAGAACAACCACAGTTTACCAGACAACTGAAATGGAAACAGGCAACACACCCTCATTTTCAACAGCTCAATGCATCCAAGGAAACTTGATACTTAAGCATGGCTTATTTCTTTCTTTTATAAAAAAATGTCTATTTGATTTTTTCATTAGACCTTATGTCAATACTGTGGTTAAAAGTCTGTTCATGGCAATTAGTTACAGACATGCAATATATCATCTCCAATTCCACTATCATTGTATCTTCCCACCATTTCATCTCTAATTTTCCCACCCATCCTTAAGCCTGCCCCCCATAGTAGGCCCTCAATGATTTATTTTATGTTTCTTGTTATAATCTTCTACAAGAATGATTAAAAGCATTTCCTCAGAAGAAATTTGGTGAAGATTATGTATCTCATGATGAAGCTATTAAGCCCTTATATAAAAATTACTAAGTGATTGAGGTGAAACTTTCTGTATTGATATCTTATTAAAAGAAATTGGATGCCTTCTACATTACATTCTATGCAATCAGATGTGCTACTCCTGATTTTCCAGTATTGTTACAGCCATGCACTCCAGGAAGTCTGAAATTTTTAAGGAGGTGACATAGCTGAAGTTGAAATTTTAACTGGGTGGCTTATAGGGTGTGTGCATGACTGCCTCAGCTTCCAGAAGTACAGGAGACCGGGGGTGGGGGTAGCCCAGCCTCAACTCTGTGAAAGTTTTTTTTCAGTCGCAGAACCCATATGCCTGAGGTTTCCAACAGATTAATTTCTGGATGAGGCTCATCCCTAGCAGTGGAGTCCAGTCTTGAGCTTGGCTGCTGTGGAGTGTGGAGACCTTTGGCTGCTGGGGCTCTGTTTTGGAAGACGGGCCAGGGCCATTTCTAAAAATCGATGAATGATTAAATGAAGGAAACTTATTACTGAAACAGATGTCTCATAAAAATAATTATTTTTATTACTCTGGCATCTTTGCCTTAAAAAAGAATTGCATCACAATCAAAGCAATTAAGTTATGACTATATTTCTTTAAGTATGCAAACAAAGAATGGTAATACATTTTAGTGATATATCACTTCTGGAATTTCAGATATTCTTATATTTCTACTCTTGGAAATAGTCTTACAACATTGAAACATATTTTTTCTTATTTTTATAAAAGATATATCTTCTATATGCCATATAGCTAATGATAATATTATTATGAAATTTATATCATACTAACATTACAAAGTAAAAAAAGTTTTAAATTGTTAAGATAATAAATTTGATTATAATGATGTAATGATTAGTTATATTTACTTTCCTGTAAGAAATCAGAGGAGACTTTTTTCCTGATCTTTATTAAGTGCTTGAATATATTTAAGATATCTTTTTGAGTGTTTTGACTTTTGATTTTGATTAGCAATCTGTACTATCTTTCTCTCTTTTAAACTTCTGTGTCTGTCATTCTTCTAAGACCATCTAAGCTCTACCATTCGTCTACAGATAAAATTTTCCTTTTTAAATTATATTTGAACTGAGAGGATGACTACTTACTTTAAGATTTTAGATTCTGGAGTGATAGTCGAGCAGGTAGGTGTTTGCCTTTCATGCATCCCATATCCTTGCCAGGCATGGCCAGGAGTGCATTCCTGAGTACAGAGCCAGGAGCAAGCCCTGAGCATTGCTGGGTGTGGCCCCACAACTGAATAAAGTAAAAATGTGTCCTTGATTAATTCTATTTCAAATGATTCCGTCATTGTGCTATTCAATCTTTGCAGCATATTCTGCTGACCAAAGTCTTTAAACTGTATACAGAATCTTTTGATTCTGTATCATTTGTTTCTGCTCTTCATTAAGGTATTATAATTAAAAGTGTCAACTCATAAAAATCCCCCACAATTGACTTCTATTGGTACTCAGGATGAATAGGAATAGATGCTGTACAGTTGCACATTGATTTGCTTTTGCGTCACTATTCATGACACAGTCTAGCAACACCATACATTAATAAAAGTTTTATTCTAATTGTATTTTCCCAAATATGATTAACTTAAAAAGTACTTTTTTATTCATTATGCAAAAATAATGAGATTCGTGTTTATACATCCTACATTAAAGTGTAAGTATTTCAGAAATTATGTCTTCTTTTTTTTAATAAAATAAAAATAAAATTATTGAAAGGTAGAAGAGAAAGAAATTTCCCAATGTGGGGAAGAATTTAGTATAGAATTAAGTTTAATGTGTTATGTCTTCTTCTAAATAACTTACATTTGTATCTTAGCTTGAATATAGTTTATGTTAATGATTTATTGACTTTTTGTTTTAATTAGCATCATTGAAATAAATCCCCTTTTGTTTAAGTAAATACTTAACAATTTTGTGCTAACAAATTCATCACATTTCCCTTTCCCTCTTCAACCTTCTATTTATCTATCTGTAATTTATCTATCTGATACACTGCAGCTCAAGCATCTTACCTTGGTTCCCATTTGGTTTGTAATAATTTTGTTTAATAAAAACAGACTTTCATATGCTGATCAGGTCATAGAAACTTGGGTTTGAATTCCAACTCTATAACTTTATATGAATTTGTATTTTTCTGTCATTTAAAAATTGCCTATCTCTAAGAAAATATTGGCATTGGCAATTTGTATTAGAAATTGATAATGCGTGTATCATGTCTGGGATGCAATAGAGTTATATTTTTTCCCATTTCTCTAGTCTTATATTTAAACTTCCTGTCATGCTTCCTTTCATATTTATGGCTTTTGTATATTTTATAATAATTTTTCTAGTTCCTACCATGCAGTAGATACTCTTTTGACAAATGGTGGTGATAGCAATGTTTCTATTCTCAAAAGCATATGTATAAAACTGAAAAGCTAGGCTAACTGAATCTCAGAGAATCAGGTCTAGTTTTACAAAACAGTATTTCTTAGGAAACTGGGACTAGATTGGAAGAGATTTAAACATTTTCTCAAGAGAAATCGAATGTTATTTGTGGGATTTTATCAAGACAGAAACAGGATCAAATGGGATTTTACAGAGCACTACTGTTATGAAAATAAATTAAAGGAACAAGAAACTGAGCAGGAAAGTTTCCTGAGACAGTTTACAAAGGGTAAGAGTGATGTGAATAAGATTAGATACAGGCCAACTAGACAGAAATGGATGAATTAGATAAATATTTTGCAGGGAGACTCAAAAGACTCAATCATTGAATTGACCTTTTAGAACAGAAGAACAGACAATATTAGGGTCCAATTAGAGGCTATTGACAATGACTATTTAGGATTCCATATAATTTTATTTACTCTCAGTACATATCCTTTCTGCAAGTGTATTAGAAAATTCCTGTGAAGAGAAACTATAGTAAGAACTGACAATCATTTTCCAAATATTCTATCTATAATATATACCAAGCAAATATTCTATCAAGTGTAAATGCTTTATAATGCTAGCTCATTTAGAGACCAATTTTTGTTTTCTAGGAAATCTGTGGCATTAACTGATTATTTTAATGTCATGGGAAAATACCAAAACTTATTGTCTATTCCCATGGCTATAAGTTATTTTAACAAACCTCTGATGATTCACACATCCTAATTATTTCAGTTTTAGCTCACTCTTATCGTTAGTGGAACTGTAACCAAAATGAAAATGAATACTAAGTAGATTTTTCCTTAATTGATAATGACTTCAATGGAGATAAAGTGGGCCCGCTCAAGCAAATCGGTGATGAACGGAAGACAGCGATACAGTGAAAAGAAATGATAACTAGTAAACAAGTTTGCCATCTATACATAACTCTAATTATGAATTTATAACATATGGAAATATATTAAAATAATTGTATGGAAGCAACTTCATAACTTGTTCTTTAATGTGAATATGTCCAAGTGTGCTCGTGACATTAAAAAGTACACTAAAATACATATTTTTCATCATTTTCCCATTGATCTAAAAAAGAGGTTTCTGAGGAATATAAAGAAAGAGAAAGTATTGTTTATAGCATTATAATTGAGACATGATGAGAACCTAATTGCCAACTCACAAAAGTTTTTTTCAGAAGGAACTGAAGTTGAGTGAAACAAAATCAAAACTGTTCAAGGAAAGGTTTAGAGTAGTTGAATAGTGGGGAATGAGTTGCTAGTTATTTATCCCTGGTTGATGCTGTTGCTCTTTGGAAAAAGCAGAAAATCATCTGTTTTCTTTCCTTTCATATATAAAATGGCAATTAAGTGAATGAAAGGTGAAGTGAAGTTCCAGGCAGGGATACCACAGACGCCCCACAGAAGACATCACCAGTATTCCTTCCTGAGAAATCTAGAGTTATACTGTCCTTCTCCATACAGTGACAAAATGTGTGTTACTAATTAGTTCTTGTCCCATGTCTGTTGATGTCTTGGTAACATCAAAAAGTAAGTTTTTGTAATATTTAATGTGTCAGGTGTGCAATAATTGAATTAAATGTTGGTTTTATACAGATAAATAAATGCTAGACATCTAAGTACTCTAATATATGAAGAAAATGCAAATTGATTATATATTAGATTGGATCCTTCCCTGCTTAGAACAAAGCACTTTTTTAAATGTTAATTGTCTAAATCAGACACTATTCACAAATATTTTCCACTTTATGTCATCCTCATTATTTTACTCAGGCTAGTTAATTTTCAAAGCTAAATTGAGTTCAGATTTAAAAACATCAAAATTCCAAAACAGATGAATATTTTCAAAATAATCACACTAAAACTTTAAGCTTTTCTTTTGATTATATTTCATAATTTTAGGAATTCTAGTCCCTTTGAAGAAGGTGAAGAGAAAGGAAAAGAAATATTTGTATAACTAAATCAGAATTTAAATGAATTACATACAAGTAAAATGATATAAGGAATTAAATGAAATAAGGAATATATTTATTATATTAGGGACCAGAGACCAGTCCAGCAGGTAGCGCATTTGTCTTGTTTGTGGCTGACTCAGGTTTGATCCCTGGCATCACATAGAGTCCCTAAAATACTGTCAGTTGTAAGTCCTGAGTGCAGAGCCATGAATAATCCCTCAGCCTTACAGGTTGTGACTCCAAAAAAGCATAAAAATATTATTATATTAAATGAAAAATGATTTGACACTGAATGTGAGTTATGGGAAAATTTTAAATTGTTGGTTAATTACAATAGCAGACTATCATTTTTAAGTTCTTAAAAATTGTATATTCTTTATTTGTACAAAGTTTTATTTTAGAATATACAGAAAGAAGGAAAAATTTATTTCAAGTCTTGCATTGGTGACACCTTGTTCAAATTGTCCTTATAAGTGTACTGAAATAATTTAAGAGCTGAAATCAAAATTGAAATCACTAAGTGCTTATGGGAAGAGACTGCTGACATTATCGAGAATATTCCTTCTGCCTTGGCTTTAGGATAACCTTTAATCAGAAACCTTCTCTTAGACTTTTCAGGCACAGCAGAGTGTGTTTTAGGGCACCAGACTCATTCAAAGGAATTCTTTGAAGAGTCTGACACTAATCTGCCTGCAGATGGCCATTTACAAAAATGTGCTTCCTGGCTGGTTTTCTTCAAAAATCAGTACTTTTGATGATGCATGAAAGATGATTCTTTACTCTGAGCTCACCATTTCAAAACCTGTAGGCTTGTTGAATAAATACCTTTCTCTTAAATTACTGTGTTTCCTGATTGATCAGAGTCTCAGGCAGCTATAGAATTAGTCCTTTGTTTTAATATTGGAAAAAAAATTGGATCCCTTTCACCATTTTTTACTAGCATTTTTTGAGGATGACAGACTTCTGGGATAAAATGAAAGAGAACTTATAAGTCTTTATTTAAAAGAAAATGATTTTATAAATCTCCAAATACCCAGTGAGTGTTTTCAAAGGAAAGGGGAAGTAATACATCACAGGAATGAGAATGACCAGTTGGTGAACAGATAACTCCAGTTAGCCAAAGTTATTAATTCTTATACTCTTTTATAATGAGGATGATCTAACTCAAGCGGTAAGTTAAAGGTGCACATTCTCAGGAAACTCAATCCCTGTACTTAAAGTGTGTTACCATAAAATTCTTTTACAGTAAACCCAGAGCTACTGTGGTGGTACAACTAGGAAAGAGAATCCATGTCCTGAGGTTAAGGGAATCTGGATACTCTCTTCATTCTAATTCTATGTGGATACAGAAGTCACATCTGTGGGCCTCATAGTAGATAGACATCAGAGTCTTTTTTGGATAATAGATTTTTTTTGTAAGTTGATAATTTTGCAGGTGATATGAAATGATGGGACCTTTCCATGCCTGAGTGCTTACTACTGCCTCTTAACAAACAAATTCTCTCTGTTTAGAGTCATTCGTTGACCCTGTCTAGTTTTATTATAAATTTCTCACAAGCAAAATTAATTAAGAAATGATTCCTTAGTTTAACATGGTAGCAACTAACTTATTTTCAAACCTCAACTTAGTACTTATGAACCTTTCTCTATTGAGCATTTATGGACATTTATCTTCCTTTTGACATGTGCTTAATGATATTGATCAGGAAAGTGTCTAGAATTAATTGGCAATAAGAATTGGGGACTGAACAAATGAAAGGAAAAAATCTGAGTGTAAAATGATACTGAAACTCACCTCTGGATTCTGAAATTAAATTCCTTCTGTGAAAATACTTAATGTAATAAAGTATATATTTCTTTTAAAAAATTTCTTTCTGGTTTTGGGTCCACACCTGGAAATGCTCAGGTCTTACTCTTGTCTCGGTTCAGAGATCATTTCTGAAGTGTTGTGGGAAATATATGCAGTGCAAGAGATTGAACTTGAGTTGGCTAAATTCAAGGCAAGTGTCCTTACCTGCTGTACTATGTCTAGGGGCTCTAAGAATATATATTTTGATATCTTAAAAGTTTCTATGTTAAGCACACAATGATAAGATTCTGTAAATGGCAGCTACCCAAATCAAAAATTTATTTGAACTATGTCTTTGAAAGATCAGGATTCAATAATAAAAAAAGGAGATTTAAAGCAGCAAATTGATGGAAGAAAAGGGGTGGTTAGGTATCAGCGCTGGTAGATATTAGAATCAGGAATAAGAACTAAACTAGCTGCTTTGACTGCCAAGTACGTCATTATACTTCAGAATCACCTGCACCAAGAAGAAATGTGAGAATCCTGGAAAGAAGTCAGAAACTGATGTAAAGTACTATGTCTGATAAAATAGGTGTCTGTTTCCCATTCCCATAACAGGACAATTCTCCAAAGAAAGTTTTTCTTCAGCTTTCATAATTTTAGGAGACACTATTGTTGGATTCTAAGTTGGAGTAAAACAGCAAAGAATTCTGGAGTTGAAAAGTTCCAAAATTTCTAAACTCTATATGAGAGGCATTCCCAAGGGAATAAAAATAATGCTAAGTTCAGGGAATGTAACAAAACTCAAGTCTTTGTTATGAATAATAGAATTTATTAAAAAATTCCTATAAAGTCCCTTCTGAGTCTTCTAAAAGTACTTATTGACTTGCATAGAACAATTTTTAATTATTCAGTGTAATTTGATATTTTAGAACACTATCATCTTGTCTCGTGAATTTTATTCTAAAATTTAAAAATCTGTGATACAAAGAGAATTTTTAAAAAATATTTGAGAGTTAATAGCTAGATATAAAGAAGCCATAACTTTCAGAAATGTGTATGCAATCATTTGTTTGGGCTTCTATAAACGTTTTTGCTGAGTAGGAGGCTGTTTTCTCTCCAAGTTTTGGCCCCCATAATCCCAAGATCAGAGAACGCATTCCATGTGTCTCTTCTCTTCAGGCTTCTCGTATTTTCCTAGCAATAGGCAGAATGTCTCAGCTTGTAAACATACCATCCAAATGTATTCCCTATATTTCCTGGCCACTTATGCCACTTTATGTCATCTTTTCTACATGCACGTATCTTCTGTTTCTCTGTCCAAATTCTTATTTTTTGCAGAATACAACACCTTGACTAGTGACAAACTCTGGCACACTCTGTGTTTTATTTTTTTAAGTAGAAAACTTTAATGAAATGTAGAAGAGAAATGGAAAGGAATTTCTCCATTGCGAGGAATTCTGTATAGGACTAAGTTCTACTCTCTGACTTTTATCCTAACAAGTTACATCTGCAGTGAATCAATACACAAATAAAGTCTCATTCTGACATGCTGTGGATTGAGATTTTAGCACAACAATTCAGAGGCAATATAATGCAGCTGACATCTAACACTGATTTTGAACTTCAGTTTCTTTCTTTATTAATCTTCATCAAACACTTAGTATTTTTCTAACATCTGCTTTTTCCCCCTTACATGTAAAACTTAAGATTTATAACTTATTAAAAGGGGTACATAAAACCGTTTAATTATTCTTCTTCACATCATCTTGTTGATGTTGTGTATTTATTGCACTTAGTTGTATTGTATTTAGTTGATAAAGAGTATCAACTAAATACGTTATTTGCTACAAGATTTATACAACAACCCAAATATAACAAATACAAGATTTGTTAAATGTCAATATGGCTGGCCTTATAAAACTGAAATTAGATTGGGTCACAAATGATGGTAATAAAATAGAAACTTAGTGGCAAATACATAGCCACACGGAGCTACTATAGCTTGAGTTTAAATCAATGAACAAGTAAAATTTATTTCTTTTCTAAGGTGTTAGAAAGAGCCTCTGATAAATTTGGCATTAGAAAGAGCTTAGAAAGAGCTGACTAAGGTGTCAGAAAGAGCTTCTAATAAATGATCTTATAGATGTGTCTCTTTAGATATATTTTTAGATTATATAAATATTAAAGGTGAAGTTTGATAGGTAAAGTAGTAACAGAGAGATCATCATTATTTATAATAGAAAAGGTAATTACAAGTTGAGAATTCAGTTTATATATATATAAATAAATATGCATACATATATAAATGTATATACATATATTATATAAATTTATGTGTGGATATATGTGTATATATGTATATATACACCATGCTATCTGTTTAAAATGTAAGAATGCTTACATTTTAGTGTTCTGTGCTGAAGAGAGAGCAATGACCAAACAAGCAGAAATTCTTAGTGTAGTGGAGATAAGGGGATGATACCAAACAGTGCTCAGGAGGACCAGGGCATCATTTGCAATTCTCAGTCAAACCTGCAGTAGGTGGCATCTTACTGCGTAGGCCTTTAAGTACTAGGGATATCCAAGTCACACTGCAGTGCTCTGATTATAACACGCCTTCAACAAGATGATGTGAAAAAACAATAATTAAAATTTGTTTTATGTAACCCTTTTAAATAAGTTATAAATCATAATTTTTAAATGTAGGAAAAAGCAGAAGATAGACAAGTGTTTGATGAAGATTAGTAAAGAAAGTTTTTCTAATTTAGTAAAGATTAGTAAAGAAAATTTGAACTGAAGTTCAAAACCAGTGTTAGAGGAGAGCTGCACTATGTAGCCTCCGAATCATCATACTAAAATCTCAACCCCCCACTTGGCAGAATATGATATATTGCACTGCAGATGCAACTTGTTAGAATAGATACATATATACAGGTCTATACCTAGAGATGATGGATATCCAAGTGGGTCAGACACAAAGCTCCTTAAGCACTACACGATCTTTTCACCAAAACAACGTTAGTTACAATTTGTTAAAAAGTCATTTAAAAAGTTAAATAATAAATGTAATCTGGTCTATAGATTGCTCAACGGGCTGAGTGCATCCTTTTGCGTGCTGGAGACCTGGTTTTGGTCACAGCATGGTGCATGGTCATCTGCACTCTGACAGCTTCCCCAGCACAGCTTTGTGTTTGGAGAGACTTCCAAACATGAAGATGGCAGTAGCCCCCAAGCATCACCAGGTAGAGACCCCCAATATTTAGTTTTAATAAAAATAAATGAAGATTTAGAAATAAAAATGCACCATTGAAGATGTTTTGTGTTTAACGTACTTTATTAAAATGAATTTTAAATAATGGTTTTCCAAACTATGAATTTAGTACTGGTTATGGTTGGTGGGAGAACTTTATTAGTCAATATTTTTCCTTCCGGTTAAATATGAATTTTAACAATATAAATCATGTATCAACAGCTATACAAATGAACTATTGAATTTTTTCTAAGTAAGGGCACCTAAGAATAAATAGCAAGGCATAATCTAAATAACCCAAATTTATACACGGTTTTAATTGTAGGAAAGTTAGAAAACAAGGACATGAAAAAAAAATCAAGTGCAGTTCCAGAACTTCTCAACTAACAGAAACTGGGGCGGATGTACCTTTCCCACGCATTCTTGCAATAAACATAGAGACTAAGAAGACAATAGGTCCTAGGAATTCTTCTGGCCCACTTGTGCACACCAATCAAACTTGCCAAGCGTTCCTGAGTACCCACATACTTAGGGATGCTCTGATACCACTCCTCTATACCCATTTTCAAATTCTAAAATAAGAAACCCTGAAATAGGTGAGCTGGGCGCCTTGAATCACTCTTCTTAGTCTGTTTTGATCTATTGTGTGTGCTGTTATTTTCTTTTTTATTTTCGTTTCATGTTTCCTTAGTTTTCTTTATTATTTATTTTTACTATAGTACCTTGGCATACAAAGTTGTTCATAATACAGTTTTTTCAGGCATTCAATGTTTTGACACCAACCTCCCCCACAAGTATGACCTTCCCTCCACCACTGTCTCTAATTTCCTGCCCACATCCCAAGTTTTACTCACCTTAGCAGGCACAAGCAAATTTGCCTCATATTGCTTGTTACAACAAAATGGTAAATGACATTGTGAAAAAAAAATCAATAAAAGTAAATTTGTCATCATTGTTATCTCACAATGGTGCTACTAATGTCATTGTCTGGGAATTTCCTGAGCTTTTGGTGCTTCTTGTTGAGCCATCCCTGCTTGCTGGTTTTGCTCATTGATCTTGGTATACTTTTGCACAACTTTCCCATCAAATCTGCTTTGCTCCTTTTAGTACTGTGAAATTTGGAGGTACTGTGTTGCACACACTCCAGGAGCTATGGAGCTGGAACATTTGATGGCTTGGTTGCTTAAGAGGATCAGTATGGAGTTAGATTGTTTCCATGCTAGAAGATGTTGAATATGGGTGGGAGAGCTGGGCCATTGAGAGGGAGGGGAATCTACCGCCACCAATCTGAGAAGGCCACAGAGTTCTCAGCTCAAAGATTTCCACCTGGAATGCCTATTTCTGACAACCTCTTCCTCTGTCTACTATTTCATGTATCTCAATTCTTTGTTCAACCTACCAATACCTATACAAAATCCTGTCAGCAACAATTTTGCTCATCATTTCTGTAACTATAAAGATAAAATGATACTATTATTAATAATATCTATTTATGACTTATACGATGCTCAACATTTCTATAAGCATTTACATATAATATTTCATATGAAAGAACTTTAAGTTTCATTGTTGTCTCTATAATCTTTAACAACTTTGAACTCTTTGAAATTAGGTTTTAGGTCTCCTAAATTAATTTGATGACTTTTTTCTAATACTAACTAGTTCTTATATTTTCTCTTCTGGCACTCTTTTTAGGAGTCTAGCTAAATCTTTTATTTATTTTACTGGATAATTAAATTTACTTGCAAGTGTCAAATTAGCACATATATATCACAGTACTTGGAATATACTCTTGTCCTTTATTCCTTTGCACAAGTCAATTGGTTAGAACCAGCATCTCCGTCCCACAGCTATCCCTTCATATGTCTTTGACCTTGTCCGTTTGTGATTTTCTTGAGTGATAGGCATGTTATACTGCTCTGTATCTTTACACTTATTTCAACTTAAATAAGTATTTCTGTACTTCGGAGAGAAAAAAAAGAATTTTAGATATTGAGGTTGGTCCTGAGGAAGGACTTGGAAAGGAACCGTCTTCACTCTTTACAAACAGATTTTTTTTATAGTTTTGACAAGATGGCCTACCTTCAATAAAGGAAAATTTTACCTTTATGCTAAGTTAAGAAGAGCCAAAGTCTTTACCTTTGCCAGGCTCCTGGAAATTCCAGCATCCTGACTGCAGTCTTCATTCTATAAGGGCCGGAATCAGAAATGTAACCTAGATGTGAATATCATTCAAACTTTAAATAGAATTTTTATATTCCTAAAATTTACTAACAGATGCCAGATGCCAGGGTTAGTTGATTAAAGGGTATATTTACATTTGTGCATTAGAAGGGACTTTTTAGCAATTCCATGCTCCAAAGAAACATATTCTTCCCTTGAAAGAAGAAAGTCTCTGGGTGAAATAACTCTTGCAAAAATCTCAGTCCCCCAAATATTTATCTTTTACAACTATCATTAAGCATTTGTATTTTATAATTCATTTAAAATTAGAATACTCTGGTCTTGGAAGCAGGAATTATGAATAGAAAATAACTTCATTCCATGCACATTTACTAAGAAATCAGCCTTGTAAAAACTGTGTTCGGGTATTCATTATGAAGAAATTGCATTAATACCACTTAGCCTTTGTAACTTCCAAGTACAACTCAGATTCATACTTCTATAACTGAGGAGAACAAATTCAGAAGATAGGAGTAATTTTATTTATATTGTACCCCACAATAAATATGTGATGTCGGCATTGTGGGAATAAAAACAAAATCTAGCTCATAAAACTGGATTGCTAAACTGAATCATAGTGAGATACACAGCTAGCTATAAGGTTGTTCATGATTGGGTTGGTTTCAATCATATAATGTTTCAACACTCATCCTCTCACCAGTGTACATTTCCCACAACCAGTGTCCTCAGTTCACACTCCTCACTGACAACTGATTCTATGGCAGGAGCTTTTCTTCAACCTTCATTGTCTCTCTCTCTCTCTCTCTCTCTCTCTCTCTCTTTCTTTCTCTCACACTTTCTTTTAGGCATTATTGCTTTCAATACAGATACTTTAAAGTTATCATGTTTATCCCTTTACCTACTTGCATCATGAAAATTTTTAAAATGATTGCAAATGTGAAGTTTTGGTCATGGTCTTTGCCTATATCAAGATATTGGTAAACCTTTGTAGAATAAATGAATATGTAAAGGTTCTTTAGCTAGCCTACCATATTGGTATATAAAGGCTTAGGTCTCCTTTTGCAGTGTTCATGATATGTGTGTTGAAGGATAGTCTTCCCCATGCCAACAAATTGTTTACTGACTCCAGCTAGGTATACAACAGTTCCACTGGATGCTGCTCAAAGATAGATTCAGATTTTAGAAAAAGGTGTCACTGCTACCAGACTTCTCCATCTTCTACTTATGTTGCATGTATGTCCAGATTGTCACCGGTGGGCTTCTGATTTATGACATTCGACTGGAAGCTACAACAGCACCCCTCCTCAGAGCTCATCAATTTGCTGAAGTAACTCACAGAATAGTGAGAAATATTTCACTTGCTAGGTTAACTATTCATAAAAATTGAATATAACCAGAAAAGAACAGAAGAAAAAAATGCATAGTATAAAGAAAATTGAACAGACAGAACTTCCTTAATTGGATCCAGAACAGAACTGATAGAAATGACTGCAATCCACAAAATAACTGAATTTCTGTCCAAAACAGATTCATTGAAAAAAACTGTTTACTGCTTCAAAGATATTTTGATGATAATATACATAGCAAAAAAGGATGTTTGAAGCACAAAATTGCTTTAAATGTGACATAACAGAAGAACAGACTGTCAGATGTAGACCGAAGCAGCTGAGGATGATACAGCTAAAAGAACAAAGAATCAACAAAAAATTTGCCAATTACCTGAGATGAATAAAAATCTTCACTATGAGAGATATAGAAATGGGCCTCACCGAAGCCACCTTGCTCCAAGCAGTTCCAGGCACTCTTTTTGACTGCTAACTTCTAAGATCTCCTCATTGGTACATTGGTGCCTGATTTAATTTAATAGCAAACCACTCTAGCTCATCTTGTGTCTGACTGGTGTTTTCGCAAAAGTGGATATTGTTTGGCCAAAACTTCCAGAACCACCATCTGACTGTTCAACTATTGCTTGCATCAAAGCTAACAACACCAAACCTTTTAGCTCACTTTTTGTCTTTTTCCCCTTTTTTGGTTATCAGGACACACCCAGCTGTGCTCAGGTGTTACTCCTGGTTCTGCACTCAGAAATCACTCTTGGTGATGCTTGGGGACTATATGGGATGCTGAGGAGCAAACCTGGATGGGCCTTGTGCAAGACAAATGCCGTACCCGCTCTACTATCACTCCTACCCCCAAAACAAAAGGCTTTTTAAAACATTCAGAAGACAATGGGGAAATGCAATGGCTTAAAGTACGGATGCCTAGATTACACTTGGACTCGGAATACAGGGAGAAGAAAAGAAAGAGAATAAAGGGTAAGAGAAAAAGAGACAGAAGTAAAGCAACAGGGTCAGAGATCAAGAGGACTCAGGTATGATGGTGATGTTAAGGAATGACAGAGCTAATTATCCAAACCAGAGTCAACACACTGGAATTACATGAGCCACAATTTAATAACCGTATTTAAAAGGTGCCTGTTGAGATGGCAGGCTTGGGCTTGGTTGGGGGGTACAAGAGGGAATTTAGGAGCACTTGTGGAGGGAAGTTCCCATAGTGGTGAGATCGGTGATGGAACATTGTATGTCATCCCATATGGTCTCCAGAGAACAACTAGTAATAATTCTTGAGAATAGAGCCAAGAGTAACTCCTCAACATCACTGGGTATATCCCCCCAAAGCAAAAACAATACAAACAAAAAATACTTGTATTGTCACCTCTGGAAAGCAGAAATAAGTGCTGTGTTTAGTTGGAATGTTTTGTGCTGGAAGTATTTTAATAAAACAGACAAAGTGAAAAGATGTACTCTTAACCAAATTTAACAAATTGCAAGATGCTGTTTAGATTGAGATAAATTATATTAATAATTTAAGTATATTTTAATAAATAAAAAATGAAAATAATAATTATTTATTGTTATAAATTGTTAGTAAAATTGTCTTAAAACAATTTAAAACCATCTTAACAAATCTTCAGAACCCCCAACATTAAGCAGATCCTCAAGACAACAACGTGGGGGGTAAAAGCATGTTTCTTTTCGTACCCTTTAGAGGTACACCACTAGCTCATCAGGCTGCCAGCTTCTGCATAAGTACCCCACAGGCTCTTTGTGGATTTTGGCACTGTTATGTTACATAATTCATCAAATCACTACCATCGGCAACCGATCAACTTCCAGCTCCTCCTACCTCACCTCATGGGGATGGGTAACTGAACTGCCTACCTGATTTATCATAGACTAGATTTCCTCTGATAACCACCACCCATTTCTAGGTAACCTTAGAACATTCTAAAAGTCAAAGACTAATATAACAGAAAACACCTTATCACTCTGCATAGGAAATTCAGAGGTTTTTTGTCTTTTTGGGTCTCACCTGGCGATGCCCCTGGGCTACTACTGGCTCTTCGTTCAGGAATTACTCCTGGCAGTGCTTGGAGAATCATATGGGATGCCAGGGATAGAACCCGGATCATCCATGTGCAAGGCAAGCCCTACCCACTGTACTATTGCTCTATCTAAAATAAAGAATTTCTTTCTTTACTTTTTTCTCTTTTATTTCTTTCTTTTTTTTTTTGTTTTGTGGGTCAAGCTCAGCAATGCTCAGGGGTTACTCCTGGCTCTGCACTCAGGAATTATTCCTGGTGGGACTCAGGGGACCATATGGGGTGCCAGAGGTTAAACCCAGTTAGGTCACATGCAAGGCAATTGCCCTACTTGCTGTAAATATTGGCTCCAGCCCCAATATTTAATGCACTGTTTCTTTTTTTTTTAATAGTCCTTTCTATTTTAGGTCACACTCGGTAATGCTCAGGGATTGCTCTTGGCTCTGCACTCAGGAATTACTCCTGTGGGTACTTTGGGGACTAAGGGATACTGGAGATTGAATCTGGGTGCAAGCAAACACTGTCCCATCTGTATTATCTCTCCAGCCCCCTGAAAGCTTGAGCTTCTTATAAATTACAATGTTCATATCCATTTTTTATCATTTATATATATTCTAGATTTAAATCTATTGATTTTGCAGTTATAGAATAAAAAGCATTTTTACATATCTGCTTTTTTAAAATTAAAGTTAAAATTTACTTATTTTATTCTCTGAGTCAAGCAACAGTAACTGACTAGCAATTGTTTTTCCTATAATTAAGGTCTCAGTTTAAAGGAGTAAACAAAGAGGTGAGGTAAAATGTGAGGCAGTTTCAAGACTGTTTTATATAAAGCAGCAGTAGCACTCAGGCTATTCAGTGTGCATGGGCTTCTTTCAGGAAGAGAGGATGTGACTGGAATATGGAGATAAAATGATGCTTGTTAAGTAATTTCAACTAAGGATCACACAAGTTACCTAGAAACCTGAGGGAAGTCTTAGACCTGAAGCAAAGAGGAGAATATTGTGAGACATTAAATGTGCAAGTGATTTTCACAATGAAAGGATCTACTTTCCTGTGTGTTACATTTCCATTCCAAAGCTCATTGCCTTCTGTTTTTGTAATAAGTTCATTCTTCTTTAATGGCTAACCATTCCAACACATTTGTCTCTCTTGTGCTTGATTTAATTTTCTTACTGGTGCCAATCATATTAAAAGCTCTTTGTATTTATTTTTCTGACTTTCTTTTCACAGTTGGGAAGTTGTTTCCCATGTGCCAAGCACCCCCAAACTCCACAAAAAAAAACCCTTCTTTTGATAAAGTAAACAAAATTGAGAACTATAATGGAAAAATGACAGGAGCACAATCAATGTCCATGGAAAAAATGCATAAACTATGTTCTATTTCTGTACTTTATTTTAAACTACTTTCAAGACAAGAAACTTGGAAAACATTGTCAAGTGGATAATGGTTGCCTGTGGGGGGTTTTTAACCACTTATTGACTCCATATGAGTTTCACAAGTATTCACTTGTATCATTTGTATTACTTGTCTTCCCGTTGTTCATCAATTGCTCCAACAGGCACCAGTAACATCTCCATACATTCTGTCACATGCTAGTGTAGCCCAAGGATATCTGCTCACTACAGGAACATGAAGAGCCTCAAACCATTCCTTCAGGTCATGGGAATAAGTTCTATAATTGTTACTTGTTTTTGGTATATCAAATATGACACAGGCAGCTTGCCAGGCTCTCAACATGGGTGGGATACTCTTAATAGTAGCCTCTCATCTAGTGCATTAATTGATGAACTGCATGGCTGCAAAATGGCCATGCAAGATGGGGAAAGATCAGCTTTTCTGCTGGGTGGAGCTCTGAGAGCTGTGGAGTCTGGCTGTTGAAAATGGCGGCCCTCATGATGTGGTGGTTCCTCTGTGTTCTTATGAGGTTCTGCTGGGATGGCAGGCCAGGGCTAGAACCCACCTTCCCTCCTGGATGCCTCATGATCATCTGGGCACAGGGAGAGCTGGTAGCAGCTCTTCCCTGTGTATTTGAGTCTCTGAATCAGGCATACCTGGGCGTGACATAGACTGCTGTAGGGTGGGACTCTGTTGAGCAAGGCTTTCACAAGTATTAAAGTTATTATATAGGAATTGGAATGGCCCATGTCATTCTAACTCAAGAGTCCTTAGTTAATAGGAATGAATAAGTCACTGAGAAGACAATTTCAAATCTATTTCTCCTGGATATTTTAGTTATTGACTTGTTTTTTCAATTCATCTGTCACACAAATAATCCAAAACCTCAAAGTCAATCAGATTTCAGAAAACTTAGTTTAAAGAACTTATAATTATTTGTACTTGAAAAGAATGAGATGCAAATAGTTGTCAAAGATGCAAGCATAGAGCCTAGAGACAATGAGACTTTCATCTCCAATGCTGCTTCTGACTATGAAAGATAATGACAGTTTTGGTGTTTTGCAATTCATTCCTCCCTGGAAGTTGTACTCAGGGAACAAAAATAAATGTGTCATAAACTCCTGCTCTTGCAAAAATTCATATTCAGAAAGTATATAGTGAACATAAAATTTTATTTGGTTATTTTAATTTTGGAATTGATGTCATTTGAACATTTTAAATTCATTCCAGCAATCAGATTTTATGGAGCATTATTATTATTATTTTTAAAATTTTTGAGCATTATTTTTATGTACTGCTCTCCCATTCCCCCACCAGTCCCAGAACATTTAGAAAACAAAGTCATTTTTGTACTTGAAAATTACCAGTAGGTTTCACAAATTTCCAGGGTGGGTATCTGTTTGATTCAGAAAAAGCACAGTTCTCTATATTATATGTTTTTGGAGAAAATACTAGAAGAAAATGCTACCATTCAGTCATACCTACTCAGTCACTGGGCTGTGGAATTTAAAGGCATTGCATATATTGTGTTATTCTTAAATCAAACCCAAGAACTAAAGTTTTTATCCTTATTATTTAAGAAGGCAAAGTCAATATGTAATGTATCTGATCTCAGTCACATTATGATTACAATATTAACTAAAAGTAGGTATATTGCAAAAATAATGGGAAAAATAGGAAAAAAATTGCTATTTCCCAGCATGTAGATTGCAATTTGTCACTATTAGGAATGTGTGTCAGTGGTAAAACGTTTTTTTGAATGTGTAAGAAACTGAGTTTAATCCAACCAACACACACACACACACACACACACACACAAATGAATGTATCTTAAAATGATGATGCAGTAATTGTTTCAATATTTTTGAGCTAATTGCATTTTTAACATTATAACAAAGGTTTCAAAATGCTAAGAATAATAAATCTGCCATGAAAACTTTATGAATGTTTATGCATGGAGCAATAAATTTGATTTTTTGAGAATGAACTCTGGAAATCTGATTTCCCAGAAAAGATTTGACCTGCATTATTCTATGGTAACTGATCACAGATTTATGCCTAAGGTGATTACTGAGTCTAACTATGGGGGCTTGAAAAGTATTTATTTTCATACTAATGAAGAAATTGTAGCTGTTTTCACCTAAGAACACTAAATTATAGGTGGGGCAAATGTCAGTATTGGATAATGCAATGTAAGTTTTGTCTTGAGGATTACTAAAATTACATTTTGTAAAGTTTGTCATTCCTCTAATTGTCATTCATGAGAAGCGAAATACAATACTAAAGAATTTGGGGCTGGAGTGATAGCCCGTGGGGGGGTTGCCTTGCATGCAGCTGACCTGTGCCGGCTGGGTTTGATCCCCCGGCATCCCATATGGTCCCCAGAGCACCACCAGGAGTAATTCCTGAGCAAAGAGCCAGGAGTAACCCCTGAGCATTGCCAGGTGTGACCCAAAAAAGCAAAAAAAAAAAAGAATTTCATCTAGTCATCCTGCAAGCTTGCTATTTAATGTAGAGCTGGAATTAAGTTACTATGCATTACCATTAATATAGCTAAGGACTTAAAATGTGCCATTCACATTTTATTATATTTTCTTTCCTGGTATCCTTAATAAATTTTTTGAGTTATTGAATGGAGGGATCATTGTATGGAGGAATAACAGGTGAAGGTACTTATTAAGAAGTGTCTTCTTTTTGTTAGTAATTTGTAGACTTTGTGGTTTATGAGTTGATGAGTTTTAACTGGCTTCTGTTCTTGTTCACATTGCTTGTAAGTACCTAAATCCTCTTTAACTTTATTCCATGAAATTAAAGTCTGGAAATGAATTTAAATATGCCTTCTAATCTTTTTAGCTAGATATTTGTTTTATGGATTTAGTTTATATCCTGGATTACCCCTTCGTGCTTTCACAGGCACAATCAAAGAGTCAGGTTCAAAATGAGTGTCAACATTAAATTAAATGAATTTTCTGCTTATATTTCCATTCAAATATAAAAGCATAAGGTCACTTCATAAGAATAAGACTGCTTATCACCACCCTTATTATATTTCACATACTATATGTAGAATTTATAATTTCTTGAGAAGCTAAAGTCTTTTCAAGAAAGATACAGTTAGTTATGGATAAATTGTCTATAATCCAAGCTTCATAATTTAATCAGTCCCTATTACAGCTAAAAAAATAAAATCAATTTTATGTAGGGATCCTTTGGCAGCAAATTTAAGGAAGCCATACAACCAATAACTGGAGAGGCAAAATGTCTAAAATCTTAGAAATGTTTCGAGAGACGAAATGTGTCCAAATATATCTTATGGCCAGCTCATGACGGAGGTGACAGCCAGCTGGAGATCTCTCATAGGTAGTAAGGACACCCTGAGTGAAGCAGACTATGAAAAGATCACTAAAACCAAAATACTTCTCCTTGATCTTCTGCAGCAGTCACACCTAACCCAATGTGATGTGATGCGGCTTGGGAAAAACAAAAAACAAGCAAACAAATAAAAATCCGCTCAATAAAATTGCATCCCGTTCCAACTCAGGCCACTTCATTCTGGAGTGGCCTACTTCCCTGCTAGAGATTAATTTCTTTCTTATTGCATTCCATGGGAGTATTGTCCAGGCTTCTTTTTAGGGTGCTTAATTTTCTTTTCTGCTGAGGCTCTGTCTGTTTTCTGAAAAATCTGTGTTCTCTTTGAATTTGGCATCCTACCAAAATAAAATTTTGTTTCATAATTTGTGTTTCCGTTCCTGAAAATATTTCTCTGACAAAGTCAAGTACCTAGAGGTAACTGAATACATAAAACATAAGTACTGACACAGTTTTAACCATGTAACACAACAATACATTTAAATTTTCCTTGGAGTTTGGACCAGAAGTTTGGGAAAAACCTTGAGATACTGGTTAAAAGGACATTGACAGTGGTGTGTGTTGGGGGAGTAGGGGTAGGGGTCGGGGTGGGAACATTATATGTCTGAAACTCTTACAGAAATGTGAATCATGGTTCGTGAATAGAAACTGGAGAGAAAAAAGAGAGCAGCAACTAGAATCTCAAGAGATGTTGGGACTGTTTTTACCTTTCCCTTAAACAGCACAGATTTGCCTTCAGTCTGAAAATCACAAATCCCCCAAAAAAATTCACGTGGCAAAGACTATCTTCCATGTTACATAATTTAAATGAGTATCAAGCAGAGGCTGAGGTGAGGCTGCCAGGAACTCAGAGTCATAATGTGTAAGACCGTGGACAGATCTCTCAGTCCTGACCAACCTGAGCACACACCCCACAGATAACAGTTTGCTTTACATTGCAAAATGAACACAGATGGTGTCAAGTAACACAATAATGTAGAAAAATTACAAAACTGGAAACAATGAGTCACTTTTCTGTCATTTATATTATATTAAATGGTGAAGGAGAAAGATTTTCCTCTCTCCAATCAGAATAAAGCTCTCTCCACAGACCCTGATTTTTGGCCATATTTGATGATGCTCAGGGATTGTTTCTGGTAGTACTCATGGAACTAAATAAGGTGCCTGGAATCAAACTGGAGTATGCTATATGCAAGGCAAACACCTTAACTCCTGTATTTACTTCCCTACCAAGAAAGGTCTTTGCGGGCTACTCCTGGCGCTGCCCCAGGCTGTGTTCAGGGGCTCTGGAGATCATGGGGTGCCTTGACTGAGCCCAGGTAGCCCTCCTGCATGCATAGCAGAATCGCTCACGCTTTGAGCAGTGAATTCACCTCTGCACCCCATCTGATGATATTGAACTTCAGTAGCTATTGACGTCTCAGTCAACTCTTCTACTGTCAAATTAACCTAAAAAAGTGTGACGAGGTGGCCGAGTGGTTAATGTGATGGGCTGCTAAAATGAACCTAAAAGATCGGGCTGCAATGGTCAATAGAATTAGTGGTAAGGGAGCAGGCATGGGGATGGGTGTGGGTGAGAAATGAGAATCTGGTGTTTAAAGTTAATAAAAGTATGTATTTCATGGAAGAGAGAGAATCATGAATTGTCGTGCTAATTTATCACTCAAAAAACCAAACAACAAATATCGCAAATAAACAAAACTCCAGGTGCTCGTAGTTATTTTGGAAAAGGCTACTGTTTTTCAGTTGAGAAATGATTATTTAATTTTTTAGTAGATCTTACAACAGCCTCTCAGTTTAATTCAGGCAAGTTACACAAATACAGATAAATTAAAGGAAGATTAAGGATCTTCCTACACTCCACTAGTAACCTCAGTTCTCCTGTCCACCAGAGTGCAGGAGTTCGCTCACTAGATATTGTCTATTCCCGTGCTTGATTTCTTTTTTATACTAATTTTGAATAAGATCATCTGACATTTGTTCTCCCTCTAACCTTTTTTTTACTTAACATAACAACAGTGTAGTTCCATCATGTTGTAAAAAACTCTAATATTTTTATATTTTCTTATAACTAAATAGTATTCTATTGTGTGTATATACCACCACTTTTTACCCTCTCACCTCTTTGTGAGTATTTGTGTTGTTTTTAGGTCTTGCATATTGTGAATAGTGTTATAATGCATGCAGATATGCAACATATCTTTTGAAATTATTGTTTCTCTAGTCTTGGAAAGATGCCAAGGAGTAGAATAACTGCACCCTATGGAAATTATATTTTCATTTTTTGAGGATTCTCCATAATTGTTTTGTTTAGAGGTGAAGCAAGCCATATTCTCAGCAAAAGTGAAGCTCCATTTTTCACTTCATTCCTCCCCTGCACTATTGTGATATTTCATTTTTTTAATTTAATTTATCTATTTGTTATTGTTGTTTCAAAGGTTATATACTTTATTGCTAAGCACATTCTTCAACCTGGTAGCATATAGGCAACATTTTCCATGTCTTCTTTTTGGTTTCTTTTTCAAAATATTTTATATACCACCATGAGATATACAACTTCAAAGATGTTCATGTTTGGGTTTCAGGCAAACAGTGTTCTAGGATCCATCCCTCCGCCAGTGTCCATTTCCCACCACCAATGTCTCCAATTCCCTCCCTCCCCCCAGCCTGTCTCTATGAAAAGCACATTGGTTCTTTCTCATGTTCTGGCTATTGTGATAGTGCTGGTATGAACATAAAAGTGCAGATGGTGTTTCTGCTGTGTGTTTTTGGCCTCCCAGTGTATATTCCAAGGAGTGGTATGGCTGGGTTAAATGAGAGCTCAATTTCTAGTTTTTGGAGGAATGCCCATATTGTTTTCCCAAAAGTGCTGGACCAGTAGGGTCTCCCACCAACATTGTATGAGAGTCCCTTTCTCCCCATATCCACACCAGCGCTTTTTCTTGCTCTCTTTTATTTTTAATATTTTGAGTGTCATTCCATCCTGCCTTGCCTTTTCTCCCTTTGCTGCTGTGGTTCTAGTGGTAAATGTTATTACCTGCAATTTTTAGTCTCTGAGCAGTCTGTGAGTTTTTTTTTAAATATGATGTAGCCAATACTCTAAGTCAAGTTGCTACTCTTTTCTAAAAAGAATCACCCTTTGAAAAATAGATAATGTATCACTTTGAAATAATGGCAATATATTGAATTAAGGACTCGCAGACAGGGGGGCAGAGCTGCTACTGGCTCTTCCTGTGACCAAGCCACTCACGAGGCGCCCTGGAGGGATGGTGGATTCTAGCCCTGGCCCACCACCCCAGCAGAGCCTCGCAACAAGCCAGACGACCCCCCCACTCCATGAGGGCCTCCATTTTCCACATCCGAACTTCTCTCTCGTCAGAACTCCACCCAGCAGACCAGCCTATCACAGCCCGGCTCATCAAGTTCCACATTGCAGCAGTCTTTTTTTTAAATCCGGCTCAGGTATGCCGGTCCAGAGACTTCGCAGACATGGGGCAGAGCTGCTACTGGCTCTCCCTGTGACCAGCCGCTCATGAGGTGCCCGGGAGGGATGGTGGGTTCTAGCCCTGGCCCACCACCCCAGAAGAGCCTTGCAACAAGCCAGACGACCCCCCACTCCATCAGGGTCTCCATTTTCCACATCCAGACTTCTCTCTCTTCAGAACTCCACCCAGCAGACCAACCTATCACAGCCCGGCTCATGCGGCCGCGTGGTTCATCTATAAATGCTGGACTTAGAGATGCCTACAAGAGTATGCTACCTGCACGGCAGAGCCTGGCAAGCTACCCATGTTGTATTTGATATGTCAAATACCAGTAACAATTATAGACCTCATTCCAGAATGGATTGAGGCTCTTTATATTCCTGGAGCAAGCAGATGCCCTTGGGCTCTACTAGCATGAGACAGGACATATGGAGATGTTACTGGGGCCCGCTCGAGGCAAATCGATGATGAACGGGAAGACAGTGATACAGTGATATTGATTTAAATGAAATGAAAATAAATACAAAGTCTAAAATTATAAATGGAATGAATAGAATGATAGATGATTAAGTCGCTTGTTTATATGTTTTTAGTAAATTTCAAGAATTAGATAGGTATTTTTAATTAAAAAATACAGCAATCGAATTCACCAGGTTTTCTTTCCCAATTTAACTTGCTTCTATTACATTTATTTTTTTTTACCTAAAATTGACATAAGTAATATCAGTCTTCTATAATTGTAAAATCAAGGAACCACTGAAAATTAGAGAGCAACATACAGATATTAGAAAATGGCAATCATTTTCTTTCACAGTTTGGCTTAACAATGCCTTATATATTGATCAAGGGAAACATTCAATCACATTTTAATCTCAACTGAATTCTTCCTACATTCCAGTAGTACTTTTTAGACAATTTTCAAATGCATAAAATGAAATACTTATTGAAAAAAAAGAAATACATACTTTCTGTCTATTTTATTATATTTTATGTTCAGTAGTTAATGCATTTTAGGTCCTTGAAAAAAAGCTACAAAAGTTTAATTTTAAAAATATGAGTATTGTACAAGGAGTAACTATATATATACATATATATGTATATATATAGAGAGAGAGACTTCAAAACCAAAGTATAAATATGTGAACATTAACATAATGTCAGAATTGCTTCTTCACTTTTATTTTGCATTTTAATAACTTCATTTACATGCATCTGGATTCCTGCTATTTTTTAAACAGTCTTGATTTGATTAGTTGATGGATATATTACTTGTTTTATATTTAGAGCTGTAACTTTCATAGTATTCCTTTCTGTTTCTGAATAAATCATAGTTACTCTCCAATGTTTTGTTTCATTTTAAGACCTTCTAATTACCAGAACTAAAAAATTAAACTTTTGCTCTGGAAAAGCATGTTGACTATAGATGAAACCTGATTTGACAAGATATTATAGTTGAAGTATTATATTCCAAAAGCAATTAAAGAAGTACAAATTAAAAAGAAAATATAACAAGGTTGAGGGGGGGTAGTATAGGAGGGAAAGCATTTGCCCTGCCTGTGGCTATTGCAGCTGCAAACCATGTTCAAATCCCTGATATCTCAGATGATCCCTTGAACACTGCCAAGAGCCATTCTCGATTACAGAGACAGGGAGAGCCCTTAAGCAGTGTCAAGAGTGGGTGCAACCTCCCTAACTCCCACATATCCATCCATCCAAAAGAAATGTGATAATATAACAGTGTGTCTTTAACTTCTGAGTAGACTGTTCTTTCTTTTTAAAAAGTAGTTAACACAGTGTTTGTTTCTGCTTTTGTTATTTTGGTGTGTATGCTGTGTATTGGATCAAGACTTCATACAGGCAAGGCTTGTACTCTGCAACAGAATGACATCTTAGTCCTTAGATATAAAAGGTTATTTTTACATGCAATTTTATAAGTGTTAACAGCCCTATGCATTTAATTAAGGCTAAACACAGACATACAAACACACATATTTAACATTATGGCATATTTAATCTTAGTATAGTGTGGTTAACCTTAATATCTATTTAACTATATATATATAAGTTTTATATATATTACATATTGCATTCTGAATTGTAGCTCTTAGTATTTCTTGTAATTCTTTATTTTCCTTGTACTGAACCATATAATTAGGATTTTTGACATTTGGAATGTGAACATAAGTGCTAGAGATCATTGATGTTCAGGCGTGATTCTCAGAGAAACACAGATCTCTGGCTCTCTTTTGTTTGCTGCTTATACCATTTCCCCTCCCCACCCACGTGCTCCAGATGGCATTCATTGAAGGCAGAAGAAGGGTACCCAGCAGCATTTTGTTAGACCTGAACAAGAAAAAACATGCAAGATTTTAGGATAATTTGTGTTGTAAATAGTTACAGCAAAAATTTTAAGAGTGAAAGGAGCAGTAGGATACACAAACACTGAAGATAAACAGTTGAGGAACAAGAAACCCATAAGTAGATTGAATGGTGCAAAAGGGAGCTCTTGCAATGGAAGAAACTGGATTCTCTAGATGATAATCACAGCCAATTCATCGGAATAGAATAGATGCTCAATTTCTATTCTATTCAGGAAGAATACAATAACTGGATAAGTTTTCAAGTCATTTTTTACTTTGATCTTTAATTCAGACTATATCTGCATGGCCAGTATTTCTGCTCTTCTCTCTCTTTGAGGTCTTCCTTTATCGCCCGTTGCACTACTTTGCGAGCTTGGATGTTAGCATTTGGTTGCCATATTGGCAAATGAGCTCGAGAGTTTTTGAACACAGGCGTCCTTCTCTCTCTCTCTCTCTCTCTCTCTCTCTCTCCGGCATTCTTCACACAGTTATGGAGGTGCTGAAGTGTATTCTTCATTGATGTCGTCAATGATGGCATCTTACCGTGCTGCCTCAATGGTGCCAAAGAGTTCCAGTTGGTGGTCATTCTGGGAGTTCTCTTCTTAAACTTTGCAGCTTTTTCTCCCAGCTGCGTGAAGTAGAATTTTGCACAAGGGAGATGGTAGTCAAATCCTGTTTAGAATTTGGAGACAACAGCAACATTGCTCAGACAAAACCTTCAATTGAATAAAATGTGGTCAAGGCCACCATCATCTGTCAATCTAATCTATCTATAAATCTTTATACACATATCTAGATAGATTAGATAGATGAGATAGATAGATAGATAGGTAGATAGGTAGGTAGGTAGGTAGATAGATAGATAGATAGATAGATAGGGATAGGTACTTTAAATAATGTCTTTCAAGTTAGTATTAGAAGAGTTGAAGTTAAGTCCTTAAATATTGGTAATTGATCACTAATCATGAGATATAAAAGCAAATTTCTTCCAAATGGTTTAACTCTATTTAAAACTTGATTATTGTTTACTAAGTAAGTAGAATAAATTATATTTCTTTACCAATTTTTCAAGGGTTAGCATATTTTAAGCATGCTTCTGTCTCTAATCTCTTTATATTTTCTAATTTATTTACTCTGGGGCAGTGCGAAGGAATAAAATCTAGAGGCTCAAATATATCAGATATTTATGGTTTTTTCAGAGCCACTTCAACTATATCATCTATTTTCATTAGCATCCCCTCAACCCTCTACGTTATACCTATACTTTCTCTTTTATTCCATGATCTCATCAAGTTAATTCAGTTATAGTTACTTGCTCCTGTTATTCCCACTGCCTGAAGAATTCATCCACTGACTTTTCAAATGCTTGGTTTATCCTCATTATTTAGGTTCCAACTAAAGTGTCAACTCTTTATAGAGTTGTCTCTGGTCAACTAGTGTGAAACCATGTGCCTCCATATCACATGATGTTGTCTAGTGTCCTTATGGAAGTCATGCTATTATGAAGTTACCAAACTGATCAAAATTAGTTAACTCATAGTTTTCTTTGTCTTGATAACTACTTGTATATGTGTTAAAGAGCAAATGTGATGTCTATCCTTAAAAATTTGGGAGATGTGGTATGCAATGCTACTAATAATAGGCACAGTGTTATAGCAGATTTCTTGAGCTTATTAATCTTCTATTACTAAAACTGAATATTGAATTGCTATTCTTTTACCATCCCACCTTCTAGTTCCAGGAAGTTAGCTTTCTACACCTTGTTTTAATATATTTGACCTTTCATTCTATTTCATATAAATTATGTCAAGTGGCATAAATATATTTGATGATTTTTGGCTTTTTTTACATAGTTAATAGGCTCAAATTTTATCCATATTATTGAACATAGCAGGATTACTTGTTTATTCCTTACTTTACCTGTTTAAATTACTTGTTTATTTCTGTACTTTACTTGAACAGAAGTTACAATAGAATAGAGATTAGGCATTTATAACAAAGCTTTTATTTTGACTGTCTTGCATTTGCAACTAAATTTTAGTGCTTTCTCATAAAGCCTTTTGTTTAATATAATGTGCTCAAGGTTTTATTGGTAATTGTATATTTGAGGGTTTCTAAACTATGACATCTTATAATATCTAATTGCTACTTCAATATGAGTTTTTAATAAGTTACCATTTGTGATGTTCTTAATCATATTGATTACATTGAATACCCATTAAATTTTTACCATTGTACTTATTATTCACCACAAGGATCTCACCATTATATAAAGAAGTGATCATCGATGTCAAAAAGAGGGGTTTGACAGGGTGATACCATTTCACCAAAACTCTTCAGTGCCACCCTCGAGAACATCAAGTGACAATTAGAATGGGAAGGAATGGGAGTGAAGATAGACGGTTGGCAACTATACCACCCCCACTTCGCTGATGACATCATTCTAATAACACCAAACGTTAGCCAAGTGGCACAAATGCTGGCTAGCCTTGACCGAGAATGTGAAAAGATAGGTCGACAGCTGAATCTCAACAAAACCATGTTCATGAAAAACGAACTAATTCCAGAGACCCCATTCATTCTCAATGGAACAAACATCTCTGAATGCAGCAGTTATGTGTACCTAGGTTGAGAAGTCAACATGATGAAGGACCTAAAACCTGAGCTGCGCGGGAGGAAGAGAGCAGCATGGAATGCCTTAAAAAGCATCAAAGATAATAGCTAAAAAGACAAAGAACCTCCGGCTCTAGGCACATCTTTTCAACTCCACTGTTCTCCCTGTATTAACATACGCCTCAGAGACCTGGGCCCTATGAAAGCAGGATGAGAATACCATTAGGGTCTTCCAAAGAGGAATCAAAGAGCCATGCTTGGAATATCACGCCTCAATCAAGTGAAAGAAGGAATCTGGAGCTCAGACCTCCGACACTGTTCCAGAGTCAGGGACGCTGTCTCGTTTGCCAAGGCATCAAAAAATCAGATAGGCTGGACATGTAATGCAATTTGGAGACAGCCGCTGGACTAGAGCCATTAACGACTGGATCCCACGGGATGTCAAAGATCACGTGGCCACCCACCTTCAAGATGGTCAGACTTCTTCAAGACCCTGATGAACGGTTTGAGGCTCTTAGTATTCCTGAAGCAACCAGATGCCATTGGGCTCACTGGCACTTGAAAGGGTCAAACGGAAATGTTACTGGCGCC
>JAJIBD010023859.1:0-112895 GCA_021461705.1 Cryptotis parvus | reverse complement strand
TTGCTCAAACAGGGTGTTCAAACCCAATACGCCAAGATCCTTCATGAGCTGTATTACGGATTCACCACCAGGATCTCACCATTCTACAAAGAGGTAATCATTAATGTGAAAAGAGGGGTTCGACGGGGTGATACCATTTCACCAAAACTCCTTCAGCGCCACCCCGAGAATATCATGCAACAATTAGAATGGGAAGGAATGGGAGTGAAGATAGATGGTCGGTCGGCAACTACACCACCTCCGCTGATGACATTGTTCTAATAACACCAAACATTAGCCAAGCGGCACAAATGCTGGCTGACTTTGACCGAGAATGTGGAAAGATAGGTCTACAGCTGAATCTAAAGAAAACTATGTTCATGAAGAATGAACTTGTTCCCTGAGGCCCCATTCACTCTCAATGGAACAAACATCTCTGGAATGCAGCAGCTATGTGTACCTAGGTCGAGAAGTCAACATGATGAACGACCTAAAACCTGAGCTGCGCAGGAGGAAGAGAGCGGCATGGAATGCCTTCAAAGGCATGGGAAGAAATAGCTAAAGGACAAAGAACCTCCTCCGGCTCCGGGCACATCTCTTTGACTCCACTGTTCTCCCTGCATTAACATACGCCTCAGAGACCTGGGCCCTACGAAAGCAGGATGAGAATGCTATTCGGGTCTCCCAGAGGGGAATTGAAAGAGCTATGCTTGGAATATCACGCCTCACTCAAGTGAGAGAAGGAATCCGGAGTTCTGACCCTCCGTTGCTATTCCAGAATCAGGGATGCTGTCTCATTTGCCAAGGCATCGAAAATCAGATGGGCTGGACATGTAATGCCATTTGGAGACAACCGCTGGACTAGAGCCATTACCGACTGGATCCCACAGGATGTCAAAAGATCACGTGGCCGCCCACCTACAAGATGGCCAGACTTCCTTGTCAAGACCCTGAAGGAACGGTTTGAGGCTCTTCATATTCCTGAATCAACCAGATGCCATTGGGCTACATTGGCACGTGATAGGGTCCAATGAAAATGTTACTGGCGCCCGCTAGAGCAAATCGATGAATAACGGGATTCAAGTGATCAAGTGATTTTAAATCCCTTTTATTGACTTTCAGCTTCTGTAAGGATTCTATTAAAATAATCCTATTTACATTTTCTTGTTTGGTTTTGGGGCCATCCAATCAAAACTTACTCCTGGTTCTGCAAAGGGTCACTCTTCCAGGGTAGAGTGATCCAGTAGTGTGTTTCAGAACTAGACATATGTTCAGATTAATTGGTTGTAGTTGGAAAAATATTATTTTAAGCTATGGTAATTAAAATAAAAATATAGAAATATATTATTATAGTTACATCATATATTACTGTAACTTATTATAAATTATTATAATGAATGTAACTATAATAATACACATATTATTATAGTTACATGTGTTATAGTCACATCATTATATCACAGACTCAAGACTGAAATCACTCATGAGAGGACTTTATTGGACATAATAAATATTGATGCAAATTGTCAATTTAAATAAATATCTGAATTGTATAAGGTTACATTTTCCCTGGTGATCTGTTTCCCATGTTTATATATCACAAAGACGAAAAAACAATTGTTCTTAGGCACTATACCTTAGTCCAACTGTTGGAAGTCACAAATAGAGTATGGTTGAAGTAAAGTCAATCTGACATTTTATCTTCCTAGGTAAATTTATGCAACATAGAAACCATGCCAACATTGGGCTTTTATGCGAGAGAGAAATAAGGCTTACAGCATTTAAACAGTTGAGCATTGTTCCTTATTGGGTTTTGAATTAATGACGGCCTTTCAAGTTTACCTTCAGCACTTTGGAACATCACATCCACTCAAAACCTGCATTTCTCAAAGGCACTAGAATTTGCTTTCAAATCCCTGCCAATGATGAGTTTATATATGCTTGAAAGCTTTCTGTTCAGGTTCAGCTGTGCACAGTTTTTAAGTCATGAATGATGTTCCTTAAATGACTTTGAGAATAATTGTGAATTCTGGATTATTTGACACTATTGATAATATAATAAAAATAAGTTCAAATATTTAGACTACCAAATGCATTATTTTGCCTTTTAATAATTTATTTTTAGTTAACACCACATGATTTTTGAAGATTTAAGAGAGTTCTTTACTGTATTGGAATTCAGAAATACATATGTAGCTAGTGAAAGGAAATGTGTTCTATATATACTCATGTGTGATCCTATTCTGTCTATAGTTTACACACCTGTTACACCAATTTTTATACAAATATTTCAAACTCACAACACAGATATTCTTATGAATAACTAATTTTTCTTAACAAATATCTATATTTAACATCATAATGTCTTATAATCTAAGTCTTAGGGAAACTTAAAGATAGAAGAGATTATTTTAAAAATTTTACACACTATATATTCTAGACATTTCATAGGATTTTTGCTTGGTTTGTGCTCAGGGTTTACTCCTGACTCTGTGTCCAGGGATCACTCCCCAGAGAACTCAGGGCATATCTAGGGTGCTAGCAGCCCATTGAATGGGTCACATGCATGCAAGGCTAGTGCCTTATCTGTTGTATTACCTCCTGAACTCCACAGTTTGAAGAACATTATTTCCTGAAATTTTCGTGTTTGTAATAAAAGTTTTTTCTGTAAAATTCAACTATCAGCTATCAAGTATGCAAATTTTGCATGCCAATTTGGTCATGATAGTGTTTTATTAAATTAAAATAGTCATATAGAATATTCAGGATGCTATTTACTTGCTCATACAATAATTTTAAAATACAAGTACTACTACACAACTGAAACTATGGCTTCCTAAAACATAGATAAACTCTGTTTCCAATGTTTGAAAAACTGATATGCATATTTTGTTTGCAAAGAAATTTTTTAAATAAAATTTGTTTTAACTATAAAATTTGTGTATGTCATAAACATAGTATAAATCAATATTAAACTGTAAGATAGGTCATAAAGCTTGCAAATAATAATAATAAACCATAGTTGACTTAAACATGTTATTAAAGTATAAATTATATAAATTTTAAGGAATTTAAGAGCTTGATGACCTAAATATTTTAAAATGTGGAAAATTTGATAGTAAAATATTTTATGTGATGTATAATGATATAAATTGATTATGTTATACCAAAGTAACAGTTTCATAAATTTGCAAATATATGTCTGTACATAGAAACTCTTGCTTACCCACACATGCAAGTGCATACAGACACACACATACAAATGCACACAAGCCTCTCTGATCCAAATTAACAATATAACATATGATGCCAGTGTTTGTACGTTTGCATTGTCTTTAAACAATTAAGATCATTTTATTCATATTTACTGCCATTATAACTGATATTTTAGTTATTAATTTATATATTATTTTTAGATTTAATATCAGATTTAGAGTTTATGTGCACCAAATTTTTTCTTCTGTAGAATTTACTCACAAGTCCAATATTTAAAAAATATTTGTAACTTTCTAAATATTTTATTGTATTAGTGACAATGTTTCCATTATATATATATATATATATATATAATACTAATACCTATGTATTTTTTTTTATATTTTTGGGCCACACCTAGAAATGCTCAGAGGTTACTTCTGCCTCTAGACTTAGAAATTACTCCACCTAGTGCTCAGGAAACATTATGGAATGCCAAGGATCAACCCCAGTCAACCCTGGCTCAGCTATATGCAAGGCAAATGTCCTTCTGTAGTGCTAATTCTCTGATCCCTTCCACGACCTCTTATTATATGTTATTTAACAAACTCTTATACTGGGGGAAACATGTTTTTGTTAAGACAAAAGCTAAATACCCGGAATATCATTCCATTTGAGACTAATATTTTGATTACACAATATTTTCCTATTTATTTCTTGAATCCATTAACATTTAATAATGCCTTTAAATTTACCGTGTAAGGAGGCTGATGATACAGTACAAGGGTTAAGGTGTTTGTTTTAAATGTAGTCAACCCAGGTTTGATCTCCAGAGCAGAGTGTTATCCTTCACGCACTACCAGGAGAGACAGCTCTGAGCACAAAGTCAGAACCAGTCCCTGAAACCTATAGGTGTGATCTAACCCCCCAAGAAACACACACTTGTATGAATTTACAGTTAAATGTTTGTGAATATATTTAAGAACTTTTAGAATAAAATAATCTTGGAAATACAAAGGATGAGGGTGTTGAAGTTTTATTCTTACATTATCTTGCATTTTATTATTTCAATCAGAATAAGCTACTTGTCAAACAAAATGTTGAAACATTTCAAAGAAGGTCTTCATGCCATAATTTCAGTTTTTGATAAAATCTATTTTGATTACTACTATCTTAATTAAAGATAAAGAAAAATTATGTTTACTTTATAAATGTAGTTATGTGAATAATATTCCTATTTTTGTTTGTAATTTTTTCTCTAAAATAAAATTTAATTTAATGAAATTAATTTCTAGACCATACAAAGATGAGGTTTGGGAAAAATATTTTTCAGATAACATAATTTTTCTTTTTCAATCCCTTTGTGTACTTTTCTACATTCCTTATCATATATAAAATTATTTTAATGAAATAATAAATATATTACATGCATAATATTGTATAAGAGAACACAGCTTATCTATTTAATAATCTGGCTTATTATGTCAGAAAGTGTTTCTGTTTAAAAGAATAGTAAACATTTTTCTGTGCATTATAAAAATAGTCATTCTTTTGTTTTTCTATCAGATTGTGATTTTTAAAAATTGTCTTTATTCTTTGACATTTAACTCACAATGAAAACAATAATGACTCTTAGGAATATGTTCAGGAAACAATGACAAGTTTCAAGGTTGTGTGCTGAAACAAAGAGAAGAAATAAATGCCACAATTTTATGCAGTTTGCAGACTTCAAAGTGAATTTCATGTGTCCCTCAACTTTAATCTAACCAATTGCAATTGATAAATGGAATAGGATCTTGTAGGCAGGGGAACAGACATTTCCCCAATTTCTAAACAATTTAATCTCTTACAGACTTTCTCCAGAAGAGACATTTCAATTTACAGACTAGTTTCTGCTCAGGAGAGTTGGTTGAAGGCAAAAAATAATTTTAAGACTTGAATTTGAGATTATTGGCAGAAGTATGAAGTGTATAATGCTGAGTAAAATACAGTAGACTGGCCCACTCTATAGTGCAAAGAAAAAAGTTATAAAACGAGATTTTTTCATGTACCTCTGACTTTTCTTTTATAATTTTAGCTTTTGTGATGCTCATTTGACAAGTGAAGTAGTGATATATTTGATGAATGCTATATGGTGGTTTAATACAGTACTATTAATACTCTATACCCTTATAAAATGGTTTTCTATATTGAGTTATTAATATATCTACCACCACCTGCTATCTCGTTTATGTTGAAATAGCAAATGGAGCAAATTCCACTCACACAAATCTTTATTGTATAATAATGTTATCTCAACTCAACAAATTTCAATTACACACTAAAGAAAAGTTTAATTACCCAGTAAAATTATTTAATATAATAACCACAATGTGTTAAAGTTCTTAACCATCTTTAAGTGAATATTTTTACAAGCTTTTACCACACTGAGCCCATTTTTCCCACTCTCTTGGTCTCTGGCAACCATATATTTTATTGTTGCCATGGGTCTGACTTCCTAAACTGTTTTTGCCTTAAGTAATACTCTACAGTATTTCAGTATTTGGTTCTACTTAGTTTAAAAATCAGACTATGTTGTAGATAATGGTAGAATATTTATTTGTTTTTTGGGGGCCCTTGTGGTGCTGGAGAGCTTATCGCCAACTCACATCAGGGTCACCGCTGGTGGACTCTGACACCCACATCTGATGCTGGGGATCAAACTTGGGTCAGCGGCATACAAGGTAAAATCCCAGCCTATTGTTCCTCTCAAATTCAAATAGAATATATATTTTGCATTTTTTTACTTACTTTTCTTTTTTATTTATTTATTTGGTTTTTTCAGTGAACCTATCTTCAAACAAATGAATACTACAAAAGATTCATTTCTTTGTCTAATAAAGTGGATAAAGGCTACTTAACATGTTACTAGACATTGACATAATCTATAATATTGTATATTTTAACTCCTTATATTATCTATTTTTACTTTTCTTTATTGTGAACAAAATTTTTTTGGGATAGAGAGCATTTTTTGTGATCAGAAAAATTAATGAATATTTTTCTTATTAAACTTTATAAAACTAAGTAATAATGAAATGTGAAATGTATTGTGTGATTTATTTAATATTTATTTAAATGAAAATATTTCATTTAAATTAATCAAATTCAGAAAGTTATAAAAGTACCAGAAATAGCTATAATATCTATTTAAATTTAATATATGATCTTAGAATTAAAGAGAATATAAACTCAAATGTAAAACAATTCCACAGGATGAGGTTAGTAATATTTATCTAACAGATAGCTCCTCTTGGATAGAAGATGAATGTGTAATGATGAAATATTGAAAACCAAATGTGGCTGTATAGTAAAACTTGCATAGAATACTTTTGTATTCTATGCAACTAAATATACGTTATATTTACATACTAAATAACTTGACATAACAGCAAACGTTTTCTCAAACTTTTAGTTAATTCATCCAAAATGACAATCTATTAAAACATTTGGTTTAGGAGATAATTTCTTGCAACTAAAGAGAGTACTTAATAATTTGAACATCACTGTTTAAATATTTTCTATTTTAACTACTTGACAGTGTCTAAGTGAGATGCCATGAATTAGTATTCACCAGTTGACAACGTTACCACCATTGATTTCATTCTTCGCAGATTTTGCTGGTTAAGATTCATCACACCTTATCCATCAATTCCACGGGACCTCAGGCATCACTTCTTGATTCCTAGTAGCTCCATTACAGACTAGCACAGAAAAACTTCAAATGAGTTCAAATGGTTTTTTTCTCTGCTCTTTCAGCTTGGTAACATAATCAATCTAACTACTCTTATAGTATTTCATTTTTAAAAAAATTAAATTTTTTCTACACTATGTTTTTGTTTAATCTCAGGTGTTTTCTTTGTAATTTCTAGAGAAATGGTGGTATAATTAAGAATACACCATTTCTAAAGACTGGAGAGAGGTGAGTGAGTGATGTGCTTGCTTTGCATATAGCAAGTCCAGGCTGGAACCCCAGTACTTCATATGGTCCCCAAAGCCTCTTAATGTTTGTCCCTGAGTGCAGAACAAAAGGTAGTCCCTGGTAACCACTGGGTGTTGGCAAGAAAAATACTACCACCACACTAATATACTATTTATCCCAAACAAATAAGAGCATTAGATTTTTTTAAAGGAGATGCATTGATGTTTGAAGGATATAGCAATTGCAAGTGGCACTGAAAAAAATTATGGTTTTGTAAACCAATAGTAAGTTTAATAAACCAATATTGAAAAATAGAAATACCTTTGCACTTTAAGTCGAGAACTCCACCCAGCAGACCAGCCTATCATAGCCCGGCTCATTGAGATCCACCCCTGCAGCAGCCTTTTTTAAATCCGGCCCAGGTATGCTGATCCAGAGACTCACAGACATGGGGCAGAGCTGCTACTGACTCTCCCTGTGCCCACCGAATCTTCTTTAAACATAAATGTTATTTCATTGACTTGCATTATATAGGAAACAGAGTCAAATATCAAGATAATTATCCTCCTCTGAGCAAAGCATGGTGTTCTATACAGGCTGATCTACAATAAATATTATTGACATCATTTGAAATAACTGTATCCTATATGGTTACTGAGTTTACTGAAATAAATGCTCAACAATATACAGAACCAATCACTCACCTCACTCACTTTTCTCTCTGTCTTCTGAAGTTGGGGTTTTGAACTTGTTTATCTTACATTGTTGTTTTGCTACACAATAACATTTTAAAAACTATTATAAGTAGTTTAAAATACTGTCCACTGCACCATGCAGTGAAGTTTATATGCAATTAAGGTTGAGTTTTAAACATTCACAATCACAAATGAATAAACACAATTGTAGAGGGTAATGCATTTACTTTTCCTGATAATGTGATTTTTGACTTAAAGTATCACTGTATCACTGTCTTCCCGTTCATTATTGATTTGCTAGAGCAGGCACCAGTAACATCTCCATATGTCCTGTCTCATGCAAGTAGAGCCCAAGGGCACCTGCTTCCTCCAGGAACATAAAGAACCTCAAACCATTCCATCAGGTCATGGGAATGAGATCTATAATTGTTACTGGTATTTGGCTTATCAAATATGACATGGGTAGCTTGCCAGGCTCTAGCTGTGCGGGTAGCATACTCTTATAGTTATCTCTAAATCCAGCATTTATTGATGAAGCAGTGATAGGCTGTGATAGGCTGGTATGCTGGGTGGAGTTCTGACAGGGGGAAGTCTAGATGTGGAAAATGGAGGCCCTCATGGAGTGGAGGGGTCGTCTGGCTTGTTACGAGGCTCTGCTGGGGTGGTGGGTCAGGGCTAGAATGCTCCATCCTCGGGTGCCTCGTGAGCGGCTGGGCACAGGGAGAGCCAGTAGCAGCTCTGCCCCATGTCTGTGAATCTCTCTTTCTTGAATGTATACAAATATAATTTTTTATCCAGCCAAGGATTATATAGATTTCCTCATGAGTTATCATCATATGAATTGAACCTTTAACCTTCCTATTTTTTCAGCAAGGGAGCTTTGTGTTTACTCTTGGTAGTTTTGTGGGCTTACCCCTGGGTTTTATACTTAGGGTAGTCCAGACGATGTTTAGGGGACCATAATTGGTACCAAGGATCCTACTTGGTCACTTGCCTGTGTTTCAGCCTGTTAAGCAATTTCCCTCGTCAAAAGCACCCTTTTAAAACAAGAAACATAAAATAAATGACAACACAATCTAAATTTAAATTCTGATTCTAAAAATATGTTGAGCTTAAGTTTTAAACACATTTAGAATAATCTGTAAAGTTTCATTTTAGATATAATAAAAATACATACTTTTGATTGCAATATTTCATACTAATTATAGGGCATTACCAAAGATAATTATGAAAGAAAATATTATTAGCACTTTCTAGGGCAAAAAGCATACTAAGATAAAACATTTAAGTCAGACTTTTTAGATGAACCATGGTAGGTATAATTGACCTTGACTATGAGAAAGCTTTATTGTTTTAAATACAAAAAAAGTTTCAAATGATAAAAACAAAATTTTAAAAAAAAATTATGTAAAAAGTTTAAAATATATCATTTCAACAATAGTATTATGTTAATCAGTGTATTTGAAATGAGTAGGTTACTCAATATATGTTATTAGGTTTTATAGATGTATTTCAGAAATACTTATACATAAAAATGCCATATTATAAATCATTTAATAAGAATAAAAATTTTGATATATTTCAAAATTTGTGTATATTTTGCATGCTCTGCATTTTCCAACAAGTTAGTTTTACTTCTTTAATAACAGAGAGAAGACGGATTTAATATGAAAGGTATCAATGAGACAGGCAATTCTTACTGCTTTTTTGATAACAGTTTATATAGTAGTGTTTTATTAAAAGTTATGTAAAGTTCAAATACAGAGATGTACTACTCTTTTTCTGTAATGTGTAATAAAACATTTCCACACAAAAACATTTCTCTAAAGTCAATTTTACAAAAAGTTTTGATTAGCTGATTTAGTAAATAGTCTGGTTTAGAAAAAAATTTAAGGATTTCAGAAAAGATTCATTTAAGGTGTAACAGAGATAGTACAGTGTTGCAGGACTCCTCTAAGAGCCCCTTTCTCTACCCTGTGGAGATTTTTCCTGGAGGATCTTGCTCAAAACATTAGCATATAAAAGGGCCTATGTGAGGTGCTGGGAGAGATTACCTGAGGGCATTTGACCCTCCCTGCTTTCCATAACAGTGGGAGGGAGGTCTGAGTTGCAAGGATATAATACTAGCCTGCTTCCTCTTTTGAACAGCTCTTTTTGGGCTCTCTTTGTGAACTCGCACCCTTCTTGGGATTCTTGTCTTTGTCTCCTCTTTACAGGGCCTTTACACATGGTGGCCACCATCTTGGCCCACACGTGGCTGGGGTTCTAGCCGGGAATCCTAAGCACCGGGCTTTTCCTTTTGCTGATTTGTATGTCTGAACCTGTGATAAGTAAACCCTTTTAAAACTGCATGGGATTCCTGAGTTTTCATCCATTCCTTGCTGGCGGAGGTAGAAGGGAACTTCGCTTCCTGGCACTGTTGGGGGACCCCGGGGAACTCCCCGAAAGTACAGGGTTAATACACATGCCTTTTATGCATTATCCTCTGATTCATGGCATCAGTGTACTGAACTTTGTCAGGCAAAGCCATGGAATCTCCCTGAGTGGGAGGATGGAAGGTCCCGTGCGTTCCGTCACTGATTCTTGAAACTCTCTGCATCACAGGGCCAGGCAACACAGAAAACACATACATTACATGGGGCAGAGCTGCTACTTGCTCTCCCTGTGCCCAGCTGCTCACGAGGCACCCGGGAGGGATGCCGGGTACTAGCCATGGCCTGCCACCCCAGCAGAGCCTCGCAACAATCCAGACGACCCCCGACTCCATGAGGGCCACCATTTTCCACATCCGGACCTCCCTCTCGTCAGAACCACTTGCGGCCACTGGGTTCATCAATAAATGCTGTATTTAGAGGTGACTACAAGAGTATGCCACCCACACAGCAAGCCTGGCAAGCTGCCCGTGTCATATTTGATATGCCAAATACCAGTAACAATTATATTAAGTCATTCAATAACCTAATATAATGGCTTGAGGCTCTTTATGTTCCTGGAGCAAGCAGATGCTCTTGGGTTCTACTAGCATGAGACAGGACATATGGAGATATTACTGGTGCCTGCTCTAGCAAATAGATGATGAACGAGAAGATAGTGATAGTGATAGATAGTGATCTGATTTTTTCCACTCTAGTGTGGAGAGTATTTAATTGCTGGCATTAAGTATATGGGCTAAGGCACAGGAATTTTAGTGAATAGCTAGAGAAAAACAATCTGAAAGATTACATAATTGCTGAAACTATTTTTTATTTTAGCTGTTATTAATTAGTCAAGTGAAAAGTACAATTTAAATTTTTATTATCCATTTTGAACTCCATAACATAAGACAATAACAATTTTCAGAAATAATACTATTATCATGATATGTTTTATCCCTATAGGCCTAGAGATTAAAGCATCAATTCTATTAATATTTTCTCAACTGGAAAGCACTATAATTTGTTTTTCAGCTTCATGGGTACATATTGTGTGTTCTTAAGTTGTTCTGCGAAATAGTTTAACAAAGCTCTAGAGTATTATCCTGATAATAATTCTGAGTAAAAAATATTCTTAAATTGAAATGGGAAAATGCTGTACTGCCTTTGTGCCATTTATTTTCTCCTTCCATCAATTGGATATTAATACATTACTTTAAACTTCACCTGGAGGAATTTAAACTAAGAAATTGTATAACTCTAAAAAGCCCAAAATCTCATGACAGTATTTGAAAGAACTTACATTTGCAATCTGTTAAAATATAACTCCTATAAAAATGTTGCTTCCATTTATTCATAAAGTGAGAGCTACTGAAATCGAGATAAAGAATGTTTTTAATTAGTTCATGTAGAGTATTCTTTTGAGATAATAACTAATATTTTGTCTAAATGGTTATGAAATTACAGAAAATAACATTTAAATTCATTCCATTATTTATTTGATACTCTCACTCTTGCTTTTTTGAATATATTTTCATAGCTGTGTAAGTTTTGTTTTACTGAAAGTTTGTGAGTTTCTTTTATATTAATACAAAAAGTTATGATAAAAGAACAATCACAAAGTTAGAGGAATCATTTATTAATAGTTCATAATAAAGTATAAAGTTGTCTATAAAAAGTATAGAAACATATATGTACATGTACATATACATATACATATATATGTAAATTTCACAAAGATTTATAAACATATAAAACAAGTGTGGGCAATGTATGGACATTCCTCAAAACTAAAAATTGTGCCTTCATATTACCCATCAAAATTGCTCCTGAATATTCCTACTGGCCAAAAATCACAACAAATGAAAGCAATCAGCAAACCAATATTCATTGAATATTGGTTACAGATTGCTGTGAATGCAGCATCATTCACAATGGCCAGAATCGGAAAAAAACTCAAGTGCCAAGCAAATATGAGTAGGTAAAAACCATGATGAAACTACACAATGGAACACTGTGCAGCTGTTAAAAAAAGTCATGAGATTTCCTTATATATGGATTGGTGTGGAGAGTGTTATGCTGAATGACATGAGTCAGAGGTAAAGTGACAAACATAGAATGATTCCTCTTATTGACAGGACGAATGACAACAACAACAACACTGCATGTGAATAATACAAAAGACAATAGAAACAAAGGCCAGGAACTCTGGTTCATGGCAGGAAGTGGACAAGTGCAATTAGGACACAGAAGAGACCACTATCAAACGGTGGTTGAAACTAATCACAGAACAAAAACAGAATGCTGAAAAGAGGAAAAGGGATATGCATGATCCCCTGTCAGTAATAGTATCGCAAACAACAGTGCCCAAAAGGAAAATGAGAGAAAAGTGTCTGCCCTAGAGGCAGGAACTTGGAATGGGTGGGGGTGTGGGAAACGGAGGATATTGGTGGTAAGAAATATGCACTGGTGAAGTAATGGGTGTTAGAACATTGTGTGACTGAAACGATCATGCACAATTTTGTAACTGTATTTCACAGTCATTCGATAATAGCAAATAAATAAGAGATGAATTATTAAAATACCCTAGATATGGGTTTAACCATTGACTGATGAAATAAATTCATGGAAAAATACATTTTGGGATTTCCAAAGTTAGTTACTGAACCAGAAAACTTAGAGTTTTCACCCAGATTTCATGGTAAATAGCACTAGAATAAACAATTCAATTGCTTGCAAGTTGTCATATTGGAAAGACAGAGTATACTGTAAAGAGTTGTAGCAAAGGTAACCCATCTAATCTAGTTAGACCACCCCAACAAAACATGTGTCAGATATAAATTAATAAAATATTTGGAATCATATAATCACTTGAGCTAAGACCACACTGATAGGCTCTCCTGCTTAATCACAGTCCTACCCAACTCTTTCAGCCTCAAAGCTCAATTATTGTAAAGTAGATATAAATCTTTCAGTTTGGACAATAGCAAATGCACACCCAAAAGGCTATGATTCCACTTAAATATTTTTGTACTACTACATTTTTTTAAGTTTTATGCATCATAGATATCCCCAATGAATTTTTTTTTTTTTTGCTTTTTTGGGTCACACCCGGTGACACTCAGGGGTTACTCCTGGCTCTGCACTCAGGAATTACTCCTGGCGGTGCTCGGGGGACCATATGGGATGCCGGGGATCGAACCGAGCTGGCATGGGCCGGCCACATGCAAGGCAAATGCCTTACCCACTGGGCTATCCCTCTGGCCCCCAATGAAATATTTTTAAAATTTTTTATTACACCGTGAGACATACAATTACAAAGGTGTTCATAATTGGTTCTTGGTAATACAGTATACCAGCACCCATCCCTCCACCAGTGCCCCATTTCCACCACCAATGTACCACAACCCCTCCCACCCACTCCCAGGCTGCCTCAATAGCAGGTACCCCAGTTTCCTCTCTTTCTCTCTCTCTCTCTGCATCTCTCTCCCTCTTATTTTACACATTGTGGCTAGCCCTGCAGATATTTAGAGTTTATAACTTAAATCGCTTTGTGTATATTCAATGGTGAGTTTTAATCTGCCATTATCATTTCCCACACTTAGTAAAACACTGGTATCTATTTATATCCTATTAGTGAATGCAGTCATACTATATCTGTCCTTTTCCTTCTGACTAATTTCACTTAGTATGATAGTCTCCATGTCCATCCATTTGCAGGTAAATTTCATAATTTCATCTTTTCTGACAGCTGCATAGTATGCCATAGTGTAGATGAACCACAGTTTCTTTAGCCAGTCCTCTGTTCTCGGGCATTTAGGTTGTTTCCAGATTCTAGCTATAGTGAATAGCGCAGAGATGAATAAAGAAGTACAGATAGTGTTTCTGCTACGTGTTTTTCGGTCTCTTGGGTATATTCCCAGGAGTGCTATTGCTGGATCAAATGGGAGCTCAATGTCTAGTTTTCGGAGGAATGCCCATATTGTTTTCCAAAAGGGCTGGACCAGTCGGCACTCCCACCAACAGTGGATCAGAGTCCCTTTTTTCCCCACATCCACACCAGCACCGGTTGTTCTTGTTGTTTTGGATGTGTGCCAGTCTCTGTGGTGTGAGATGGTACCTCATTGTTGTTTTGATTTGCATCTCCCTGATGATTAAAGATGAAGAGCACTTTCTCATATGCCTTTGGCCATTCGAATTTCTTCTTTTTGGAAGCTTCTGTTCATTTCTTATCCCCATTTTTTTATGGGGTTGGCTGTTTTTTCTCTTGGGAAGGGCTACCAGTGCCTGATATATTCTGGATATTAACCCCTTGTCCCATGGGTATTGGGTGAATATCCTTTCGCACTCTCTGGATTGTCTCTGTATCTTGGTCACCGTTTCTTTTGAGGTGCAGAAGCTTTTCAATTTTATATAATCCCATTTGTTTATCTTTGCTTCCATTTGCTTGGTCAGTGGTGTGTCGTTTTTAAAGATACTTTTAGTTTCAATGTCATAGAGCGTTTCTCCTGTTTTCTTAGATATACCTTATAGATTCATGTCTGATGTTGAGATCTATAATCCATTTTGATCTGATTTTGTGCATGGCGTCAGAAGGAGGTCTAAGTTCATTTTTTTCCACTTAGCTGCCCATTTTCCCCAGCACCACTTGTTGAAGAGGCTTTCTTTGCTCCACTTAATATTTTTTGCTCCTTTATCGAAGATTAAGTGGTTGTATATTTGAGAGTGTGTTTCAGGATATTCAGTTCTATTCCATAGGTCTATGGGTCTGTCTCTATACCAATACCACACTGTCTTAATTACAACTGCTCTGTAGTAGAGCTTGAGGTTGGGGAAAGTGATACCTCCCATCTTCTTTTTCCCAAGGATTGCTTTAGCTATTCGTGGGGTTTATTTTCCATACAAATTTCAGGGGGTGTTTGTTCAATGTCTTTGAAGAATATCATGGGTATCTTTATAGGGACTGCATTGAATCTGTATAAAGCTCTAGGGAGTATACCATTTTGATAATGTTAATCCTTCCAATCCATGAGCAGGGAATGTGTCTCCATTTCCTCAGGTCTTCTTTTATTTCCTGAAGTAATGTTTTGTAGTTTTCTTTGTAGAGATCCTTTACATTCTTGGTCAAACTGATTCCTAGATATTTGATTTTTTGCAGCGCAATTGTGAATGGGATAGTTTCTTTAATGTCCGTTTCTTCTTTAATATCCATTGGCTTCTTCCCTTCCTATCCAGATGCCTTTAGTGTCTTTTTTCTTCCCTGATTGCTATTGCAAGTACTTCCAGTACTATATTGAATAGAAGTGGTGAGAGTGGGCAACCTTGTCTTGTCCCTGATCTTAAGGGGAAGGCTTTCAGTTTTTCCCCATTGAGAATGATGCTCACTGTGGGCTTGTAGTAGATGGCCTGGATTATCTTGAGGAAGGTTCCTTCAATCCCCATTTTACTTAGAGCTTTTATCATGAACGGGTGTTGAATCTTGCCAAATGCCTTCTCTGTATCTATTCATATGATCATATGGTTTTTATTTTTCTTTTTGTTGATATGATGTATTATGTTGATTGACTTGCGGATGTTGAACCATCCTTGCATTCCCGGGATGAATCCCACTTGGTCATGGTGTATAAACTTTTTGAGGACTCTTTGGATTCTATTTGCTAGTATTTTGTTGAAGATCTTAGCATCTGTATTCATCAGGGAAATTGGTCTGTAGTCTTCCTTTTTTTGTGACAGAGGTCACCCAATAAAATATTACCAAAGAAATATACAGATTAAGTCTAGGAAATGTTGAAATATTTAGTTCTTCACATATGACAGCGTCACATTTGATCAAATAAACACTTATTTTTTTGAACAGGGCTAAAGTGTATGGTCTGTGATATGTGCTGGGATTTTCATGAATGATAGGGTGCATAGATGTTAAACTAGATTGCAGTTTAGTTAAACCTGATGGATGCTAAACCTGATTGTAGAATCAGGACTCCATTGTTAAATCCTATGCAGAAAACATTATTCCCTTGCCCCATTTATTATGTTGTTCATTAGTTAACATAAAACTTTTAAAATCATCAAGTTATAACAGAGAACTGCAATGATATATTTTGAAAAGTCAGCTACCAAGAACAGATAGGACTCAGAATAATTCATAGATGTATATAAAAATAGGGTCACAAAGTATGCAGCATAATCTTGCCTTATATGTTTTTAACATTTGGTATTTTGGACTACATAATCGTGTTTCCTCATGACATGCTCTTAGATGGTTGTGCATGTGGGATTTCATTGTGACCCTCATAGAGATTACTTCTAGAACCTAAACGGCAAAACCTATTGTATACTTATGCAACAGTAGTAGTCACTTTTCCTGCAGCCTTGGATTAATGTAGTTACATATTTATAGGAATATTTGTTGTCAACTTGTTGATGAGGATTTGAGTTGAACTCAAATTCTTGTGAGGAGATTGGATTCTAAACGTATGGCGAAATATGTGTTAACTTGCATTCACATGGACTATTTTTGTACATTTATCATTGTGTTACTTGCTTAGGTCTATATTTATATTGTAAGAGAATATATAAAAGTCATGCTAAAAAATGAAAAAAGGGATGCATATAGGCAAGGCTAGAGGAATATAGAAAAGAAAATTAGCATAAATTAGGGAAAACATTTCTTCCCTGTTAATTTCTTTTCTGAGTCTTTCATAATAATTAATGAAGGAGATAATTCTGAAATATAATGGGGTATTGATTATATTTTTCATTTGTATCATTTGTCTTCCCTTTGTTCATCCATTTGCTTTATCAGGCGCCAGTAACATCACCATTCGTTGGGAAGCAGGTACATTATTGTTACTGTTTTTGGCATATTGAATACACCACGGGTAGCTTGACAGATTCTGCAGGATATAAGCATTGGACTGGTAAGCAGAGTTGACTATAACAGAGGACACATGTCCTTGATTACCTCTTAGGAAGCTCCTTTAGCTTCCCCTCAAAAATTCCTACAACTAGATGGCTAATTGGAGAACAAATAGTTCAGTTCAGTAAATTAGATTTGCTTTAATGCATTTAACATATACAGAGAAGAAATTATAGTTTTCATAAATATGTACGTGATATTCTTCAGTGAAGACACTTTTCTTTAAAGTCCTCTACATCGTTCCAGACGGCATATGAATAAGACCAGATGACAATGCTAAAGTGATAGTATAGTGGGTGACGTGCTTGCCCTACAACTGGGGTTAAATTCTCCATATGCCAGATGGTCCCCCTGAGGCCTGCTAAGAGTGATTGCTGAGCACAGAGCCAGGCGTAAGCCCTGAGCACTGCAGGAATAACCCCCAAAATAGCAACAACAAAGCAGATGACTTAATATTCATGTTTGGGATTCAAACATGAATCCCACATAATCCCAATACTCATGAGGATGTGTAGATGGAAAGAGGAGACAGAGGAGAGGATGAACAGATGTAAAGAGGAGAGAGGGGAGGATGGGCAGCAAAAAACCTAGAGACGGTAGTGGAGAGTCATTGGTATTTCCGTGGTAGGGGTAGCAATTTCTCTAACAGCACAACAAATTTTGACACTATCATAAGTTCAAAATCTAGAATTTAAGAGAGACATGAAAATAGAAAATCTTGTTACTAATAATCACAGAAGTAGTAAAGATTGTTGATTTTATTTCTCAATTTTAATCATTAAGGAAAATGGAGAATCACACATGCTTCCTATATCGAGAAAGGAATATATATATATATATATATATATATATATATATATATATATATATATATATATATATTTAGAAAAAAAAATTGACAGAAATAAACAAGGAAACAGCTTTGTCGAGAAGAAATATGACCATCAAACTTTGGAATTTCCTGAGGTCCTTAGGGCCTTTTTTCAAACATGGAAACTGTGGTTTGGTATTTTGTCTTAGTCCCCTGGGGCTGCCATAATCAAGAGTAATCAAGGCTGAGTAACTTCAACATCTATTTTTTCATAGTTCTGCTGAAATTCTGAAACTAAGGTGTCCACAGAGCATTGATGCTTTAGAAATGCTGGACAGAATCCTTTTTTGCTGTTTTCCCACTCTGTACTCTTTGGAAATATTTTTATTAAAAATACTTCTTCAATATCTCTCATTATGTGGTATTCCACTTGCTTCTCTTTATATCACCTTGCTTCTGTGCTGGTCTTAGATATACTTTCTCATTGTTACATGAGAAAGTATGATCTGTTAATCATACTTTTGATGATTAACAGACCAATCATACTATCGATCTGTTAATCTGATTTAATCTGCAAACACGCTATTCTCAAATAACATAATAGCCAGAGCTACTGGGAGTTGGAGCTTTATCATATCACTTTGAGTAATAAGATTAAACTTACTCCAGTTCTAAAAGTACTTCTGGTTACCTAAGAGACAGACAGTGGAACTCAGAATTAGCCAAGACTGGGTACTGAATATTGTCTGATCACAGTTAATGTAATACATAATGGTGAGTGAGAGACAGAGACAGAGAAAGAGACAGAGAAAAGAGGAAAAGTGCCTGCCACAGAGACAGGCTGAGGGGAGGGGGGGGCGAATCAGGGATCAGTGGACATTGGGGGGTGAGAAATGGACACTGGTGGAGGGGTGGGTGCTGGGACACTGTATGACTGAATCCCAGACATGAATATTTTTGTAATTGTATATCTCATGGTGGTATAATAAAGAAATTAAAAATAAATAAATTTAAAAACAAAGGTCAAAGTCATTGCTCATAGGAGTAATTAAGACATGATGATAGTGATTGCAGGGAGTAAACAAAATGAATATTTTCACACTGGAACTCTTAAAAATTTGACAAGCAATTAAGAAACTTGAAAGGCTGTGTGTGGAAATTTTTACAAGCATTGACATATGCCACTTCCTTTAATTAATATTTATTTAATAAATATAGTCCAATACAACTAAATTGAAGTAGGGAGGAAATATATCTAGACGTTTCTATGGGTCTGAGGGGGAGGAGGGGAAAGAAGTTTTTGTTGGATTTTGTTGGTTTTGTGTCTGAAATTCTTATGGATATACTGACTGGAGTTAGAACTACAGAACCATTATTCTTTGATTAGTGTACAAGGAGAGAAAATAAAAAAAATACCTATCTGGGTAGCTGTCGGGGGCCCTGGCCAGCATCCCAGGGCACAAATGAAGAAGACCTACATCTTGCCGAACTTCATCCCTGAGTAAAAAGGAGAGGGATGGACTTGGGAGAAACTCTGCCTTGCCGCTGCTGATGAGAAAGAAAAGAATGACGCCGATGCAGTGGGGAGTTCTGTATAGCAGTACTCCCTTTACTGAACACAGTTTAAGCCTTTTGTACAATATTTGGGTGAAGGGGGTACAAGCACACATCACAGGGCATTTTCAAGCTCCTGAGCCATTGTAACAGTCAGCAGTCTTTGGAACAAATGACAATCACAGATTTAGCATTTGCAAGGTAACATTTGCAAGATAACGATCATTGCTTTACATATTCCTCTTATCAGAGGTTAGAAGACCAGGCACATTCTACTTCACCTTAGCCCGATAAGCGCAGATGTTTTCAGTGTAGCCCTATGGGCAGGGCCTATTTCTGGGTCCTGCCCTTAAGGCCTTGTGGTGGGAGAGTGCTGAACCCTAAGGCTAGCAAATCAGAATCCAATATGTGGATCAGGTCGACATATAGGTTTGATGGTGACATTCATAGTTTAGAAACTATATAGCAAGTAATTACAATTATTATAGATGAATATACACTAGGTACCTGACAGTTAAAACATATTTTCTGTATGGGAATCCACTATTAATGTGTTAATCTAATAGCATGCAGATATAAATTGGTCAATGAAGTGATAAATTCACAATTAAATATTGGTCATTGTATATAATGAAAGTCACCAGCAGAAGTAGCAGAAAGCTATATCTGTTCATTTGGTTTGGAAAACAGCTTGAGATACAAACTAGAGGCTCTTTCAAATATATTTGATCACAATATGTACTGTTAAGATTCCCAAGTGATACTGCAGATACATTATAAGTGATAAAAATATTTCCAATGTGGTGCTTTCCTAGATAAATTGTACATTAATCACTTGAGGAAGATGATATCTGAGTCCCATTGCTCCATGCTCAGATTGAATTGGACTTACTTATCACATTGACTCGAGGATTTTGAAAGATTCCCTAGGTGACTTTAATGTGCAGACCAAGTTAAAAATCACTCCTCCTGGGGCTTTTGCTTCATTTGCCCTTTGATCCCTACATTATCTACCAACTGATGGCACTTAATAGGACCTTAATAATGCTGGAATCTGTGGGGTTTTTCTCTGCAAGATTGCTTTCCCTAATGAAATTGTAATAGTTACCTCCTGCTTTAAAAGACAAAACTTATTTCTAACTTCAAATACATTATCTGCTGTTCAATGATTTATCACCATGGATTGGAATTTAAATACTATTCAAGGTGAGCATCTTAAACGATTTGCTTTAGAAATGACTATAACTGGTTTGACTGGACAGATTGTATAGAATAGAATGGTTGCCTTGCATATGACTGACTCAGGCTCAATCGTGGAGTCCCATATGTTTCCCCAAACTTGCTAGGAATGATCCTTAAGTGAAGAGAGTCAGAAAGAAGCCCTATGCATTACTGAGTGTGGACTAAAAAAGAATAAACAAGGACAATAAAAGAATGAAAAAAGAATAAACAAGAATAAATGAATACAAATAATTGAATTCATTAAAATAGCTATGATGAGGACTGAGATAGTACAGTGTTAAGGCACCTTCCTTGCATGCAGCAGACTGCAGTTCAATTCCAGGCCATGCAGATGGTTTCTGAAGCTCTTCCATGAGAGATCCCTGGCTGAACCAAGAACACTTCCCAAGAGCTGAGGAGTGCACACCCAAAATAAACAAATAAAAATAGTTTCAGCTGAACTGATTTCATGGAGATGTAGATAGGTTTCTTCTTTGAAAAGCAGAAAACAAGGTCTGAAATAAAGCCCAATGGCCCACCTCATATACCACATATGTGAGGCTCTAAGTTTCAGCACTGTGTCAGAAAAAACAAAATGATATTTATTTCTTTTTTATGGGAGAGGTGCAGAGGTTAGGTCATGCTTGGTAGTGTTCAGGGGCTACCTCCTAGCTCAGTGATAATACCTGCAGTGCTCAAGAGACCGTATGTTATACTGGGAATTGAACCCGGTTCCCTGAGCTGCAGGCTAGACCAGCGTGCGTAAAGAGACAGTGTAGAGAATAAATGAGCAAAATGCATTTTTTAAAAATCACAGTAATTCCTTACTGCTGACATATTAGAGGGGCTCTTTCAGGGTCAGGAATCAGGGCCGCTGTCTCGTTTGCCAAGGCATTGAAAATTAGATGGGCTGGACATGTAATGCGATTTGGAGACAACCACTGAACTAGAGCCATTACCGACTGGATCCCACAGGATGTCAAAAGATCATGTGGCCGCCCACCTACAAGATAGTCAGACTTCCTTGTAAAGACCCTGAAGGAACGGTTTGAGGCTCTTCATATTCCTGAATCAACCAGATGCCATTGGGCTACATTGGCACGTGATAGGGTCCAATGGAAATGTTACTGGCACCCGCTCGAGAGCAAATCGATGAATAACGGGATTCAAGTGATTCAAGTGACAGTAATTCCTTACTTCTTTCTCTCCAAATTACTCATAACCAAATACTTGGAAAAAATACCAAAGATATATAGTAATCGAAGTTTTTATATTTTAAAACTTTACCAATTACCCAAAAGAGCAAGAACAACAAGTGCTGGGCGTGGATGTGGGGAAAAGGGGGCACTCATCCATTGTTGGTGGGAATGCCGGCTGGTACAGCCTTTCTGGAAAACAATATGGACTTTCCTCCAAAGACTAGAAATTAAACTTCCATTTGACCCAGCCATACCACTCCTGGGAATCTACTCTAGGAAACCAAAAATACAGCGGCGGAAACACCATCCCTACTTTTATGTTCATCTTGCGCATTATTCACAATAGCCAGAATCTGGAAGCAACGAGAGTGCCCGAAAATCGATGACTGGATAAAGAAGCTTTGGTACATCTACACAATGGAATACTATGCAGCTGTTAGGAAAAATGAAGTTATAAAATTTGCCTATAAATGGATGGACATGGAGAAGATTATGTTGAGCGAAATTAGCCAGAAGGAGAGAGACAGATACAGAATGACTGCATTTATTTGCATGGCATAAATATATATGTACATATTATGATACCAATATCCAAGGTCAAGTGAAACATATATCAGGAGGTCTTGTCAAAGGTGGAGATTATCACAAAGCGTGTGGGAGTCAGAGTTTAGGTAAGACAGAAAATGGAACAGGGTGCTAACAATTGTGAGGGTACTAATGCCAACCTAGAACTGAGCATTAAATAGAGGTAAAAGGGATACACATGACAACCTTTTAATGTATGTTCTGTAATCCATAGTCTGGAAGGGAAGGAAAAGAGAAAGAGAGAGAGAGAAAGGGAAAGAAATAAAGAACCTGCCATGGAGCAGGGCTGGGGAAGGGGAGGGAACCGGGGATGTGGGTGGTGGGAGATGGGCACTGGTGGAGGGACGGGTGCTGAAACACTGTATGACCAAAACCCAAACATGAACTTTTTTTAATTGTATATCTTTTTATTTGTATATCTCACGGTGGTATAATAAAATACTTAAAAAAAAAAACTTTACCAATTACCATTTATAGAGTGAACTAATGCTTAGAAATATCTGCTGTTTTAAGTTTGAATAAATTTATCATTTTAACAGATGTTGTATATGTACAAACACACACACTATGCCTCCATTATTATATTTTAACTTTTTATAACTAAAATGTCTGTTTGAGTTGAAATTCTTCTCAACTGGCTATATTTTTTACTCCATAAACAGTGCAATATCAGATTTGTTAAACAAATCCTAACTTTCTAGAAAATGTATATAGAAATTAAAAGAGAAGAAATTTCATATCTATAAATATTCTTGGAGATATATTTAGTAAACAATTGATATTGATTTTTTTCAATATAAGTTATCTAATATAGCTATTATTTTAGCCCTTTTAATATAATATAATATAATATCCTTATAATTATTTGGGGATATTTACTTTTTTATTATGATAACATTTTTTAATAGTGCTAATATTGATGCTTTTTGGCAAATAAAGTTGCAGTAATATCACCATCACTAAACTCAAATGCTTAAATCCCTCCATCTTGTTTTAAGCTCCTTTGCTATGCTTCCCAGAACCCTGGTCCTCCTAATTTCCCTGACTCTTGAGCCCACCAGCTTCAGTTCTCTGATCAGTTTCACCAGTTTGATTTTTTTCAGATATTTTCTATGTTACAGCTTGTTCCTTTGTTTTACAGTTATGAGAGATATTTCAGAAAAGAGTATGACACCTTGATTTTCTCATCTCAGTGGTGTGGGGAGAGTGATTCAAAATCCATATGAGACTTATATTTATCCTCATACCATTTATAGCAAAAAATCATATATATATATATATATATATATATATATATATATATATATATACATCTCAGAAACCCTGGAAAAAATATTTTTTCAAAGAAGTATTGAATAAAAAACAAATTGGTATATTTATCTTTTATAGCCTTTCCACAGCATGGACATACTTCAAGTTTTCAATATTTGTTAAATAGAATTACAATGTATCATGATCTTTTGAAAGGATACATATAACTAATTATAGCAGGTTTTCTTTTCATGTATGAGGGGTGGGTTCAGTTTCTAACACAAACTCCCCTATTCATTCTCTCTCATTATCTCTAGCTATACAAACACACAAAACTTTTTTCACTTGTATCACTTGTCTTCCCATTGTTCATCAATTTGCTCCAGTGGGAGCCAGTAACATCTCCATTCGTTGGGAATGAGGTCCATTATTTTTGGCATATCAAATACATCATGAATAGCATGCTAGGCTCTGTCGTGGCTCTGGGCTCATCCCAGGGGACCCAGACTTTTTCTATGTCAGACCATCAACCATCCAGGACCCACGGGGCAGAGCCCTGGATGTAAATAATCCTGTCGCCTGTCTGCCACCTGCCAATGCAGCTGGGCACCACAGCCACACCTGCAACACCTCGAGGGGCAGGACACACACACACAACAAACACACACAAACACAAACATTATTTAGAGAATAATCCTTTTTTTTGCCTCTAATGGATTATATCTGTAAATATTTTGCTTATTTATGTAAAATACTTGGTTTCAATAGGTTGTAGTAATGAAGAATCAATCTGTAATAAATTTTAATATGAATGTTTATGGCATCATGTTACTCAGGAGTTTTAACAACCTTAAGGTTGCCTTGTCTTATTTTACCATATCTAGGCAGTTTGTGTACTGTTGGCCTTAGCTGCATTTTTGGTAGTCCTTTGTATATGTATAAACAAGAGACTTCTGTCTTCTACACAGTCCATCTGGCTGCTGTCAGCAGACTTACATTGCTTTTGCATATTTTTGATATGCAGTGAGGCAGGCTTTCTAGTATCAGAGAGTACAAGCTCTTCCTAAAGTTGTGTTAACCTATTCCTCTGCAGAGGGGTCTGGTTAGCCAGCACGGAAGGGTCTCATTATAGAAATCTGGACAAATTGCAAGTAACAGGCTCCGGTTCTCTGAGAAGTTGGAACTGAGTAACTTGCAGCCTAAAGGCAAGTTCTAGTATGCATAAAATATAACAATATAAACAACCTACCTATTATTTATAAAAGAAAGCTTAAATCCTGGTTAAAAGACATATGTAGCGTTTGTTCTGAAGATATTAACTATACCAGACCAGTTGTTCTTTATAGTTCAATATTTATTCAATGTTCTATGTTTGTGTGTGCATAAATATCTGCCTTTTAAATATTTTTACAATTAATTAACATTTTATAAATTTACACTGAACATTTCTGGCCAATTAATTGGAACAACAGTTATTAAGAAGGTTAAGGAACAGTTTGTTCTTTCTCATAATTGTTACTTCCTGTTGTTCATTGATTTGCTCAAGCAGGCACCAGTAACGTCTCCTTTCTTTGAGAATGAGGTCATTATTGTTACTGTTTTTGGCATACCTAACACACCCAGGTAGCTTGCCAGGCTCTGCTGTGGCTATGGATCCATCCCAGGGGGCCCAGTTTTATTTTCTTCATACTTATATAAGGAAAATAAGTCTCATATTTATCTTCAAATTGAATAGATTAAGAAACTGTTAAATGCATAGAGATATGAGAGATTTAAAATAGTTCCAATAAAAATTTTCCTTTTTAGCTGCATTTATCCTATCCCAGTTTATTTTCCTCTATGGTATGATTTGAATATTTCAGGATGATCAATTTTTCAGGTCATTATTGGAAAAACAGATGTATCAAAAGTTACTAAAACTTGAGTCAATAGTGCTTTTATTGATTCCCTGTAGCAATTCTGGTAATTTAGGTAATCAACACATGTTATTTTATGCTGCAGCTATGGCTTAATGCTCCAGTATATGTCTGATAAAGTTCCTACCACATATCATCTTTTCCCTATGTTCATGAAACTAGTGGAAATGTCTCAGAGACACACAGTTCCAAATGCACACATCATTCAAAAAACAAAATCTTGCTCCTTATTTCATATAGCATGTATAAAGCTTATGCAATTTTTATTAATGGCTTCAAACGAGCTCCATGGTTACTGGGAAAGCAGATTTCCCTGTATTGGTGGGTTCTTCATGACTAAGCCGACATGCTGCTTGATGCCACATTGACGAGCACCAACATCTCCCCTCTGGAGATGTGTATTTTCTTGCACTTTCTCTCCTCCTTCCTCTTTCTAAAAGACACCAAATAAAATCTGTCTAACTTCACTGCTCATTTTATCAATTTCTTCTTCAGAGTGGCAAAGACAAGAATCTGCCAGGCCTGGGTAAGGCCTGGCCTTCCCAGGGAGGCCCGGGGTGGCACAGGAAGATCAGGAGAAAGTGACTATCTCTCTCCTTCTCGCCTCACATAAGTCACCTGTGGGGGGCCCACCTACATCAGTGACTAAATGAAAACATTGAGTAATAAAGATCCTCAGTTCGACAATATAATGTTTTACTTGGAAGTAGAAGAAAAAGAGAAACAGTTCTACAGGGTGGTCTGGTTATCGTTACCCTTTGGGTTATCTCTTTAGCCTCATGCATTGTGCATTGTCTCTTAATGTGATCAACCTAAAGCCTCGGGCAGAACCTTGGGAATTGTTCATTTCCTATTCATCAGAAAGAGTCCAGGAATTTGCAGAAATTTACAGGAATGTTTGAACTGTAACATGATGGCAGGAGGAGAGGAAGGATAGTACAGTGGGTAGAGGAGTTACCTTGCTGCTTACTGGGCTTTGTTCGAGTAATCTCATATGGTCCCCCAAGCACTGCTAGGAGTGATTCCTGAGTGCACAGCCAGGCGTAACCCCTGACCATTCCTGTGTGAAAAAAGCCAAATTGGGGGTGGGGGGCAAAGTAACAGGTGGTCAGTAAAACATGATAGTAAAACATGGTACTGCTCAATCAGCTGGAAATGTGCTGCGAGACCCTCTGCATACCCCCGCACCCCATAATACTGTGGTTTTTGTCTTGAAACTGTCAAGATTGAAAAATGAAGACAGAGTAAATAACTAATTCAGAAAGTCTTTATTTAGGGAAGAGGAACGGAAGGGAAAGAAATGCAAAAAGTCTCCCAGATTAAGGGAAGAGTCTCCTAAAGTGGTTTGTTACAAAGGCAAAGGTCTCTTTTGTGTTCAAAGACATAATCCTTTAACAAAGTTGTGTGGGTCAGCACTCCCTCCTCATGGTCCATGATTGCTGGCCATTTAAACAAGGCAGAGGTGGCCGAGATGATTGTCTTCTGGTGTCTGGATCTACAGGACCTAGGTCTTCTAGGTTATCCAACACCACCCAGGTCACCCTTATGACATTTCATATTGGTACTTCTCCTGCTTAGGGCAATATTACTAATCTCTGCCTCTACTGTTTTGCCCAATCAAGCAGAAACTGAGGTGTCCTCTTTCACAAGGTCTGGGTCATTGTGAGTTATCTAAGTAAATCTCAATATATATTATTAGGCATTCATTGAAAACATATAGCTTGCGTTTTTAAACAATACTTTCACCTTTGCTATACTATAAAACCAAGTTTTCTCCTACTACACATGAAGTGCCATCTTCATTGCTTTGGAATAAATTTCCTATTAAAATATCAACTTTGCTTTCCGTTTTCTTTCAGAGCGTGACTAGTATTGAAGCAATAGAAAAAAAGTGTACTATCCAAATTTGCTTTAAAGTGAATTTTTAAGCAATTCAGAACATTGACTGCTGGCAGGATTTTAGTTATTATGAAGTGGAAAAGAATGGAATCTGCCTATCAAAATGATGAAACCGAGCACACATCTGCCAAGTGCACTACGTGCGTTGCTGAAATGTATTATTAACCTTGAACACAATATATTTTTGTCAAATGAAAGAATTCTCATTAAAACTGACAATTTTAATATCAGTGATACAACTCTCAAAAAAACTTGCATGATATTTCTGTAAATCACAAAAATGCAAGGCAGATGTATAGTCTTAGTGACTTATCTATACATGAAAGCATAGTGGGCATTTTTTTTCTCATAGTGACTTTTATCTAAATTGGTCAAAAGCCACAGGAATAGAAGTATAGGAATTTAATTTTTTAAAGTTTTTGTAATCTTTTAAAGTCAGAAAACTAGTAATAAAATCAATAATTGTTTGATGATCTAAGGTATCACAATATGGCTATACCACTCACTACTCTATTTAATCAATATTCCAATGTATTTTGTTATGAAAGTCAGACAATAGTCTAGCTCTGTAGTAGCCCATAGGTATAAGGAACATATCCTTTGAGATGCACATTCCATACTCTTTGAAGTTGCAGGAATCAAGGCACTACCTAGAAATGGGTGGAGCCCCTGGAGAAGAAGTGATGGAAGAATCTAAAGGTCCTGATAAGAATAAGAAATGGCCACCCAGTGTCCAAAGCTTAGCCTGTGACAACATCCAACTTAATTTTTACTTATACAAGGCTTTCCCTGTGGCAATATCCAATTTTATTTTCATATATACTTTATGTTAACAAGTTTTTTTGATAACTCTGGAGAAGACCGTATACCTCTATTTTAATGGATAACTATTATTTGTGAATTTTGCTTTTCTAGTCTTGTGTTATCATTCAGTGTTTTCTCCTTAATTCTGTACTTATGTTTTGAAATCTTTATAAACACATGGATTTGTACTTCTATTATGCTTATTTATTTACTTACTTATTTTAACAGGTGTGAGGGGGCAAATTTGGTTGTCCACCAAAGCTCTTCAAAATTATGACCAAAAGTCACCACTACTCTTACTTGGGGAATGAAAAGAAGTTCTGGGTATAGAACCAGGGCTGACCAGAAGCAGTTGCTTGGAAGGCAAAAACCTTACCTCCTGCACTATTTCACCAGCCCATCTACTTTAAATCTTAAATTGATATATAAGTATTGGAACTGTGGCTTTAATTAGTAATATTCCTTCTGGAGAGGTGTTGGACATGTTCACATAGCAAATGCAAATCAACATGTGTGTTTTATATACCAGAAAGTGAAGAGGCTGTAGGTAAATAATACACTTAATGGTGAGTTCATAAAAAATTATCTCTTTTACTAAAAGTCATACAATATATAATAATGTCAATTCAAATATGGAGTTTATATGACAGTGATATAACCTAGGAAAGTGTTAAAAAGAGATCATGAAATAAATGTGATATTGATAATTTACCTTTTTATAAAAAGATTCAAATCTAGAGTTGGTCAGACTGTACTATACATTTGTTTTTGATAGTAAACATATATAAAATTTATGAAATTTTCTATGAGACTTGTGACTTTTTACTGCAATTGTATATAGCCATACCAAGTGTAGTCCTTCATGGAATGAAGAACTTCATGATAAATAACTGTTAAGTTTTCAACTGCCAAATTAAATTTAATATCTATGGCATAAAAGTCACTGTTCTGAATGTTTAGATTATGATAGAAAACAAAATGCAACATTTGTGGCTGTGGTGTAAACAAAACAGCAAGAAGACTAATATAATCAAAGCAATTTCAATTAGGAGAAAAAGGAGCAAGATTTTCTATGTGACAAAGCATCGATAAGCCTGCTGTTTCAATATTCTAAAATGTCCAGTCATAAGCTAACAATAACAGCTTTGAACATATCCAGACCTATGCCATTAACCATATTTCTGCTTTATAATTTTATAATATTTTAGGGAATTTAAGACTATGTGCCATATACAGAAATATGGATAAAATCATGCTTAAAATAGGCAGTTAAAGTTACCAGCTCTTTAAACATTTAAACATCATCAACATTTCCCTCACTCTAAATTCCTTAGCAGAGAGATTATAGAGTTGGTTATTGTTGGGGAGCTGGTCAGTGACCCCCTGGTACGAAGACCTGGATCTTGCCGGACTTCATCCCTGCAAAAGGAGAAGGAAGAAATTGGGAAGAAGCATCCGCTTTGCGCTTTGCCTCCACCGCAAAAAGAAAGACACCAGCACAGCAGGGGGTCCAGGCAATCAATTCCCATTTACTGAGCACAGTTTAAGCCTTTTATACAATTTTTGGGTGGAGGGGGTACAAACACCAATCACATGGCATTTGCAATGTCCTGGGCCTTTGCAATAGAAATAATCACAGATTTACATATTCCTGTAGTCCTAAAACCAGGCACTCCCTGCCTCACCTAGCATGGATAAGTACACATGATTTGAGTGTAAACACTTTGGCAGGGCCCACTTTAGGTCCCGCCTTTAGGGCCTTCTTGTGGGAAGTTCAGGGCCCTGAGGTTAGCTACATAGAGCCCAACATGTTATTACGTTGAGTCTTCAGGGCTACTATCTTTCTCACTTAGCTTGGAGGAGTTCTGTGTTATTTTTCCATTGCAACTTTTATAGTCTGGAGGTATTTCGCACGTGTTGTTGTGTGACTAGGTGGCTAGAGTTAGGATGCCAATGTCTGCTCACTGTGAGAACTGAAGAAATGATGCTTTGCAGGGGTGTTGACCTCAGAGAGAAATGATGACCTCAGAGAGAAATGATGCTTAACACATCTTCCTAACAAACAGGGCTCTTAAGACCTGCTCAGGTTTTTGGAAATAGGCCAGGGCAGTGCCAAGCTGGGAAGCCAGTGGCCTGCTGAAGTGAGAAACTTTGAGATGCTAAGGTATAGTGAGTGAGGTATTGTTGGGGTCCCTTTAAGAGATTCCTTTAAAGGGATGGCCTTTAACTCTTAAAGGGATAGCTAATATCCAAGTTAAGGGGCTACAGAAGAGTTGTGAAGAAAACAGTTGAAGAATCGAGACTGGGTTCTCAGCCTGGCTGGCAGGATTGAGTTGGAGGAGCAGAGAGTCTGGCAGGTTAGAGAGTTAAAGAAGCAGAGAGAAGGGTTGCTGAGCTTGCCTTATACTGCCTTAGGCAATATAAGGCATATATAGAATAAAGGCAATATAAAATAAAGGGTATTTTCAAGTACTCTTGTGAAGAGAGTCTTAAAGGGAGTTCAGAGCCTCTGGGCTGGCTCTGTACCTGTTACTGTCAGTCACCACACTGCTCAAAATGGACAAGGCACTATTATCTTTTTTTAAGGGGTCACACCCGGCAATGCTCAGTGGTTATTCCTGGCCCTGCACTCAGGACTTACTCCTGGCAGTGCTTGGGGGACCATGTGGGATGCTGGTGATTGAACCGGGTCGGCTGTATGCAAGGCAAGCATGCTACCCTCAGTGCTATCGCTCTGGCCCTTATTGTCTTTATATATAATTTAAGTATACTTGATGACATAGTCTAAGCATAGATCCACACAGGGTCCAGACATTATACATCCGCACATATATAATAAGCTTATTTGTGTTAAAAGCATGTAACTGTGCAAATGAAATGGCAAATGCATGTGGTCAGTTGGAAAACCGAATGTAGAAAAGTAAAGAAGATGTACTGCAACGCACAGTAAGAAATGTCAGTCTCAAGTACATGATGAAACTGTCAACTAAAGGTCAATAAAGTTGGCTTTTGGAAAAAATGAAAAAAAAACAACACAAAACCAAAAGAATACAACAAAGGCACTTTCCCAGTTATGAAAAAATATGACACAACTATCCTATCAATAAAAGTATATAAATATTCCATTTCTTTATTAACAATTTCAATATTCAAATACTGTAGCATGAAGGCAAGACAGCAAGTGTGTTGAAATATTCTTCAATGGCATTAGGTATTCTACTTTCCTAAAATGAATTTGTATGATGATTGAAGCATTGTCAAGTATCAGAAAAGTTGAGAAAAAAATAGCCATTTTAAAGGAGATTTCGATGTGATTCATAAAGATATAAAATGTAATTGAATTCATTAGCCACTAACAAATGACAACACTAAAAATTGTAAAAAAGCATATAATAATATTAAATGACTCGAGAGTAAAACATTTTTTAAGAAAAAATATTTTAAAAATGTTTTTTGTCAATTTCTTCAAAATTGTACTGTAGGTCCCTGAAATGCCACTTTAGAGAAATTTGTATGTTTATTAAAATGTGCATGTTTTCACAAGTATAACTCTTTTAACAATGTTCAAGCCAGCTATATACTATACTTGTTAAATATTTATCAGTATTTGATATAAACTATAACATCATCATTAATGATATAAATTGTAGCAAAGTTATATAATGATTTTAGAATTAATGTGTTAATGAAATTCACTCATTGCCTACTACATGACATAATAATAAATTGGGAACTCAAACTTTGTTGAAACTTATCATAGATTAGGTGAACTACTGCTTTGTACTTCTAGTTATATAGTTGCATATAACCAAAGCCTAACTGAACTTCAATATAATGTAGTGGATAATTTTCAGGGGTTATTGAGAATAAAATGGGGTTTGAAAACACTTTTGGGTCATTGATAACATTATACTTCCTCATTTGGATCAGACTTCACTGGTGATCTTTATTTAAAACAGGCAATTTTTTGTATATAATTTTATGAGCATAACGTTAATGTGAAAGTGGATTTTCCTGTCTTGGTTGGTTCTTGAGAATCATATGAAAGGTTTGAATACAAAACAGAAGATTGAAAGTTACTTTATAGTACAGATAGTTCCAACTCCCTCCCCCAAATGTCTGGGCCTCTCTGTTACCTGTGAACAAATTACTGGTCCTGTTCCAAGCAGTCTACTCACCTCCCGGGAACAATGGCCCGGTCCTGTTCCTGTGCTGCTCTCTCTGTCCTGTGTCTGCTCTCCCAGGCTCTGGGCAAAGCCACATGCACATGGCAGATCCCTGTGCTCTGTACCTGTCGCGGGGTCACAAACTGTGCCTCAACAGTTGTCCTGTCTCAGCTTTCCTTAGTCTCCAGCCATGACCCTGTGCTGTGAGACTCCTTTACTCTGTACCTTACCAATACCTGGGCATCCATGCCCTGCCTGAATCTGAGCTGTCCTGGGTGTCCAAGCTCTACCATAACCTGGGCCTCTGAACCCGGCCTATACCTGTATCTGCCCTTGCCTGGCCTTCTGTGGCCTACCTGTACTGGGTACTATACCTTGGCATGTCGCCCTACCTGAACTGGGGAGGGAATGAGGAAGCTGGCATGGGAGTGTGCCAGCCAGAGAGAGAGAGGTGAGAAAGAGAGGGTGTCTGGGGGGGGGCTTTTTTTGCTTCCAAATCCTACCTCCCAGGGATCTTTCTACATTCTGATTGGTTACCTATTTCATGGGTGCTTTCCACCTTAGCTTCTGCCGTATCAATAATATCCTTTTCTTTTCTTTATTGGGTGACACCAGGCATTGCTCAGGGATTATTCTTGGCTAGGCACTCAGGAATTACACCTTTAAATGCTCACGGGACAGTATGGGATGCCGGAGATTGAACCTTTGCTGGTTGTGTGCAAGGGAAAATGCCCTACCCACTGTACTATCACTCTGGCCCCACAGAATATGCTCTAATGCAAAATTCAAAAACAACATGCATTTGGAGCTGGTTTGTTTAAGAGATTATCTTACAACATAGTGAATATATGATTTTTTTTTATATTAACGTGTTTTATCAACAAGAAAACTGCTTAATCTTGTAATTACTGAAAATAAACATGACACTCAATGTGAGTTTTAGGTTACAAACATTCTGTTGGTTTCACATACTTAAGGAAAGAACAATCTTACCAAGCAACATTAAAAAAAATAAGTAGTGCTGGACCTTAAGCAGGCTGGGTTCCCTGGATAGAAACCAGAGCCATGGCAGAGCCTGGCAAGCCACATATGGTGTATTCATAATGCCAAAAACAGTACCAATAATGGACCTCATTCCCAATGAATGGAGACGTTACTGGTGCCCGCTCGAGCAAATCGATGAACAATGGTAAGACAAGGGATAAGTGACAAGTATCTGAGTATTTGAGTATAGTATCTGAGTATAGGGAAAATGATCATGTATAATTTTTTTCTGTTTCCCATAAAATTATACATTTTGTATGAAAAAAATTGGGTATTTTGGCATTTAGTTATAGACTATGCTTAAAGGTCAGGTCCGTGAATTCTATTTTATCCAAAATATTCCTTCTTTTTTTTTTTGAGAAAATAAGCTTTTAAACTGTAGTTTTATTTTCAGGAATGCTCTGGATAATGTTTGAAACTTACTTCACTTACACTAGCTTTATTCAAATTGTGGGGGAAGCTGTGTGAATTCTACTTCATGACTGAGTTATCTCTTAAAAGTGTAATCCAGAGGAGTTGGCAGACACAGAACTACTATAGCGGACCGGTGCTGGCTTGATTTCTACTGACGCTGCTTCTTTCCCCTTCCCCCATGTGATTCCCTGAGGCTTGCTAGGAATAAAGGAAAAGTAACTTCACCAACGTGCTGTGATAACTGTCCCAATATGTTCATTGACCTAAAAATATTAACTTTTCTTTCAGCGACCATGCAATATGCTATATCTCTGAAAAGCTGATAGTGTTATGGTAAATTGGCTAGAGGTACTTGTTCATTTTTTGTTATGAGCAAATATAAAAACTACAAGATGAAAACAATAATTGAATATAAGCATCACAGTAGTGGGCGATCTACAGGGAATTTGTAAAGGAAATATAGAAAATATTATGTTTGAAAACATGGGGCCAGTCTAGAGAAATAGCACAGCAGGTAGGGCATTTGTCTTGCACTTGGCCAACCGGAGTTTGGTCTCTGGCATCCCATATGGTCTCCCAAGTGCTGCCAGGAGTAGTTCCTGAGTGCAGAGCCAGGAGTAACCCCAGAGCATCGCTGAGTGTGACCCAGAAAAGCAAATAAACAAACAAAAAAATAAGTCCATGTTTTTTTTTTTTTTTTTTTTTGCTTTTTGGGTCCTCCCAGCGTATGCTCAGGGGAAAGTCCTGGCTCTGCCCTCAGGAACTACTCCTGGCGGTGTGGGGACCATATGGGGATGCCGGGATCAAACCCAGGTCGGCTGTGTGCAAGGTAAACGCCCTACCTGCTGGATTGCTTGGCCCCAAGTCCATTTTTTTTGACTAATCCAGAAACTAATAGATGGGCAAAAGTTGAACAGGAAAACTTATGAAATATAGTTGACAAAAATGTGAACTGGAGAGGGAAAAAATCTGTTTCCTTTTTTTCTGGTTTATTCACAAAAATATCTCAAAACTATTATAATAATTATTTTTTACTTAAGAGGATATGCTTTCATTAAACTTACTCCTTATAACCAAGCTATTTTTTTTCTACAGCTCCATCTTAAATTGATTAGGATAAGCTATGGGTTTCTTATTCTTAAAGAATACCTGGAATTCTTGCCAGGCACTAAATTTTAAGAGATTTATTTTACCTTAGCATTTTACTTAAAATTATTTCAAAATATATGACCATGATTCCCATAAGGAGTAATATGATGTTTTTAACCCCAACTAAATTGTCTCCTTGGCATTCATTATAAATGCAAGGAACTGCATATAATTCAAATTAAGAAGGGTGAGTTTTGAAAATTTGCTTTGAGGGAAATTAGATCCAGCATTTAAAGTTGAGAGAATTAGAAGAGTTCTACTTGCTCTGAATACTCAGATGTCTCATGAGATTTTTCATATAATCCTAGAATTAAAATATAGTAAGGAGAATAAATTCATTTTGGACAACATCTGCCCACTTGTGTAAATATCCATTAAAAAGCCATTCCAAACAATTTAGCGAATTATTCCCAATCAAATAATTAGGATCAATAATTTTAATACAAACATTTTCTAACAAAGAACAAAGTGATTTCAGACAGGGATGGAAATACTAGACCTAGAATATCCTTTAGTTATATCTAGACATCCAAAAGGACTGTAGCTCAGCATAGGAATTGTTGGCAATATCGCTGAAGGCACTGCTGACAGGATAACTTCCTGGTTGGGGGGGTGATTGAACCGCTCTTGGTACATAGTAGAGGGAAGCAGTCACTCTCTTGGTGGGTGGGGTGTTGAGGTGGTGTATGCTTATATCTATCTTAATTGTCTTTTAAGTGACAGTGCTCCAGTAAAAGTGAGGGGGGCTAATGAAAGAAGGTACTGAAAGGTTAACTTTGAACTTTTTATGTTTTGCTCTTTCACCACTTCAGGAATTATGTTGGTGTGTGTGTGTGTGTGTGTGTGTGTGTGTGTGTGTCTGTGTGTCTGTGTGTCTGTGTGTCTGTGTGTCTGTGTGTGGTATGTAAGCCTGGGTGCATATGCATAAGAGTGTTTGTATTGTAGGCTGATACCCAAGTTATTCTTTATATTTTGGTGGAGAGAGATGTTTGGGACATACCAGGTGGTGCTCAGGTCTTACTCTTGGCTCTGCTCAATGATTATTTCTGGCTGCTCAATGGACCATACCAGCTGTTGGGCATTGAACTGAGACTGGTCACATACAAGGTAAGTATTCTGTCCTCTGTCTTGAACCTCCATCTCCTGATATCCATGTTCTTACTACTGGGATGGTATCTTTTCAATCATTTACTAATACTGCTAAATGTTTCAGAGATATCTTGCAGACTGACTGAACTATCAAAAATATTTTTAAATCTGCCGGAGGGCCAATTAATTCTCTTCATAATAAAACGGATACTTTTTTTATCTTCTTTCATTTTTCTTCTAATAAAAATCATTAACACAGAATTTGAAGTAGATTTAAATATATATGATGTGAACTTGAAGAGAAACTTTTTGAATGACTATAGAAACTTTCAGTGACTATTACCTAATATTTATTAATTTCTTAGTATAAAAATTTAGAGACTATAATTATATAAAACTTCAATCTTTTATCAACTTAAACATTGTTTCTCCCTACTGATTTGAACATGGGAAAGTTTAATTTTGTAATTAAAAATGCAACTTGAAATTAATTTATTAAATATATATCACATTTTATCAAAATATGGTTTCAGTGCTTTATGATTATAATATTGAATTCATTATTACCACCAGGAGATGAGGGATATTTAAAATTTCAAAAAGTTTCTCAAACAAAGGTAAAACATTGTACTCTCCTTGTGTCTTGTACTTCTAACACCAAGCATTGTTTTACAGAAAATATCCAGAAAACATGCTCCTTGGTGTATCACTAAACAAGCTACCTAGCTATGTCAATACAAAAGTCTCAAGATGAGTATTTAAAGACAAAAGATCTCAAGTAAACAGCCAAACTTTATACCTTTATTTATAATAAGGTTGTCACAAATATGACAAAGAATTCTTCAGTTGGTTCAACTGGGGTGCATCTAACAAAACAAGATATTACTAACCATAAAATTGATAACAAATTAAGCCATATAAAACCAAAGAACATTAAATGAACACATTGACAAAAGATACCTGCTTTTGAAAGCAATAATACTGTGTATTTCTGATGATATTGCATTCTGAAAAAAGCAAAAGACATAGTAAGAAAGGTCAAAGACAGTTTACAATTGGAAAGAAGAAATAAATAATTCTGAAAGTAAAACACCTAAGATTTTTTTTCAGTGAAACTATTCTGCATGCTATTATAATAATGCATAACATAACGCATTTACCAAAATTGATTAAAATATATAATAGAATGAAATCTGAAACCAATTATGGGTCTTAATTATGAAACAGTATTCAGAGCTAATGTATTAGTATTTGATTATTTATTTATCATTTATAACAGATTTAGCACATTAATGCAGTGTTAAAGGTACAGAGTATGGAACAGTGAAAATGATATATGAGAAGGACGTACTTTCTACTCAACTTACTACCAAAGTCTACAATGAATGGGGGGAATGTCTAACAATTATTGGGTAAGATGATAGAATAGGAAGAGGTTTAGAGGAGAGAGGAAGGAGACAGGAGGGAGATGTAATGGGATACATTATGATTTCCTTCCAAATGTTTATAATATCACCTGCATAATATATGAATGTCTTACACAGCAACTGGGATATAAGGGATTTGATAAAGACTGGGGATCTTGAATTGCCCAGATAATCCAAATAATTCCAATCTAAACACAGAAGCAGTTACAAACTGATATACTCCCCATGGAATAAAAAGGAGTAAGAAAGTACTTGAGAGACTCTAGCAGACATTTTTTTTTTGTATGGAGGATGACTTCGCAGACATGGGGCAGAGCTGCTACTGGCTCTCCCTGTGACCAGCCGCTCACGAGGCGCCCGGGAGGGATGGTGGGTTCTAGTCCTGGCCCACCATCCCAGCAGAGCCTCGCAACAAAGCCAGACGACCCCCCCACTCCATGAGGGCCTCCGTTTTCCACATCCGGACTTCTCTCTCGTCAGACCTCCACCCAGCAGACCAGCCTATCAGCTCCTGGATCAGCTGCGCGGTTCATCAATAAATGCTGGACTTAGAGATGCCTACAAGAGTATGCTACCTGCACGGCAGAGCCTGGCAAGCTACCCGTGTTGTATTTGATATATATGCCAAATACCAGTAACAATTATAGACCTCATTCCGGAATGGATTGAGGCTCTTTATGTTCCTGGAGCAAGCAGATGCCTTGGGCTCTACTAGCATGAGACAGGACATATGGAGATGTTACTGGGGCCCGCTCGAGCAAATCAATGATGAACGGGAAGACAGTGATACAGTGATACAGTGATGGAGGATGGGAGACATGAACCTAGAAATGAGAATGTCAGAAACAAAAGTTGAAAATAAATAACTTAATTCTAACAACTCAAATTATCAAAGAAAGTGAATTTCCCCAAATGAATCTAACTGACTCCTTGATATTAAGACATTGATAAATTCTCTGTCAACACTCTTTGACCTATATTGACTTACATAGAATTATAATACAACAAACTTATCTTGTTAGAATCTGACAAGCATGTGGAAAAAATTTTAGAGCAGCAATAGAAATTAACGAAGAAATTAACTTTGTTCTAGCTCTCGAACACCTAATGAAATAAATGTATCCAATAGAATTGAGAGTTCATTCAATTCAATGCTTCAGACAGATGCATGGTGTTTTATCTTTTGTCTTTAACGTTTGTTTTACAATTTTATATTTTCTTAGTAAAAACATTTTTGCTATTAAGTGGTTTTAACTATACCACCTCTTGATTTAAATGCAAGAATATTCTTTCAAAAGAAAATAATGCTTTGTTGTCAATGCTACACCTCTAAATGAACAAACATAATGAGTTGGAAGAAAAGTCTTGATACACTGTTGTGCACCTCAAAGTAGAAAGAAATACGATAAGAAATTTAGGAAATGAGGAAATGCATTTGAAACAAATTCAAAATATATGAAAATAAAATAACTCCATGCTCTCATGAAATGCTCTAATTCTATGCTCCTAAAGACTTCAAAATTGTGTGTTTGGGCAATAGAACGGGGGGAAGACATTTGCCTTAATGTGACTGAGTCAAGTTTGAATACTGGCACCCTCAATTGTTCACTGATCACCACTAGGAGGGAACCCTCTGTATGGAAGTAGAAATAAGCCCTGAGTGCCGCTGGGTGTGGCCCCAAATCAAAAGACAAAAAAGAAAAATGAGCTAAGAAAATAAATCAAAATTGATTTAAACTTGGATTTTTAACCTTGTTGAATGGTAGGTGTGTTGAACCACAAAGTTCACCCTTAAGTTGTTCATCTGTATTTGTATATGTTTTGAAATATATTTATTTAAACATTCAAATATATTTAAAATTTAACATATGTTTGAGTAAACACATAGTAGTATTTTAAAAAAAATTGTTTATAGGCAAATTATGCTTTCAATGGTTTCTTACAGGTATCGTTTTTTGGAGTTTGGAGGAATGCTTTGAGACATGCTTGAGGCTTACTCCTGGCTCTATACTCCGGTGGAACATATGTTCTCACAGGTGTCTTACCAGAATACATATGTTTCACACTAAATATAATAATAGAACACGTGCAAGGAAAACTCTCAGTCAGCACTCAGTATCTTTGGTTCGAAGCATAAACTTAGTCCAATTGTTGAACATTCCTTAGCTTTACTTTAAATATTGGCTGACAGTAGCAGTGATGTCTATGAAAGTGCATTATAGACTATAAAAGCCTGAGCACTTAGTAAATATAATTCTTCATATCAGGCAATATGTTAACTGTACATTTACTGGAAATGAAGATAGTCACTTTATATTTTTCCTCTCATTCTGCTATTGAACTAATTAATATCTCCCCACAGTGATTAATTGCCAGCTGATTCGAGACATATTTCATACTCAAACTTAATAGCATGCTAATTTAAGGGGCATGTTTTACTTCAAGCTATCTACTCAACCACTTCTTATCAAAATAATTGAACAATGAATATGGAAATGGACTGGTTTTAGCATCCCTGTCCAATCTTGCTACTTTCCTTATAAACATAAAAATATGTCATTAAAATAAACTAAAATTATTCATTTTATTTGTATATTTTTCTTAGTAAATTTAATATTTCTCCATAAGTATAAGTCCCATTGATAGTTATTTTAATTCAATATGACAATGGCTATAAAGGGGGTCACATATCTGTATTAGTATATATATACATGATATATAGTTTATAAGTCATTCCATAATAGTTAAGTGACATGAACATAAATTGAGTAAATATTTGCAAGTCTGTCAGAAAATCTAATATGTAACTATACGTAAGTATTAAATCTTAAACTATAAAGAAATTAAAGTATATTTCTTTGACTTCAGAGTTGATATCAATGTTGAAACCAGAACTAATAGGAGAATTGGATACTTTCTAGCCTTTAGATTCATAATCTTTGATTTAATTGTCAGTTTGGATTAGACTTGAATTTTCTAGTCATAAAATAGCATCAAAACAAGTGCCATTATTCCCCAATATTACATGGCTCCCTATGTTATGTGTAGCTCAGGAGGTCCTGCACACCATCGGTTCTGAGTAGCACTGAATCTCTGGACCTGACCATTGAACCATCAGGCTCACCAACTAAGGCACAAGATTGTTCCCTGGGTCCCGAACTTTGCTCAGGAACCTCCCCAGGGAAAACAACTTGTATTTCAATCACTTGCATTGAACAGTATGAAAAAAGAAAACTCATCTAAGAGTGTTGCACTACAGCTGCCCAGAGCCTCTGCATCTTCCCTGGATTGCCTCCTGCAGGTCACTTTGTAGATAGGGGGTAGTTTAAATGTGGCAGTTTATCTAACCATGTATTCTGTACTTGCTGGTATATATATTCTCTCCTGCTACCACAATTATCGTGGGACTGACTAGCTAGATCTTACTGGTATATTTGCCTGACCACATTGGATCTCTAAGTAATTAGACCAGAGAGAAATACCGTTTGCCTCCAAGCAAGCAAGCATAGCTCTCTGATAACTCAAAGCTAATATAACAGAACTACTACAAACTAAAAGAAGAGACTCTTGTGAAGGCTTGAAGAAATATTTAACTGGCATTAGTATAGGCTTTGGTACAGAGGCATGCCATCTCAGAAACCCCCTTCTCTACCCTATAAAGGCATTTCCTAGGCAGATCTTGGCTCTTGACATTAGCATCTAAAAAGGGCCTAGGTGAGGTGCTGGGAGAAATTACCTGAGGGCATTTGACCCTCCCTTGCTTCCCATAAAAGTGGAAGGTCTGAGTTGCAGGGGGATAAAACTAGCCTGCTTCTTCTCTTGTGCTTTCTCTTTTTGGGTCACTCTTTTTTTTTTTTTTTTTTGCTTTTTGGGTCACACCCGGCAATGCTCAGGGGTTAGTCCTGGCTCTGCACTCAGGAATTACTCCTGGCGGTGCTCGGGGACCATATGGGATGCCAGGGATTGAACCAGGGCGGCATGGGCCGGCGCATGCAAGGCAAACGCCCTACCCGCTGGGCTATCGCTCCGGCCCCTCTTGGGTCACTCTTAACCTTTCTGCTGGAGCCTTATCTTTGTCTCCTCTCTACAGGGCCTTAACATGTTCTGGCCTCCATCTTGGCCTACACGTGGCTGGGGTCCTAGCCAGGAATCCTAAGCCCAGGGTTTTTCCTATTGCTGATTTGTATGCCTGAAACTTTGGTAAGTAAAGCATTTTAAAACTTCGCCGGGTTCCTGTGTCTTTCTCCATGAGCTGGCCACCAATCCCCTGGGGCAGAAGGGGACCCATGACCCTGCTCCCTGATTTTGTTTGGGGAGCCACAGTGTTTCCCCATAAGAGCACTTTTGAAACCACATTTGATATTAACTACTGAACTATTTAATTTAATTCTCTAAAAAATGATGTGAACTAATGCTCTACTGGCCACCTCTAGATTCTCTGCTCCTACTTTTCATGTCTTTATTGTCTACCTTTTTATATCAACTGCACAACTTTCAAAACATCCTTAAGGTATGCTGTGTTGATTCATACTTGGCTAATTTGGGGATGGGAAGTGGAAAATGGTTATACCTGCCTTTGTTTAGAGTTTGCCTAGAACCCGGCACTCTGAGAAACTCCTTGTCAACTTGGAAGACAATATGTGGTTCCAGGATCTTCAGCTATGTGCGAAGCAGCATCTTACCTGCTGTACTACCTGTCTAATCCCCATACTTTTCCTCCTTATGTTTGCACTTTTCCTCAGAAACATAATCTAAAAATATTACTTTAGCATTGACATTTTAACTATATAGATGTGGTGCTTTCCTCTGTTTAATGTGTTATGTCTTAATAAAATACCGCCTGCAATTATGGGAAATGGTCTGTAAATGCACTTTCAACAAAACTGCCATTACTAGTCAGTGTGGCCACAGAGCACATAAAACAAACAATATAAAACTAAGAGAGTAAATGTTTTAATAATTTAACTCATATATGTATGTATACACACATACATATATGTACATGTGTATATATACACCCCAAATATATATTTGCATATATTGTTTATATATATTTATATATATATATGAACAAACACTCTTACCTCATGCTGTGCAATGCCTTTGATTCCATTTAATTGTGGGGGAGTAGCTATAATTGGGATACACCTCTTGATAACTGATAGGAATTGATCAAAGATAAGATCACTTGGTCTTGATCATTGATAAGAGTTCAGTGATAACTCTCCTACTCAGGGATTACCTTTGGTGGTGCAATGGGGACCATGATCAAACAAACACTCAGCAAGCAAGGTAATTACCTGACCTGTGTTATCTCTCTGTCCTGGGCAGAGATATATAATAGTAGATTCATCTTTTTTTATTGGATGATTCTTTATGCACATTTATTTTAATTATATTTCTCTTAAGTTTTCTAAGAATGATCACTGATCATATTCTTTATTATTCAGTAAAATTTTCTTACTAAAATTTACTTACTAAATTTTTGAAGTATTTACAAACATGGAAACTATTAGGGCAGTTAAAATAATTACCTAAAATTTTTAAATTATGGGAGGAGGATGGAATAAGGGACATTTGTGGTGGGAAATGGGCACTGGTGGAGGGATGGGTGCTGGAACACTGTATGACAGAAACCCAAACATGAACATCTTTGTAATTCTATATCTCACGATGGTATATGAAAAAAAATTAGAAAAAAAGAATTCTAAAGTATACTTTACATTTAAAATAAAAAATAACAGTATTTGAGTGATCTTCAAAAATTTGCAATTGTATGTAATCATGTTAACCAATACAGTAGCTGTGTTATATATTCGATCCTTGTACCTGATATTTTGAAACTAAAATGTACAACCTTCTATGAGTTGTACATTTTATAAGTCTCTGGTGGTTATTGGTCAAATGGTGTTATGCCCCAGCTCTTAGTATGCCCATTGCTAAATCTTTTCTGAATCTGGCTTTTCACTTTACATTCTGCATGAATTGCTAAAATGTCATTTCTTCTCTCTGGATTATGTCCTTTCGCCTCATGCATTACATTTTCACTAATTTTGTCACTGTAAAGACCTCTATATTTTTTTTCTGAAAAAAAGTAAAAGCCTGAATAGTCCCATTGTCCATATATATATATATATATATATATATATATAACATATTTGTATATATATATTAAAATGTCAGGTTTTCTTACCTAATAGTCTTATTGACACATTGTTCCTATATTATATTTCTTGTAAATAATCCTTCAGTGAATGCAATGAACATGTGAGTGCATCTATCCATGATCGTATTTTTATTTCCTTCAGCTAAACACCTAGAAATAGAATGTATGTATAAAACATTTGTTTTTATTTTTTGAGGAACTTGCATTCTTTTATAAGGAATATACAAGTTTAGAGTCCTCCAACAAATCCAAGAATTTCCCTTTTCTTCATATTCTTATTCGTACTTGTTATTTCTTGTCTTTCGATAATGTGCATTCCAAAAGGTGTGAAGTTCTGTCATTCTGATTTTGATTTGCACATACCTGATCATCAGTGCTGTTAAACAACCTTTTATATCTGTGATGGACTTCTGAATCTGTGTGAAATGTCTAATTATTTGTCAATTTGTTAATAGGACTTATTTGGTTATTGAGTTGCATGCATTACTATATTAACCTCTTACCAGATAAGTGGTTTACAAAATATATTTATATCCCAGATATTGCCATATAATTTTGTTGATGGTCTCTTGGTATTCAGAATATTTTGTTGTTGCTTTTAGTTTAATGTAATCTCATTTGTTTATTTTTTGCCATTATTATCTCAGCTCTTGCTGTCATTTCAATTAACAGAACAAATTAAGGAGTTTACCCTCTAAGATTTCTTAGAAGAAATCAAAAGTATTTGTCTAAATAATTCCTTTATAAAGACAAGTAATATTTTGAATTTTATCAACTAATGGGAAATAAATCACAAATTGAAGATTAGTCCTAAAAAAGTGATGTTATGAGCTTTTGATTTATCTTTTCAAATATCATGAATATTTGTGAAGACTTCATTAGATTCTTTTCACTCTGGGTATGTAATAGGGACTTTTGCTATATTCTTTCTCTGGGCCCTAAAATTGTCCTTTATGCTTTTATTGTTATTTTTGGAGCCAAACCTGACCCTGCACTCGGGGATAACTCCTGGCATGATCAGATAACCACATGTGGTGCCAGCAACAGACCCAGGTTAACTGTGTGCAAAGCAAGAATCTTATCTGCTGTATGAATCCGCATCCTATTTTAGTTTTCAGTAATAAAATACTCTTCAAGAAAAGCCTAAAACTAAAGAATAAACATCAAGTTGAGATATTTCACATGAAACACATGCATGCCTTTTCTGGAAATATGTCATGGTACCTCTTGATGCTCTGCCATTGTTTGAGCTGCAGGATATGATCTGACTATACGGAAGCAAAAGCAAGCAAGTAAACAAAGAAACAGCAACTTAGGTTTAGAAACAATTCTCAAGCCCATATCTCCATAGGAATATTTTGGCTATTTCAGTGGATAAAATAAACTGGGGCCAAGTTCATATGTGTTTGCTAAGTGAAAAGAAATGTTTTTGATATTGCCAACAAAAGCAAGCAATGGTTACCCAATTGCAGCCAAGTGCTGTCAGGTTAAATATAACATTTATTGCCACCAGCACTGGTAATTTTTTTACATTTATGTGAAGTCAGAAAACTTTTGTTAGGAGGAAGAAATTTCTTTTAGCACCATAAACATACCAAGTTGTGCATATTTATGCAATAGATATATAGGTTGCTTGTTGGTTCCATCCCATTAGTTAAGAATAAAGGCCAGATATTTAAGTGACAAAATACTCCTAATAATTTAGCTCAGTGATGAGTGTGGCCTACTGGATTGGTTCACGAGGTACTGCTTTATTTATATACATTTTGCATTTTCATGATGGGGAAGGAATAGTTATTATTAAGAGGATTTTGAATTTGTGTTTATGTACCAAACTGAAATATAAAATGCTTATAGGTAGAGGAAACAATGGTATGAAATTTTAAAAATAGAAAGCATGGTGACAAGCAAGGAAAATTGTATAAAAATATGTAAGGACTATATTACTTAGGAATTACATTCAAATGTATCAGAGATACAACTTCACCCCTGTTGAAGGACTCCTCTAAGAGCCTCTGCATCTGCTCTGGATTGCCTCCTGCAAATCACTCTGTCTAAATGTGGCAGTTTATCTGACCATGTATCTGTACTAGCTGATATAAATATTCTCTCATGCTACCACAATCATCATGGGACTAGCTATATCTTACCAGTTTATTTGCCTGACCACGTTGGATCTCTAAGTAATTAGACCAGAGAGAAATGCTGTTTGCCTCCAAGCAAGCAAGCATGGCTCCCCTGATAACTCAAAGGCAACTACAATACAAAACTACCCTGAAGTAGACGAGACTTGTGAAGGCTTGGAAAAATATTTAACTGGCATTAGTATTAGTCTTTGGTACAGAGACATGCCATCTCAGAAACCCCCTTCTCTACCCTATAAGGCATTTCCAGGCAGATCTTGGCTCAAAACATTAGCATATAATAGGGCCTAGGTGAGGTGCTGGGAGAAATTACCTAAGGGCATTTTAAACTTCCTGCTTCCCATAATAGTGGGAGGTCTAAGTTGCAGGGGTATAAAATCAGCCTGCTTCCTCTCTCTCTCTCTCTCTTTGGGCTCTCTTTTTGGGCTCTCTTTTTGGGGTCTCTCTTTGTGAGCTTGCATCATTCCTGGGAATCTTGTCTTTTTCTCCTTTTTTTACAGGGCCTTAACATGTGGTGGCCGCCATCTTGGCCTACATGTGTCTGGGGTTCTAGCTGGGAATCCTAAGCACAGGGTTTCTCCTATTGCTGACTTGTATGCCTGAACCTGTGATAAGTAAAGCCTTTTAAAACAGCATCGTATTCCTGAGTCTTCACCCATTCCCCCCCCGGCTTCGGAGGTAGAAGGGAACTAGCTTTCCTCCACTGTCAGGGACCCGGCAGCGTTCCCGACATCCCCAATGAAAGTTATTTTTCGCACAATATTTGATTCTAGCACCTTTCAATAAATCTATTGTTTTTGCAGATGTTTGAAGGACCATAGCAAGAACACTGGTTAAATTATATTATTTACTTTCATAAAAGGTATGAAATGAAAAAGGGAATTGAGGGATAGTACAGCAAGCAGGTCTCTTGTGTTGAAACAGCTGACCAAGGTTCAATCCTTGGCCTCCCATCTGGCCTCTGGAGTAAGCTAGAAACAATTTCTGAGGACAGAGACATATACAACCCCAAACAACAGCAATACTTTTTAAAAATCCTAACTAATTAAGTGTTTGAATAATAAATGATAGGATTTTTAAAGAATGCCTAGATGGTTAAGAATGCTTATCTGAGCCAACAAAGTAAACTGAAAACAGATGAGGAAATCATCTTTTGGTTAGGAGTATATTCATTGATACAAACTACACTTTAGTATTTGCCATTTTATTAATTGTTGGGTCTATTGACCTGTTCTCGCTTTGTCTAGGTGTTGAAAGACAAAAAAGTTTAGCATGGGAGAATCTGGGCAGATAGCCCAGAAGGAAACGCCTCATACAATGCCTAGAGCATCACTAAGAATGCGCACTGAACATGCTGCTTGTGGGTGTTCCCTTTTCCCCAAAAAGATGGAAGGAAGGAAGGAAGGAGGAACAAACGAGAGAACAAATGAATGAAGAGAAGGAGGGAGGGAGGGAGGGAAGGAAGGGAGGAAGGAGGGAAGGGAGGAATAAAGGAAGGAAGGATGCAAGGAAGGAAGGAAGCAAAGAAGGAAGGGAAGCAAGGAAGGAAGGAGAATGAGAGAAGGGAAAGGGAGGAAGGATATATGACTTTGATCTGGAGAGATAAAAGAGTGGATACATTTGCCCTGTATGTGGGTAATTCAGGCTCAATCCAAGGAAAGGATCACACTGGATATTTGAAACACAGACCAGAGTGATCTCTGAGCACAGAACCATATCTCAGAGCACAGAAAAAAAAAACACTGTTTTTTTTTCCCAAAACAAAGAAAATATTTTTCAAGGTATTCCTTATGGATCTGGACATTCCCCAAGCACATCTTGCAAACATCTTAGTGTCTAAAAGTCTAATTATCCCTCGAGTCACAATGTGCTAGTAACTTTAAATCACAGCTGCAGGGGATCTCAATGGCACAAAGTCTAACTCTAACCCTGTGCTGTTATCCAATTTACAGACACTGCAATGCTGAAAAGTTCAATGCTGTGATTTGAGGAAAAATCAATATGCAGAATCTTCACATTTTTGTTTTTTAAAAAAAGGCCATCTGATTACATTTCTATTAAAAAAGTAAGCCACAATGATCCAATTATGGAACCATTCTCAAAGCACCAGAGTATAAAGCAAGCACATTTTTCTCATGGTATGCTTATTCTATCATTTTCTAGGAGTATTATCAGAATTCAGTTTTTTGGAAGTGTGTTTATATATTTACATTCATATGTATACACACACACATACACAAACCTGTAAGTGTGATCCCTGAGTGTAGATACAAGAGTAAACCCTGAACACTGCAGCTTTGGGGTTCCCCTGCCCCTAAAAAGGATAACTTGATCACTTGATATCCCATTATTCGTTTATTTGCTCGAGCAGGTCCCAGTAACATTTCCATTTGATCCCATCACATGCCAATGTAGCCCAATGGCATCTGGTTGCTTCAGGAATACAATGAGCCTCCAACCGTTCATTCAAGGTCTTGACAAAGAAGTCTGAAAATCTTGTAGGTGGGCGGCCAAGTGATCTTTTGACATCCAGTGGGATCCAGTTGGTAATGGCTCTAGTCCAGCGGTCATCTCCAAATCGCATTACATGTCCAGCCCATCTGATTTTTGATGCCTTGGCAAAAGAGACAGGGTCCTGAATCTGGAGTAGTGACGGAGGTCGGAGCACCGGATTCCTTCTTTCAATAGAGTGAGGCGTGATATTCCAAGCATAGCTCTTTCATAGCCCCACTCCATGAGGGCCTCCATTTTCCACAACCAGACTACCCCCACATCAGAACTCCACCCAGCAGAACAGCCTATCACAGGCTGGCTCATTGAGATCCACCCTACTGCAGACATGGGGGCAGAGCTGCTACTGGCTCTCCCTATGCCCAGTGGCTCATGAGGCGCCCGGGAGGGATGGCAGGTTCTAGCCCTGGCCTGCCACCCCAGCAGAGCCTCACAACAAGCCAGACAACCCCCACTCCATGAGGGCCTCCATTTTCCACACCCCGGACTTCCCCCTCGTCAGAACTCCACCCAGAACACCAGCTTATCACAGCCTGGTTTGCACGGTCGCTTGTGGCCACGCAGTTCATCAATAAATGCTGGATTTTGAGATGAATACAAGATTATGCTACCCCACAGCAAAGCCTGGCAAGCTATCTGTGTCGTATTTGATATGCCAGATACCAGTAATGATTATAGACCTAATTCCCATGACCTGATGGAATGGTTTGAGGCTTTTATGTTCCTGGAGCAAGCAGGTGCCCTTGGGCTCTACTTCATGAGACAGGTCATATGGAAATGTTACTGGTGCCCGCTCGAGCAAATCGATGATGAAAGGAAAGACAGTGACACAGTGATACAGCTCTTTCGATTCCTCTCTGGAAGAACCAAATAGCATTCTCATCCTGCTTTCGTAGGGCCCAGGTGTCTGAGGCATATGTTAATGCAGGGAGAATGGTGGAGTCAAAGAGATGTGCCTGGAGCTGGAGGTTCTTTGTCCTTTTTAGCTATTTCTTCGATGCCTTTTGAAGGCATTCCATGCTGCTCTCTTCCTCCTGCACAGCTCAGGTTTTAGGTCATTCATCATGTTGACTTCTCGACCTAGGTACACATAACTGCTGCATTCAGAGATGTTTGTTCCATTGAGAGTGAATGGGGCCTCTGGAACTAGTTCATTTTTCATAAACATAGTTTTCTTTAGATTCAGCTGTAGACCTATCTTTCTACATTCTTGGTCGAAGTCAGCCAGCATTTATGCCGCTTGGCTAATGTTTGGTGTTATTAGAACGATGTCATCAGCAAAGCGGAGGTGGTTTAGTTGCTGACCTTCTATCTTCACTTCCATTCCATTCATTCTAATTGTCGCATGATGTTTTCAAAGGGTGACACTCAAGAGTTTTGGTGCAATGGTCTCACCCTGCAGAAACCCTCTTTTGACATTGATGATCATTTCTTTGTAGAATGGCGAGATCCTGCTGGTGTATCTGTAATACAGCTCAAGAAGGATCTTGATGTATTGAGTTTGAACACCCTGTTTGGCTAGGGCTTCGATGAATACTTCAGTCTCCACAGAATCAAAGGCTTTCTTTAAATCAATGAATGTGAGACAGAGCGTGTATTTAATTTTTTTCTTTACAAGAAGGTGAGAAGCTAGAAGAATTAATATATTTATGAATATATATAAATAAATCCTAAACTCATAGTTTATTAATAATCTAAATATTCTTAATTGCACTGAAAGATGTTAAGGTCATATTTGTTAATACAACAAAAAAATGCGAACCCTTTTACATTCATTTTATCTTTCTAAAATTTGCTTTCTTTCTCTATATCATGTATTGTTCAAAACAAGTATTGTTTTCTAGTATTGTTTATTTAATTAAAAATAGGTCATATATGCGTTATTCTCCATAAATTGGTAATTTTTTACTTGCAAGTTGATAATTCCATAATTATTTGGAAGATTGAGTTAATATGTATATGCCACAAAGATTGTTATGTATAATGAAAGAAGATTTACTGAAATAATGGTGCCACCCTGTCCATTAATTCTATTATCAAAAGATATTTGAAACTGTAATTAAACAAATTTCTTTTGGATTTTATTTGTAATTGTTGTTTGTTTTCTTTAGTAGATCATTCACCTTAACTGTCCCAAATAGTAAAGTTTTACTTTTTCTTTATGATTCAGGTATAGTTAGATAATCAAGGCAAATTCTGTTTATCTAGCCCCTGATTTTAGCACCAACCATATAATTACTCTGACATTTAAGTGACATCACATGATGTGGTATTAAGGGAAGCCATGAATAAATGTGATAAATAGCACATAAAATAGGAATCTGGGTATGTCTAGCTCCATCCATCTGCAGATTTTTGTAGTGATAATTAACTGCAGTTATATATCCAAAGATGGAAATTACTCACTGGAGTAATAACCTTTCAGGAAAAAACCCTGAAGTCTTTGTCAGTGTCAGGTTCAACTGCCACTCACTGTTTTTTCTTGTAGCAAATATTATTTATGCGTCCAGAGCCCAACGATTTCTTTATCATTCCAGGGCTCTCACCACTTCTGCTATCAGTACTTGGTGCTGAGAATTGACAGTGACATTCACTGCGTGCAGGATACACTATTCTTAATAGTGTCTAATTAGTAATTTTTTTTTTTTTTTGCTTTTTGGGTCACACCTGGCGATGCTCAGGGGTTAGTCCTGGCTCTGCACTCAGGAATTACTCCTGGCGGTGTTCAGGGGACCATATATGATGCCTGGGATCGAACGCGGGTTGGCCACGTGCAAGGCAAATGCCCTACCTGCTGGACTATCACCCGGCCCCAATAGTGTCTAATTATTGACTAAGTATAGGTCATTTTATATTTATATGGGATTAATACTCCAGAGATACCCATATTATCTGATAAAGCTAGTCTTCTCCTGAATATTTTTATAGTCTTAATTTATCATCTCCCTTTCCATACTAAATTTGTTTTCATAGACATGACTCTGGAGAATATGCTAAAAATAAAAAATAAATATTGAAATCACAGGCACTGCTTCTGAAGAAATTGGTCTTATGACCTGTCCATTTACATATTATTAAAACCGATGGGAATTGTTAAAGTTGGTAGAATTAAGTCTAGAAATGGTTACAACTCCCACCACCACACCTCAAAAAAGGTAACGTTACACATAATTCTTAATATAATACTTAATGGAATAAATATCTTTTCATTTCACTTGAAGGTCAATGCAGAACACCTTCATGAAACAATTTTTCTTCCTTTTTTTGGAAGTACTTTCCTTAAGGTACTTAAAATCTTCCAATTCTGGAAAGGCAGGAAAAATATTGTGATTAATTTATAGACTGGGTCATGGAATATCACCCGTTATAATGACAATGTAAGAGGCATGTGTTATTTAGGACAAAAATCAACTGCTTCTCTTTATGGGTAGCTGTCTCTGAAGAGATTTCAAGAATCCATAGTCTTAGAAACTTTGACAATATTTAATGCCATTTCATTCAATCTAGAGTCTTAAAAATGTATGAAGTTAGAAATAAATTGAGGTATTTTTGAAGAACTGATGTTTTATTTACTGATAAACCTCACCTGCATTTTCAGATGCCCTTGGGCTACACTTGCTTGTGACAGGACATATGGAGATGTTACTGGTGCCCACTCAAGCAAACCAATGGACAACAGGAAGGCAAGTGATACAAGTGATGTCTCGTTTATCTTTACTTTTACTCTGTGCAACTACTTAGTTTGGGGGAAATATGTTAAGTATTAACTTATTTTATCAGTTCCTATTTTAATTTTTTTTCTGTTTTTGTTTGGTGTGAGTTTGTCTTCTACTTAGAAACACATGTTTGTACATATATTTTTTAGTTATATATGTGTGTGAATGCATATCCTTAGCTACAAACACATATTTCCAGTTATCTTCAGGGTTTATCTTGAGAGAAGGTAATTCAAATTGGGCAAAATTTCTGCTGTGGATATTGCTATTGACTGTATCACTGTAAAGTAGGCATCCTGGCAAGAGGTGGTATTGGAAAATGAATTTCTAAGATGTAATTGTATAAAATTATATATTCAATTAGATGTTTTTAAAGTCTTCTTACTTGCCCCTGCCCCTCGAGGGTGTTACAAGTGTGGCTGCACTGCCCAGCTGCATTGGCAGGTGGCAACAGGAGACAGGCATGTCTACACCCCAAGGGTTCTGCCCCATGGGCTCTGGATGGTTGATGGTCTCACATAGAAAAGACTGGTCCCCCCTGGACTGAACCCAGAGCCACGGCAGTGCCTGGCAAGCTACCCATGGTATATTCAAAATGCCCAAACCATAACAATAATGGACCACAATCCCAATGAATGGAGAATTTACTGGTGTCCGCTCGAGCAAATCACTGAACAATGGGAACACAAGTGACAAGTGACAAAGTCTTCTTACATACATATAAAATTTAAATGATAGATAAATTGCTTGCAAAGTTGTGCAATTTAAAAATCTGATTTACTGAACACTGTAATATGTATAATTCAAACCAAGTCTCACTTCTGTCAGCCCTTTGATCTAATGACCTTCAGGGAAAAATGAGAGTTGGGTTTTCTAATTGGTATTTCTAAATGGGATAATACTTTAAGGTTCATAGTTTTTATGTAGTACATGCAATTTTAAATGCTACTCTATTGTTTTATGTATTCTAATTTAGTACTTTACATGTTTCACTTGGATCCTTGAACTGATCTAACCATGAAGGACACAATATTACAAATTGAACACTGGCTAAGAGTAACAAATAGGAATCTCAGGGAACAAAGAACAAATATTCTGGAAAATTAAAGCAGATAATTATCTGCATCCCTAGGGAAAAACAAAGAAAATACCAAAGCAACTAAGTTGGAATGGCTGGCACTAAAATAAATTGTGAAATAAGTTGTATTTTTTAGTTAAAACTAATCCCTGATTAGACTATCCTGTGCCTGCATTTTGTTCTCATTATATGCAAATAATTATCTTCAAATTAAAATAATAGAAGGCCCATAGTTAAAAGAAAATAATTAAAGATCAATAAAAGAACAGTGAAGAATCAGAGTATTGCTTACTCTAAATGAATTCAAATCTCTAAAACGCTAAATAATGTTTCAGAGGCCTAAAATAAAACAGAGGTAATCACTGAGTCATTTTATCATATCCAAAGTCTAATTGGGATATAAAAAAAAGAAGTGATGGCAGAATAGAAACAAGTGTGATTGAGAAATATCCCAGTATTCAAAAATGGGATTTATCTTCTCTTTGTTAACGCATGACTTGGAAACGCCAATTATATATGTATATATGCATGTGTAACATTACTCTGGTCACACCCTGCAGTGTCCAAGGCTTACTCCTGGCTTTGCACTCAAGGATCACTCGTGGGAACTCTATATATTCCAGGGTCCAATTATTAGTTGGCAGCATGAAGGCAAGCAAATTACTTGCTATACTCTCTTTAGAGCCTGATATGTTATTGTTTTTTAAATGCCCTTTCAAATTGAAGATGTGACTCAGTAGGTCCAGTACATGGCTGACATATATGAAATCCTGGGTTCGAATCCCAGAACTAGAAAAAAAGTTCCTTTTTGGGGATTGAGATAACAGCATACTATGAACACCATTAGACCTGGTTGGATCCCCACACCCATGATATGGGGGACACCCCACCACACCTACCCTCCAGCTTGGGGGGGTTGCAGTCTGGAGGCCCCTGGGCATAGCTATTGTGGCCCTGAAGTTTTCAAGTCCTTTCCCAGGGGATAAATAGTTAATCTTTAATTTTCAGTAATATTCCAGAAAGAACAATTAAAATGATAGCAAAAACATTTTTACGGAAACATTGAGTGACTAGAGTGGTATTACAGGGGTTCAGGCACTTGCCTCGAACACTGCTAACCCAGTTGGATCACTGAAACACATATGGGCCCGAACATTGCCAGGAGTGATCCTTTAGTACAGAGCCAAGAGAATTCCCTGAGCACAGAAAGTCTAAGAAAAAAAAATGAAATAATTACTTTCTAGAAGCTCCTTGAAGTCATACACTTTCAAAAGAGTGTTTATTAACCATTTTAATCAAGATAATTTTACTGAAATGTTGCTTTTGAATTTTTCTTTTATACATACTGCAATAAAACTCATTAAAGCAGAAGTGTACGTCCATGCTAGGAGTAAGTACAGGCACACATGATTTGGGGGTAGAAGGTTTTTTGGGTAAGTTAACTTAGGCATGCAATATTCATTAGGATATTCCACACGTGCTCTGTGATCTGCGCGATTCATTGACAGACTCTTAGAATACCAGCATTGCTCTTCATCAGGTTCTCGTGATACCGAGAGGGGAGAAAGAATGTGGGTTAATACCCCTTCAGCTTTAAAGAAGAAAAAAATAGCAATCTTGTTCAGTACTGAAAGGGACTGAAAGTCATTTTTATCATCAGAGGCTGGTAACTAAAGCATTACAAACAAGTGTGATTGAGAAATATCTAGTATTTAGAAATTCACAGAAACATCATTCTGTGAATTTCTAAACTCTCTTCGGATACTTCTACCTTTCAGTAATTCTCTTCACTTGATCACTTGATCACTTGAATCCCGTTATTCATCGATTTGCTCAAGCGGGCACCAGTAACATTTCCATTGGACCCTATCACGTGCCAATGTAGCCCAATAGCATCTGGTTGATTCAGGAATATGAAGAGCCTCAAACAGTTCCTTCAGGAAAATTCTCTTCATTTTCTTCATTTTCCTACTCAGAGAATTTTATTTATAATTGATTTAAACAATGATTTAAGATTTTCTCCACATGATCATGAAGGAAAATATATGATCTCTTAGATAAATGTATTAGTCAATAATATAGAAGTTGTTATTTATTTATACATTAGTATTCCCAAGAATTAGGCCCAGCTCCACATTTAATATTCTCTTCAGTGTGGTAATAAATACCATGCTGGAATCATCGATACAATGAAATTGCTGTTGTTTTTAAAAATAGTATCAAATTTCTGCTCTTTGCAAGCTATTTATTTAGGTGTAGAGTCACAGTAGTAAATAGCTCATTTTGGAATAAGATAAAAATAGTTATACAGTATACTTATATGATAACAAATAAGGAAACTTTCTAAACAGCGATATAGAAACATTTAAATGATAATATGAAATTCAACAAGCTGTTGATAACTATCAGAAAGATATATAAACTAATGAAAGCAGATGACAAAAGCCCCTAAAAATCATGCATGATTTTAAGTGACAGATGATCTGATTTATGTTTCACTTGTTTTAACCAAAACAAATGAAACAAAAGAAAGTCCTAAGAGGTCATATTTCACTGGCAATTGAAAACATGAAGAAGCATATAATTATAAAGCATGTATACTAAAATGTTTATGCAGCCTGTGTTTAGATTAATAATATTTTGGTGTCAGCAGGCAATTCTATTAATAGACTAATTGTAAAAATATATTATGTCTGAAGAGAAAAAGTCATGACAATAAAAAAAAATTTCTTTACAGAAATTGTATCCCTTGTATCACTTGTTATCTTGTTATTCATCGATTTGGTTGAGTAGGTGCCAGTAACTTCTCCATTTGTTGGGAATGAGGTCCACTATTGTTACTGTTTTTGGCATATCAAATACACCACAGGTAGCTTGCCAGGCTCTGCTGTTGGCGCTGGGTTCATCCCAGGGGGTCCAGTCATTTTTTTTTGTCAGGCCGTCAACCATCCAGAGTCAACGGGGCAGAACCCTTTGCCAATGCAGCAAAAGCCTGGAAAAGCATTTGCAAGGCCCGCCTGTCCTTCACCAACTATAAGACCAAGATGACTGCTCTCCAACCTCCTGGTGATCTATCACATCTTCCAGAAAGGCAATGGGGAAGATTATCCATGACTTCTACTCAAATCTCTTTGATAATAACCACATCCACCAGCCCACATAACCAATTCTTCAGGATGGATATGTCATTCCCAATGATCTCCCTTTGAAAACCAACATGCCATTCCATGGGTAAAGAAACGCACAGCATCCAGACAAAAGACAGAACCTAACACCTGAAGAATGTGCCATCAGTAGTCATCAATACACTGCCTGGGCTCTTCCCACACTACCAGTCTGAATGCAAGGTACCCTCCCAATGGAAAACCAGCAGGACAGGTCTACTGTTCAAGAAGGGAGACATCCATGGCGTTTGCAACTATCATTCCATCTGCCTGTTGTCTGTCATCTACAAGCTGTTCACTCGAGTCATCCTGAACAGGATTGGTAAAACACTAGATGAAGGACAAACATGTGAGCAAATGGCTTCCGAAAATATTCAGCACAATTGACCATATCCACACAGTAATCAAGCTCATTGAGGTTTGTAGTGACTTCAAGATGCCTCTCTGTCTAACATTCATTGATTTAAAGAAAGCCTTTGATTCTGTGGAAACCGAAGCAGTTATTGAAGCCCTAGACAATCAGAGCATTCAAGCCCAATACATCAAGATCTTTTGTGAGCTGTATTATGGATTCACCACCAGGATCTCACCATTCTACAAGGAAGTGATCATTGATGTCAAAAAGGGGTTCGACAGGGTGATACCATTTCACCAAAACTCTTCTGCGCCACCCTAGAGAACATCACGTGACAATTAGAATGGGAAGGAATTGGAGTGAAGATAGATGGTTGGCAACTACACCATCTCCACTTGGCTGATGACATCTTTCTAACACACCGAGCATTAGCCAAGCGGCGCAAATGTTGGCTGACTCGACTGTGAATGTGGAAAGATAGGCCTGCAGCTGAATCTCAACAAAATAATGTTCATAAAAATGAACTAATTCCAGATGATAAATTCACTCTCAATGGAACAAACATCTCTGAATGCAGCAGTTATGTGTACCTAGGTTGAGAATCATGATGTACGATCTAAAACTTGAGCAGCGCAGGAGGAAGAGACTGGCATGGAACACCTTCAAGAGCATAGAATAAATAGCTAAAAAGGACATAGGACCTCAGTCTCCAGGCACATCTCTTCGACTCCACCATTCTCCCTGCATTAGCATCTGACTCAGAGACCTGGGCCCTATGAAAGCAGGATTAGAACGTTATTTGGGTCTCCCAAAGAGGAAGCGAAAGAGCTATGCTTGGAATATCAAGCCTCACATAAGCGAGAGAAGGAATCTGGAGTTTTTACCTCCATTGATGGTCCATTGTCAGGGATGCTGTCTCGTTTGCCAAGGAATTGAAATGCACATGGATAGTACATGTAATGTAATGACTGCTGGACTAGAGACGTTACTGACTGGATCTCACGGTTGTCAAAAATATCACAGGCAGTCAACTTACAAGATCGTCAGACTTCTTTGTGAAGAACCTGAATGAATGGTTTGAGGCTCTTCATATTCCAGGAGCAAGCAGATGCCATTGGGCTACACTGGCATGTCACAGGGACAAATGTAAACGTTACTGGCACTCACTGGAGCAAATCGACGAGTACGGGGATGTCAAGTGATCAAGTGATCTAGTGATCACTTGAGTAAAATAACAAGCAATTAATTTTAATTATAGGGACATTTAAAATATGTGAGGTGTATAAGAACTTAGTGGTAATAGATTGAATTAAGGTGAGAATTGAAATGTTTGTTATCCAATGTGAAATTATATATACAAAATATATGTAATAACATACTATATATTCAAATCATATCTTACACCTAATCTTCAATGCTTTAATTGATGCTTTAGTTGATGTTTACTTTGTATAACATTTATAATAAACAAATGCTTTAGTTGATGTTTACTTTGTTTCAACAAATTAGTCTAATAATCCTAATTTACTTTCAGTCTATAGTAACATAAACTTGCTTGATGTAATCTCACTCTCTTAAAATAAAAGACTAACTATGGCTATAATATTGATTTCTCATTTTTTCTTTCTATTTTTGGGGGGGTTTATGACCAGTGGTCTTAGGGCCTTCTCCTGGTTCTGTGTTCGGATAAGACCTCTGAACACAATAAGGAATCTTTTGGGGTTCTAGAAATTGAACTGGGGACAGTAAAATTCAAGCAAGAGACTGATTATCTGTGTATCTCTGGTCCTGTTTTAAGTGAATAGCTCAGTTTACAAAGTGGTGCTTTAAATGTAAGGTGATATTTATTTTCGATATTTAAACAATTTACTTTAATAATTAGTTTTTACCAGCTATGGCTGCTAATTACATACATTTAATTTGCATTTCTGTGCCTAATGTAGGAGATATAACCTAGAATTTCTCCAGTATACTGGATAGTTTAAGAAATCCAATTTCCTGAAATAAGCCAAGAAACATCATAATTATAAGTAAATTAAATAATTTTCTCTGTCTTCAAGGAAAATTTGCATAATTAAGATTATGCCCAAAATGTACCATAAAATATAATCCAGAATTTCTCACAATTTTTAAGAGGAAATTTCAAAATTACGTGCAAGAATATAATAGGGAAACTGAAGCAAGGTATCAGTTCCTTTATACAACATAATGGCAAACATAACGAGATACATAAAAGGATTATTATTCCTAAAAAAAGAAATAACACTATGAAGAAATAAAAGAAAACATTAAACATAAGCTTAATGATTGTAGCTTTTTCTTTTCCAGTCTGAAAATCCCTTTATTCTGGAAATAGAATAAAATCTTGCCAACTTTACGGGTGCACAACATTTTTGTGCTATGGCTGTTGCTAATTAAAGTTCTGTTACTTAAACAGGTTATGCAAATTAGTGTTTCAGAGTTCTTCCTGATGTGTAGATAACAGAATACAGTTAACTTATAGATATGTTTCATATAATTTGTATTTTTGATCTTGAAACATAGGCAAATATTTCAATGTTCTCTTGATCTCATAACCTGTCTCATGACTATGTAGATATGTAAGAATATGTGTGCTTTAACATTCTCCTTGTTTTCCCATCTCTCTAAGTATTAGTGGGCATTGCAGGAGTATATCGCTAAAGTTCAAGAATTTATTTATTGCCCTTTTTATCTTTTATGCTCATATCCTAAATCACTCGTCATGGGCCTCACTTTCTCTAGTGCATTTTGACAAGTAAATCAATCAGAAAACACAACTGGGGTACTTATATTTTTCAGTGTTTCGAATAACTGGTCATCTGTCTCAACCAGGGCTATTCTGCTCTAATTTCATTCTTCCATCAAAAAGCTGTCAACCTCCAAAGAAATTCTCTTCCAGTCAGAAATCACATCCCAAATCAATGGAGGAATAGAAAGATGGATACTTTTGTCAAGTGCACAGCAACAAACTGGGAGTGCTAAGGTAGACTGAAGACATCACGTTTGAAATATGTTCCTTAAAATGTTGACATTTTACCCATAAATGTTATATGATATGTCATATGATATTTTATCTCTTCAAAAGCTCTGCACCTATCTTTAAAATCTCCCAAAAATAGTTCATCTTAAATACTGTGAGCACTCTTCAAAAACACAAATGATTTCATTTTTTAACTTGTGAAAAGTAAAAGAAAATGAATTGTCTGTGCATGCTTAACAATGTACCCATCGTTATACACCTGAATATTACATGCTATTCATTGTGTTTGTACTAAAGGAATGCAAGAGTAAAAACAATCATTATTTGTCTTTACTCATTGATAAATTAGTATATGAAGCATATTTGCTTTTTCCTTTCGCCATGAAAATAGTCTTGCTTCTGATACTAGATCTTATCAGACATCAGAGAAAATAGTGGTTTTTATGCAAATTACTCTAACTGACTATAGCCTAATGTGGAGGATTGAGGAGAAGTTTAGATTCATAAGACTGAGAGAAATGTATAAAGGAAAAGTTACTTTCCAATATTAGGGAAATAGATTGCATTAGTGAGATATTTAATCATGGCTTAATATGATAATTAAAAAATTATTTGACTATAAGCAAAGAAAAGGAAATGGAAATCTTGAAACTTTGATACAAAATACCCAGAATAAGAAAATGATGCAGATGCTTCCAGAAAATACTTACATAAAAGTGGAGGGAGGGAGTGCAAGGAATTTGGAAAGAAAATTCTGTCAGTTAAAGTGAGCAAACAGAAATTCATGCAGGTCTAGGCAATGTTATTCGAGCTTAATTCAGAGAAATGGTTGTAAAATTATATTGTCTCTTTAATAGTATTTAAAAATAGAAACTAAGCCTGTAAATGCAAAAAGGTGAATGAACTAGAGAACAAAGTGACAAGAACTAAAAACACACATATGCAACAAACAACACAATCATAACTCATACCGAAAGGTGTGGGGGAAAATCCAAACTTAATTCATTCCTTTAGATCTGTGTGCATTTGCACATTTTATTATAACATTTGCTTGCAAAATCAAATAAAATTGTTCTTTGACATGAAAGAAATATAAAACTAGGTGTCAGATATTACTTTGAAACTACCTTCAGTGGGGAAAAGCAGTCTTCTGGGCACGAGAAACAGATTTCTCACTTGCGGGGATTGATGTGAAATTGTTCCATTCCCTGAGAAATTATACATGAAAGAGAAGACCATTACGTGGGAAACAGAATTCCTTAAAAGCTTTAAATCATTTTGATATGTCAGTGTGGGTAACCCTTCTCATGTCTCTGGGTTTGGTTACTGAATTACAAAATAATGAGGGGAAGTATATGAGATGGTTTGTGCAAAATAGAAAATACCTTCAAGGTTCTCTCTGCCATCAGCAAACAAACTCTTTTAAAATGCATTTTAATTAAATGTACCCTTGTAACCATAAAAGTATTTATAGCTTTAGAACATAGTAGTGAAAATAGATACTAGGTTCTATAGTCGTGTTTAGAAAATAATCATTTTTAGTTCTTATTTCCCTGTATTCATTATTACACATTAATAATCAGGAACTACATTTTAATTATCAATGATTGCTATACTAGGGAAGATCTTTAAATATGATTAGTATAAGTAATCATTTATTAGTCAGTAAATGATTAGTAAAAGAAACAGATTACTGCATTTTGCCGCTGGGTTTAAATTTTTGGTCTGCCACTGATTAAAAGAGCATGGTTTTGTAACCTTCTAAAATGCATTTATCTGCTCTAAAGATGAAAATAATGAGAAAAGTGCTTTTCCTTATCTCACGTGTATTTTCTGATAATTTCATGATATGGCATGTGTAAAGCATAGCAAATTATTATCTGTGTTTTCTTCTCCTTGGTTCTGACTCATTATTTACCACATTTACAAAGTTATATTTTACTGTAATATGCTTTTTCAGAATTAAATCTCACAAATTTATTCTCCATGTCTCATCCTTTCCTTTCCATATCTATATTATAGCTCTAGTTCCTTCATCTTCACTTTAGACACTCACACAAAAACACACACAAATGCTTTTGCACACATATCCCTGTTCATTAATGATGAAAAAAGAAACAGAAGCACCCATCAAGATTGAAAGGCAAAACAATTAGGGGGTTGAGCCATAGCACAGGGATTAGGGCATTAGCCTCTCGGGGGTTGACTACAGTTCAATCCCCAGAACCATATGATCACTAAGTACTCCAAAAGTATGTGTTAACAGAGGCAAGGCATAAATCCTTAGGATACAGATTGAGTCTCTAATCCAAAAACAAAACAAAAGCAAACAACAACAAAAAGCAACAGTCTTCAACAAGTGGTGTTGGGAAAACTGGGCAGTGATGTGTAAAAAAGTGAATTTGGACCTGTGTCTAACACCATGCACAAAAATCAGATCAAAATGGGTTAAAGATCTCAATATCAGACTTGAATCCATAGAGTACACTGAAGAAAATATAGGAAAATCCCTCCACGACATTGAAGCTAAAGGCATCTTCAAAGGTGAGACATCACAAACAAAGCAACTAGAAGAAAAGATAAACATATGAGACTACATGAAACTAAAAAGCTTCTGCACCTCAAAAAGAAACAGTGACTAAGATACAAAGGCAGTCCACAAAATGGGAAAGAATATTCACTCAATAGCCATCTGATCAGGTGTTAATATCCAGGATATATCAGGCACTGGTAGAACTTTACAAAAAAGAAAACAAACAACCCCATCAAAAAATGGGGAGAAGAAATGAACAGAAACTTCAACAAGGAAGAAATTCGAATGGCCAAAAAACATATGAAAAAATGTTCATCATCACTAATCATCAGAGAGATGCAAATCAAAACAACAATGAGATATCATTTTACACCACAGAGACTGGCACATATTCAAAAGAGCAAGAACAACAAGTGCTGGCGTGGATATGGGGAAAAGGGGACACTCATCCATTGTTGGTGGGAATGCCGGCTGGTACAGCCTTTCTGGAAAACAATATGGACATTCCTCCAAAGGCTAGAAATTGAACTCCCATTCAACCCAGCCATACCACTTCTGGGAATATACTCTGGGAAGCCAAAATTACGCAGCGGAAACACCATCCCTTACTTTTATGTTCATAGCAGCATTATTCACAATAGCCAGAATCTGGAAGCAACCAGAGTGCCCTAGAATCGATGACTGGATAAAGAAGCTTTGGTACATCTACACAATGGAATACTATGCAGCTGTTAGGAAAAATGAAGTTATAAAATTTGCCTATAAATGGATGGACATGGAGAAGATTATGTTTAGTGAAATTAGCCAGGAAAGAAACAGATACATAAAGACTGCATTTATTTGCATGGCATAAATATATATGTACATATTATGATATCAATATCTAATGTCAAGTGAAACATGACCTTGTAACAGGAGGTCTTGTCAAAGGTGGAAATTATCACAGACGTGTGGGAGTAAGAGGCTAGGTAAGACAGAAAATGGAACAGTGTGCTAACAATTATCGAGGGGTACTAATGACAACCTAGAACTGAGCATTAAATACAGGCAAAAAGATATACATGACAACCCTTTAATGTATGTTCTGTAATCCATAGTCTGGAAGGGAAGGAACAGAGAAAGAGAGAGAAAGGGAAAGAAATAAAGAACCTGCCATGGAGGCGGGCTGGTGGAGGGAGGAGGGAACTGGGTAGTTGGTGGTGGGAGCTGGGCACTGGTGGAGGGATGGGTGCTGGAACACTGTATGACCAAAACCCAAATATAAACTTTTTATTGTATATCTTTGTAATTGTATATCTCACAGCGGTATAATAAAACACTTTAAAAAATAAAAAAGAAAAAAAAGAAAAAGAATTAAATACAGCTGATTCAGCAACTTGTTTGCCCCTTAAAAAAACAAAGCTGATTCTCAAATGGACCACTGGAGTGGAGATGATTGACATTTATATGAAATTTGTTGACTGGGTCCAGTTTTTCTTTGATTCAAACAAGTTATATTTGGTACTCAACATCAAAGTGTCTAGAGTATGGGATTGTTGGCATTTTTTTCATTATACTTTCTATCTTCGTCTGTCCAAGTTTTGAACATTGATTAGCTAAGATCTCCTACTGAATTGGAAATAGAGTGAGACACCAAGCTGAATGGTTAAAAGAAATACTAAATACTAGCTCTCTGACCAGTGAAGTTGCGCATGGATAGGGACTCGTGAATCTTCTCCTACTGAAAACCAGTGGACATACTGACACTGATTCACATTCTTTTATTCAGCAGGAATGCATGGAGTGTCTATTATATGCCGGCCTGTGGATATGAAGATTGATCTCTCTGAACCCCACAGGGCAGAGAAACCAGATCAAGAGCAATCACAGCAGAAACATTGAAACACGGCGCAGCACAGTTCTGAAAGAAAAGCTGAACCTTTCCTAAGCTCACAGGCAGTTAGAGAAAGTGTTTTTTTTTCTTTCAATTTTATGTGTCGGACTCTACAAAGAGAAGGGTCTTAGGACTCATCCTTGACCCAATATCTTCAAATCTATTTATTTTTACTGAAATGTTAGTAAAATAAAAAAATTTTAAAGTAAGCTGGACAGTACCCTTTTTAGAAAAAAAGTAAAATATAATTATATAATTAATTCAGGTCAAAACAATTTTATCTTTTTAAAACTGAATTTTCAAAATTCATAGAAGGACCAAAACATTGTCAAAGTTTAAGTATATAAGTCTCATACACTTTTGCTTTATTTTTTATATTTTTAATTGAGGTGACATTAAACATTTCAGGTAACCATCACTAAAATCAATGTGTACGTGTATTACACTAAGTTTGTCTTTAAAAGTCCTGTTATTTATTTTACACTACCATTTTCCCCTTAGCAGTTTTACTCAAACCCTCCCCTCACTGAACACCTGACTAGCTTCTTCTCTGGTAACTACTAATTGGTCTTGTATCTTTAAAATTTCATGTTGATGGAAATACTGAGAAGATTACAAAAACAAAATGTATAAAAACATAATCTAACAGGGCAGTTTATTTTCTTTGTAGAAGAGGTTTAATAATTCCATAGTGAGTCGAGAATGACATTGTTTCACAGCTAATTTTATGCTATTTGGATTTTATTCTACTTTTGATGTAGTTTTTAGATTTTTTGGGGGGGTTTAATCTTTGTGTTCCTCTGGAAGTGTGCTTATGTAAGTTCATGTATTTATTTATTTTTAACCTAGAATAGCATGTGTTGCAGGACTCCTAAGGGCCGCTGCATCTGCTCTGGATTGCCTCCCGCAAATCACTTCCGTAGATAAGGGGGTAGTCTAAATGTGGCAGTTTATCCGACCATGTATGCTGTACTAGCTGGTATAAATATTCTCCCATGCTATCACAATCATCGTGGGACTAGCTAGATCTTACCAGCATATTAGCCTGGCCACGTAGGACACCTAAGTAATTAGACCAGAGAGAAATGCTGTTTGCTTCCAAGCAAACAAGCATGGCTCCCTGATATACTCAAAGGCAACTAAAATATAAAACTACAATGAAGTAGAGGAGACTTGTGAAGGCTTGGAGAAATATTTAACTGGCATTGGTGTTGGTCAATGTACAGAGACATGCCATCTCAGAAACCCCCTTCTCTACACTACAAAAGAATTCCTAAGCAGATTTCGGCTCAAAACATTAGCACAGTAAAGGCCCTAGGTGAGGTGCAGGGAGGGATTACCTAAGGGCATTGGACCCTCCCTGCTTTCCATAACAGTGGGAGGAAGGTCTGAGTTACAGGGATATAAACTAGCCGGTTCCCGCTCTCGCTTCCTTCTTCTTTCTTTTGGGATCTCTCTCCTTTGTGAGCGTTCATTCCCCTCGGAAGCTTTTTACATGTGGTGGTCGCCATCTTGGCCTACACGTGGCTGGGGTTCTAGCCTGGAATCCTAAGCATTGGGTTTTTCCTTTTGCTGATTTGTATGCCTGAACCTGTGATAAGTAAAGCCTTTTAAAACTGCATCGGTTCCTGAGTTTTCATCCGTTCCTCGCCGGCCCGGAGGTAGAAGGGAACTCACTTCCCGGCACTGTCGGGGACCCCGGCGGAGCGCCCCGACAGCATGAAAAATAAAGCTTGTAGTATTATCAATATGCAATTAGTTAGATGAGTAAAAAAAAACAAAAATATGCTTTTGCATATCTTTGTCTTCATTGTTTACACAACACATGTACAATGGCACCCTATAAAATTAAATGAAGCTCTATTTTTCTTTGTTTTTTTTTTCTCTCCTCTAGGCAGTGTTTATTTCTTTCTCAGCTATCTTAGAAATCTTGAAACTGGACCATTTATCAACAGCAATAACAACATCCAAGAAAGTAATATTCCTCATCATGTTGGACTTTCAATTAAGCCAAGTAGTAGAAGGTCAGTTCAATATTATAATTGGGAAAAGATTGTTTTATTGTTGGTTGCTTTTGGCAGACTTCCCACACACTATGTGCCAGTTTAATAAAAACGTTCAGTGCTTGGTATCTAATAATCCATGGCTCTACCATTCTGGAACCAGGAATAGTATTTTCTCTTGAGGTTGTAAGACATTTCCTTCAATGAGTCAAATCTGAAATTAATTTTTCTTGACCGATAGTAAAAATTGATAGTAAATTAAAAGCATTGACATTCTTCAAGTACATTATTCTAGCATATTCATAAAATATGCATTTTAGATCACTTTAATTTTATTTCTGACAGAAAATATATTTCAAGTTGTTACTTTATGAGGGTGTAATAAACTACAACCCAAATCTCTATAACATCTTTGATTATGACAATGTGGAACAGCAACATTCACTCATTTACATGTCATCTAAGTAATACATAGTAGCATAATAAGTTTTCATTGACACCATAAGAGAAGAACTGAATAATTTTGACAAAGCTTTTGTAGTATTCTAAACCAAGTTAGGTTTAAAAACTTACTTTTTTAAGGGGAAAATTATGATGCATTTTGGAAAATGGATAAACATTTCTTTATTTTAGTTTATTGTCTTGAAATCTTTTATAATAATAGAAATAATAATAGTTAAAGCTATATTATATAAACAGCGTACATCTTAAATTTCTTAAACAACTTATTTGAGAACTAAAGTTTTTTCTGACAGTAAAAATTTTAAGATTGAGCATCTAGAGATTAAAGTGACTTGACTAGACTAACAAAACTAAGTTGTAAATGCACGGCAGATTTAGATACAAGAACATCTACCTCTGTGCTTACACTTTTATGACTATCTCTGTTATAGTAGATTATTCATTGAAATTCTTTTTCTTCACTTCATTGACATCTTGATGTATTAAGTTGGTGTTCCTCCATTCTACTTCTTAAGTAGAAAATACACCATGTGAGACTGATATTGTTTTAGCATAGATAGAAATAAAGTGATTCTCTTAAGTATATCCTATTGAGACCCAGACCTGGAAATAAGTGGCAGAGTCATGCTTTGCAGGTATGAGGTCAAGGGTTCCATCTCTGGCATCACAAAACAATAACAAGAGCAAGAATAAAACAGCAAAGCACTAATTTTCCACTACTGTCTCCACTCACTACGTGGGATCAGCAGGAAAAGCAAAAGTTCCTTAATGCCATGTTAAATCCTGTTCTTATAATAATCTTTGCCAATGAAAATTTATAGAAAATAACTGAATGCATCAAATGGATTAATACCAAACAAAGTTTCAATTTGTGTTATCCTAAAAGCCATTGTTTTTATCAAAATTGAAAGAAACTTAATATTGGTATCCACTAAGATAGAACTGAAGCTTTATGTGAAAAGTTATTTAAATATTTAGATATTTACGAAATTTACTACACTGGAAAATTGCTCACTTCTACTTGTGAGACATCTCAGTGCTTTCAAAAGTATTAAAATAAATGCCACAGGTAGTAATTTATATGGATTTTTTTTTTGCTTTTTGGTCACACCCTTGTTCAGGAATTACTTTTGGCGGTGCTCAGGGGACCATATGGGATGCTGGGGATCAAATCCGGGTTGGCCACATGCAAGGCAAATGCCCTCCCTGCTGGACTATTGCTCGGCCCCTTATATGGAAATTTTTTTTATTTTTATAATAACAACATGTAACTTTGGATCTATGTATTATTTGGAAAAAACAAAATTTCATTCCATGAGAAATTGCATTCTCAGTAAAATAATTTAAAATTTAACATAGAAAATTGTCAAATATTAAATGATCTTTGATCAGATATGAACTATCACATATTAATTTTTAATACTAAAAGCACACTCTAGCTTCTTACTCAAAAATGAAGTTATGTTAGTGGGTTTCTATCTGTTTTTGTTTGTTTTTTGGGTAAAAATAATTTGAAATTTGAAAATGCGCTCAATGACATTTAAAACTATAGTACTGCCTAACAACAGAGAGAAAAGAAGAGAGAGAGGGAGAACGAGAGAGAGAATGAGAGAGGGGGGAAATGCCTGTCTTTGGCTCTGGGAGGGGTGGAATCAGGGGACACTGGTGGTGAGAAATGGGCGCTGGTGGAGGGATGGGTACTTGAATGCTGTATGACTGAAACCCAAACATGAACATCTTGTAATTGTATATCTCACAGTGGTATAATAAAAATTTTAAACAAAAATAAAAAATATGTAAACAATAAAAATTCTATGTCTTTGTATCTGCCTTTTATTAAAAAAAACACACATTTTGAGTTTATGTGAGGGTCAGTTTCAGACACTTTTCTTTTTTAACTTGTTTATTTGATTTTGGGTCACACCAAATGATGTTCATGGTTTACTGAACCGGCAAAGCTCAGGGGTTATTCCTGGCACTGCAGTCTGGAATTAGTCCTTGTGGTGCTCAGGGTCCATGTGGGATGCCCAAGATCGAACCCTAGTCAGCGGCATGTAAGGCAAATGCCTTACCCGCTGGACTATCACTCTGACCCCAGATCTGCTTTCTACTTTCTTTATTGTCTTTTCATCACCACTGTACTACCTTGATTTAAATAGCTTAAGGATAAGTTTGAATAGCATTGTTTATGCTTTAATTTTCTTCGTTTTGTACTCTGAGTTTTCCAGTTTTTAATTATCAACTTTGGAATTCAGGTGGTGACTTTGTAAAAATATATTTTGTGGAATTTTATTGGTTTCGGATTAATTAGTAGATATTCTGAAGGAAATTGATATCTTGTATGTGTTGTATTTTATAACTCACAAATTTGCTATTTGCTGAAAATACAAGCTAAGTAGTTTCATTTATTCTACCAGACTCTCTCTACCTTTTTCCATCCTACTTGGCAATCCAGAACACTGACCTTCATGTACTACATCAAAACTTCTTTTATCCTATTCCTTCCAGTCAGATTTGAACAAGGATGGCAGGTAGGGGTTATCCAAGGGTACACGATGAGGAACAGTGGGTGATTTTTCTTACTTTCCATCTGGCTGTGTCTGTGCAGTGGTGAAGTTCCTTTATCAATTCAACATATATCAGAAAGTCTTACTCAGGATTCTATGATTACATTTTTTATTGCCTTTTTTTCCTGCTTTAGATTTACAAACAACAACATGGTCCATTATCCTTTACTGATTTATCTTAAGTTTGTGGGAAGTCTTTAATCGTTCTTCAGGAGCTATAGAGACAGATAGTAAAAAGAGTAAGGCAATTGCTATGGACACAGCCAAGCTAGGTTTAATCTCCATAAGGCCCCTGAGCACCACCAGGAGTGATCCCTGAACATATAACAGGAGTAAACCCTGAACATCAGTGGACGTGACCCAGAATCAAATAATCAAGTTAAAAGAAAGAGTCTGAAACTGACCCTCAAATAAACTCAGTGTTTTTTAAGACAGCATTGTAACATTTGAAATTGTAACATATATGGATTTGATTATCCATATATCCACAATTCCCTACTATTCTATAATACATACATGTTGGTGAGTTAAAGCAATGATTAATATATTTTTATCATAAATACTAAAATGATAGATTTATAAACTATGTTTATTTATATGGAGGGAATGTTTCATTAAATTAATTTATTTCTATGTTCCACATGTTCTCTCACAAACAAAATTGTATGTTATATGGAATGAATTTTGAAATCAAAAGCATGTAATGGACTTGATAAGGTGAATGATTAATTATCCCTGTTCCCATTATCTCACACTTCAGAAATGTGTAGTAATATGAACAGAGCGGCTCTATAGTTGGTATCTGCATTATTTCATTTTTAGTTTAAAAAAAAAAAAATATTGCAAAGGCTACTTTATGTGGTTCTTAAAACAGGAAGTACATATGTAATATATTCAAGGGGAAATCATTGCTATAAACTGTTTTCATTATAGAAATTTTAATAAAAATGTTGTGCAAAAAGGAGCTAAGAAGATACAAAATAATGTCATCATTTTCCCACATATCTGTATTACCACTGATAAGAAAGCTCTAATTAGCATTTGACCTTTAAGTAGATAATTCAGTAAAACTTTCATAAGTTGTAGAAAAAAGAAGAAACTTAAACTACAAATTTTTGACTGATTATAAATTTGCTTCCTGTATTTCTTTAGAACTATATGTAGTCGCTTTATACATTTTAATGCACCTTCACTTGGTTAACCACTATTGTCATGATGTGCAGATTTCTTGAACATAATACGTCACTGTCCATTAAACTATTTGATATTTTTGTATTTGAAGTTTATTGAGTCTCTTCCTGCTTCATTTAAGGCTACTGTTTCTATGTGTGACTGATTTAAAGCTTTTTACATTGAGAATGTTTATCATGACAATTCAGGTATGTGATCTATATAGACAGTCTGTTTCTTTATGTATCTGCTTTCTTTCTGTTCCTTTCATTTGGTGTGTTTTAGTCATTGACCTTAATTGAAATTACTTGAGTATATAATTTATATTTTTCAGAGGGTCAGTGTTTTGGTCACACCTGGCAATACTCATGGTTTGCTCCTGCCTTTGCACTCAGGGATCACCCCTGATACACCTTAGATTTTATAGGTTTTGCCAATGATTGAACCCTGGCTGTCTTGCACAAAGCAAGCACCCTACCCTCTTTATCCTCACTTGAGGCAGCAGAATTTATCTTTTCTGAAGAAAAGTGTTTCTGAAGTGTGATTTACTTCTTTGGATTGATTTTCTTCCCTTTACCTGTAGCATGGTATCTTCCCTTTATGTTGTGTCAGTTTCCATTTTCGTCCTCTGACTTGTATCTGTTAAGTATGCCTTGAAGTGGATTCTACCTCTGATCTTCCAACTCTTAAGAGCAAGCAAGCTCATTATGAGATTCTATCTTCCCTTTGTTTCCTACATTTTGTTTTTGATATACTGAGTGCAAGTAGGTTTCTTTAAACCTACTTGTTTTAAAGTGGGTTTAAATTACTATTTAAAGTGTTTAAGCTAGTATTTAAAGTGTTATACTTTTATAAATTTCCCCTTTAAAGAAGCATGTGTTTATCTTTGTTGAAAACTGTCAGTAATGCCAACTATTTTAAATGAATGCATTTTGTATAATTTGAAAAGTTGTTCATATAACTCAAAAATTTTAAAAAGTTAACTCATTTTAATAAAATTCTTAATTTATATCAATTTTATCCACTTACTTTTATTTTGCCTTTGTATTATTGTAACCAGTATGTTGCATTATTAGCAGAATAAACAATTCTTTTAACAATTAACAATTAATAATTCCTTTATTAATAGAACTAAGCTATGTTAGCAGCATTTATAAAGATAAAATGGTTTATTACAAAGATTTTGCCAAGATGATGCAAATCAGATTAGCAGGACATGTAATGCGATTTAGGGATGATCTCTAGACTAGAGCTGTTTCCGTCTGGATTTTGTGGGTTGTCAAAAGAATGATACACAGCCATGGTATCTTAAATTTCCTTTTATCTCTGAGAGATCATGTACACTTCTTACTTTTACAACAGGCATTTTATAAAGCATAAAATTATTTTTCTACCAGGCGATAGTCCAGTGGGTAGGGCATTTGCCTTGCGGCGGCTGGCCCATGCCGGCCAGGGGTTCAATCCCGGCATCCCATATGGTCCCCTGAGCACCACCAGGGTAATTCCTGAGTGCAGAGCCAGAAGTAACCCCTGAGCATTGCCAGTTGTGACCCAAAAAAGCAACAAAAAAAAGTTTTTTCTAGACAAAATAAAATTTGTGAATTATTATTCCCTCAAATGTAATCTCAATATTTTAGATAAACCATTACCCTAAACTAAGTTTGAATAACCATCATTATTGACAGTATTATAAACTCTACATTCATGTAGCAGTACTATGTAATTAGGTATTGACTCAGTTTGGTAGGGACATAAAAATAAATCAAGGATAGAGAAGAGTGAGCAAATACCTAAAGCTCAGATATATTTGAAAATCAAATGAACTGAAAGGTCACTTTTAAATATTAGTAAGAGAAAATAGCAAAATGGGATTACTAAGAAGTTAAACTTTGAGTGGTACCAAGTGACATATCATGTAAAATTTTCTAGCAAGTGCTTTAGATTTGCCTTTGAAAACAATGAGAGATCATTTATCAAATACCCAACAGTTACATTCCTGGTCTTGATTTACATAAAGTGAAACATTCTCATTTCTTTTAAATGGCTGGTTATAAATTACGGTGTAACCTTAGGGGGGTGATGTAGATTATTCAATTTTCTAGACTGGAGATAAAGATTATGGCAGTCAAGGTATCCATGATTTAGAAAAAAAAATTTTTCAGATTCATCACAATGTATTTACAAAGCATGTTTATCTTGAAATCACAACTTTGCTCAGATATTATTCACACAGACGTTCTAAACACATGTTTTATGAAGAAAAAAAATTCTAAATTGTAATGAACAGTAGTATTCAACAACCTCTGATACTTTTCAGTGGTGGTTTTAATAGGTACTACTCTACACAATACTATTCCTTTATTAAAATTTAAATTTAAAATTATGCATATGATTTAAAAAATGTTTCTTAAATGTCATGAACAGTGAGTTGACCATTAATCAAATATATCTGTACAGTTACTGGCGTTATTTAATTAAGTATTTAATTGTATAATATGTAAATATTTCTGTATTTCTTTCATGGATTTCATTTAGCACAATGTGCTTTTTAGAAAATGACAGTTTGACAGACATGGAAACTTCACAAGAGAGTTTCAAGCTGTAATTTTTTTCTCTAACCAGAATGTTATCTGTATTTTATCTCTATGAAACAAGGCTCTGATACTCTGGTACTCTATTAAAACATGGTGTCACTTTGATGAATTAGGTAATGGGCTGCCATCAACACATCAAAACAACAAGTTTCAGGAGAGATTCAAAAGGTCTTATGAGCTTAAATCCAAAGATACTGAGCACTGAATGCAAAGTAGCAACTAGAAACATAATTTGGGAGAATGTTAATGTGTATACATTAATTATAAAATGGAGTAGAAATTTTATTTTTTTTAAAGTTTTGGTTACAAGACACCATTCTCTTAATTCATTTTTGAGTAAAAACAACACCCTCGAGGTGTTGCAGGTGTGGCTGCAGTGCCCAGCTGCCTTGGCAGGTGGCAGACAGGAGACAGGCTTATCCACACCCAGGGCTCTGCCCTGTGGGCCCTGGATGGTTGATGGTCTGACACAGAAGAAGAATGGGTCCTCTGGGATGAACCCAGAGCCACGGCAGAGCCTAGCAAGCTACCCATGTTGTATTTGATATGCCAAAAACAGTAACAATAATGGACCTCACTCCCAATGAATGGAGTCGTTACTGGCACCAGCTCAAGCAAATCGATGAACAACGGGAAGAAATGTGACAAAAACAATTAAAATAATTAAATACATATGAATCGTAATTTTACAAAATTAGTATACATAATATGCTATTTTTATCATTTTGGTTTAAGGAAAAGGATTGTCTATTTTGGAGCAGAGAGTGTAGTACTAGAGTTAATACACTTGCCTTGCATAAAGCTGACCCTATTTCAATATTGGGCACTGAATATTGTCCTGTAAGCAACGCTAGGAAGATCCCTGAACACGGATCCAGGATTGATCTCTGAGCACAAGTCATAAATAGTACCTGAAGTTCAAAAACCAGAAAAAAACTGGATTGGACTACGTGAAGATAATACAGTTTGTTGACTACAAAAGCGACACAAAGAAAATCAATAAAGTAGTTATTGTGGAACAATTTAGTCTCAGGATTATGATGGTGGTGCTTTGTTTAATAAACTGTAGCAATCGAATGTGGAGTCCTGGTTCATTGGATAACTACACAATTGTTTTCATGTTTGGGAATTTCCTTTTTCTCTCTCTCTTTTTGTTACTGACCTATCTTATAATTCACTGTAGCCTAAAGTGTCAGAAGATTCAATAGTTCCCTCAATCTGAAAGAATTGAATAATTCATTACATGCCTTTTCTGCTAACTTTAATCATTTGTAATCTATGATGTGTGATCCACAGAGAAGCCAGACTATAACCATGACAAAGGTATTAAGCTTAGCAGTGGCAATGAGTTATGGTAACAGAGATATTGCTATTAATCATATTATAACTAGGTGGAAAATACAGATAAATTTGTGTTCTTGTGTCAGCAGAATAATCTCCATTTAGTGGGCTCTTCATCTGGAGAAGGGAAGAATCATGTGCCCCAGAGAGCTAGACATCGTTAGTTGGTTTTATTTCTCTAAACTAAGGAACACATAAATCATTTGAATGGGAGAAAGAGTCCCTGAGCTGTGAAGGCACTGCAGAACTCCGGAAGACTACACTGTGCTCCAGGCTGATCCTCCCACTCCGGAGTAAGCAGCACGGTGGGATGTCATAGCACATAGCCAGTTGTTGGGCCCTCTGGTAGACAAAGCTGCTGTTTTCCTATTCTGTGAAGAAGAGGGAGCATCAGTAGTGGCTACTTAAATGGGTTTGTTTGGTCTTGGCCTACGGCAAGAAAGGATGAGTGTGACATTCCGCACAGAATAAGAAGAGGTGGAAGTATATAGCAGATTCTTCTGGAAAGATGTAGTACTCTTGAGGTGATTGTACTTGGAAGGACACATGCACGCCACTGTCATCTTTATCTTGACTTTTGGTCACACCTTGCTGTCCTTAGGTATGCCCTTACTTCTGGCTCTGTGCTCAGGGATGACTCTTATCTGTGTTCTAGGATCAAACTGGGAATGACAGCATGAAGGTAAAAGCTTGTGTGTGTATTTTCTCTTGACCTCATGACACGGCATGTTCAGAATTATGAATCACGGTGCATCATAAAAATGAACATATATGTATATATGTATAGATATATCAGCACATGTATTATAATTTGTAACAAAGGATATCAGAGATGACTACAAGAGTGTGCCACCCTCACGTCAGAGTCTGACAAGCTACCCATGTCATATTTGATATGCCAAACACCAGTAACAATTATAGTCCTCATTCCCATGACATGATGGAATGGTTTGAGGCTCTTTATGTTCCTGGAGCAAGCAGATGCCCTTGGACTCTACTAGCATGTCACAGTACATATAGAGATGTTACTGGTGCCCGCTCAAGCAAATCGATGATGAACGGGAAGACAGTGATACAGTGAGACAGTGAACAAAGGATATACTGGTATTATTATGACCTCTGTGAAAATTAGAGAAATGCAAACTTGATTTTTTATGTACATAGTTTTTTCAATATAAGCATAGAGTTCATTTATCATTCTGACCTAGTCATAGATTAAGGAAAGTTATTTAAAGCATAAGAATCACAACCACCACCAATAAGAAATAACACTATAAATACACAGACTATGAGAAAGAGACTATTGAACTATTTCAATTTTGTGTACTTTTTCATGAGTTACATCAAAATTCAACAAGTACTAAGTGAGGCTAGGTACAAATACATTTTATAAAATAGAGAAATTCATCATAAAATGGCTAACAGTGGGGTTAGTCAGGAACACTAGGGAGCAGAAATGTTTGGAAAAGAAAACTATCACACATTTTCAAAATAGTATACAAGTATCAAGTGAAAATTCTAGAAAATAATTATAACAATGGAAGGCTCAATGTGCTAATACTGTTTTTCCAAAGACCAGGAAATCACCAATTTCATGTTATTTAAAGGTCTTAACATATTTTTATTCTCCATTTAAAATTGTTTTATTTAGAACTTATTTACACTTATACATAAGTGATAACTTACTTATCATAAATTATAAAGTAGAATTAATGAGTTTTTAATCTTATTACATACATATTGAGGTAAGGTCATTTGTCCTGTCTGTAGGTTAACTTCCAATCACCCAAGAAAACGTTACCATGGTTCCATCAACACAAATGAATGCCGCTCTGAGTTCATCAAGGGTCAGTTAATAAAACATTGTATTATGGAATAGAACTTGAAACAGGTATATTGCAAATACATTCATAAAAGTACACTGAATGCCCATGCTATAATTTTCATTGTGGTAGTTACAGGCATTCAGTTTTGGACTGAATAACATAGTTGTTTTCTTTGGGGAGTGATATTTTATGGTCCCTCATTAATCACGACAGGGAAAGAAAGAGCTGCATCAGCTACTCAGTTTCTTCTAAAGGTCGTTAAAAAAATTAATATAATGAACCAAAACATCAGGTGCCAGTTGGTATGTTTGGTAATTAAAAAAATGGTTGTCATTTTTAAGTCATTTGAGAAAATGAAATTCCATTGCAACTCTACTATTTAAAATAATCTACTATCAATTATATTGAAACATAAACTATCAAATTAATATCATGCTTTCTTAATTATAAATAAAAAACACTGCTCTACAGGGCACAAAATAATGAATCATGTCTTTATTTTCTGTGTGCAATGTAAAAGAAATTACTATTTTTTAAATAAAGTGCATAAAACTATCTCTAGACTATATACACATACATGAAAGCAGTAAATACAGATCTGTTCTTAAGGCTTTTGTTTTTATGGAAAATGTTATAATGAGAGAACAGAAGATAAAATAAGAGATGATATTATGTTCTATGCCACATAACTTTCCCTGAGTTTGTTAGTGTACGACTTGGTTAATTACTTAGTATTGAGAAAGGAACACCTGATTTATATAGTCAGGTTTAGAATCAAAACCCGATGACTTTATCCTTCAATATAATTTTGGGACACAAACTTGAAAAATTATTACAATATATGAAAAAGAAATATAGGAAAATGACAAAAATTTCCTAATATTAAAGTCCGAAAAATCTGAGAAAGAGCAGGGAGAGAAAGAAAGGGAAGCAGAAAGAGAGAGAGAAGGATACAGAAAGGAGTAGCCTGCCACAGTGGCAGGCGGGGAGGGAAACTTGGAACATTGGTGGTAGAAAAAGTACACTGGTGAAAGGACAGGTATTAGAATATTGAGCGGCTCAAGCCCAATCACGAACAACTTTGTAACTTTTAAAAAAAAAGAATGAAAAGTAATGAAATTGAAAATACTGATTAAATTGTATTATTATTACATAAAAGTGTTGGCAAATATGAATTTAAATAGGAATTCATATGCTTGAAACACTTCACCTAAATATAAGGGTTAGGATTATAATTTTCTTTTTTTTTTTTTTTCTCTTTTTTGGGTCACAACCAGCAATGCTCAGGGATTTCTCCTGGCTCTGCACTCAGGAATTACTCCGGCGGTGCTCTGGGGACCATATGGGATGCCAGGGATTGAACCCGGACCCGCATGGGCGGCCTCGTGCAAGGCAAACGCCCTACCCTCTAGGCTATCGCTCCGGCCCCAAAGATTATAATATCTAATAGATAAGAATACAGAAAGTTATTGGAAGTATTTTGACTATTTAAATACTTTTCCCCGAGAAAGTTTTAGTGTTACTTGCAAGCTCAAAAATCTAGAGGATTTTTGATTTTTGATTCACACTTATTGTTTAATTAGGAAATTATATTAAGCTAAGGAAAGAAATTAATCACTGGGATAACTTTAAAATTACACTTACATATGTACTAATTAAAGATTTATGAGATGAATTACCCTAGTAATCATCTTTTCAAATTCCATGTTGTTCTAACATTTACACTTCTTTTATTAAGCAAAGAGGAAAGATGATGTATTCATCTAGGAAAGAAGCCATGTAAGTCACTGGAACACGTAGATGTTTATAAGCAAAAGAATTTTTTTGAAGAAATTTAGGTGCTGGAAAAATTAAATACAATGGTAGACATTTACCTTAAACACAACAAGCCTGGGTTTAATCCCCATAATCTCATATATTTCCATGAAACCTGCAAAGATAGATTCCTGAGCACAGAACCAAAAGTAAACCAAGTTGGCACAGCCTGATTAGTCCCAAAATTATATATCAATTATAAATTAAATTAAAATTATATGTATTTCCTTATAAAATAATTATATATAAGATACAATTATATAAAATCATATATATGTAGTTTTTGAAAAAATAAATTTAAATTAATGTAATTTTCAGATAATTCCTTCAATAAATATGAATGAAATTGTACTTGACCAATTAAACAAAAGTTAGAATCGAGATTGTTTTAAAGTAAATTGTGTTGTATAACTTTGAGAAAACTTGCTTCCTTTGTCCATCAATGTCAGGTGACTGTGTGAAACGCCTTCACTGTGTGAAAGTTCCTGAATCATTTATAAATATAGTGGTGACAACAATGACTCAAAGGTAAACGTGAAAAATGTTGTCACTACTGATGTGATTATTCTACACCTGGTTTACAACTCGGGCAATCGTTTTCGCCTTGCAAACAGAGCCAGGTGAGCTTGAAATGCTTGTATCACTTAGCAAAAGCCAACAAAAATGTTTAAAGACTTCAAAGTTTTAAATATAAACAATGCTCAAGAGTATCCATTTTCCTGTTAAAACTGCATTGATAAGAAAATAAAATACACAAAACAGGATTGTTTTCTTTTTGACTTTTTACCTAGGCATTTCCCAAAAATCATAAGGTGATGTTAAAAATGAATTTGGTTGTTCAAATTAATGGAAAGATTTTTTAAAAGAAAATAATTTTGCATTTTGTTTCTAATTTCCAATAAATGGATATCCCAGTTTGACTTCAAAGTCATATCCAGAATTAATATCTCTAGTAGAAGTTGGTTTATTGAATCATTCATTCAAACAAACATGAAATAAAAACAGTAAGATTGTCTGGGTTGGCCTTTATCAAATGGATAGCAGAGGCATCAAGAGAAATGAATCCTACTACATGAGTATTGTAAGTCACAAGGACAAAGACCAATAGTCAGTGATCTCATTGGCATGCAGATTGCAAACCCTTATACCTCAGTTATAAATCCTGATGCCCTGATGACAGAAATCGAGTTATGGAAGAAGGTGAGGGAAGAGCAGAGAGGAAGGTTCCTATGGATAGTGGTGGCTCTTTGGTGATTGGCTGTGGTTTGGTTACAAATTTTAAAAATACACATTGATAACTCTTGCAAATGAATTTTACCTTCAATCAGCTAAATATCACTTGATCACTTGACTTCCCATTGATCATCTATTACTCGAGCTGGCACCAGTAACATCTCAATACGTTCTGGTACATGTGAGATAGCCCAAGGATTTCTTCCCCTCCAGGAACATAAAGAGCCTCAAACTATTCCACCAAGTCATGGGAATGAAGTCTATAATTGTTACTGATATTTGGCATGTCAAATGTAACAATGGTAGCTTGCCAGTTTTCACTATTATAAAAGGGTGGGATCTAATCTCTAATATTAAATTTCAGCAGGAGGACTGAAAATTTAAGAAAGTTGAAGATACATTTTTATATCATCTCTAAATAAGTGGCTAACTATGCAGAATAGTCATTGACATCTGGTGAAAAGTGCATATATGTGCATCAGATTATATTATTTTTTTTTTTTTTTGGGTCACCGCGATGCTCAGGGTTTCTGGCTCTGCACTCAGGAATCACTCGGGGTGGGGGGGGGGGGGGGGGGGAAGCCCCCGGCGGGCCTATCGCGGACTCAGATGTATATTATATATTTTGGAGAATCTTTCTATAGAAATTTTATAGGAAAGTAGAAGAGAAAGGCGTTTCCCATTTCTGCAAGAAGTTTGTAAAAAGCTGTTTTGATGTCTGTATTTATTTTTTCATTTCACTTGTATCACTTGTGTTCCCGTTGTTCTTTGATTTGCTCGAGTGGGCAGAGCGGGCGCCAGTAACATCTCCATTCATTGGGAATGAGGACCATTATTGTTACTGTTTTTGGCATATTGAATACACAACAGGTAGCTTTCCAGGCTCTGCCGTGGCTCTGGGTTCATCCCAGGGGGCCCAGTCTTTTCTGTCAGACCTTCAACCATCCAGGGCCCACGGGGCAGAGCCCTGGGTGTGGACAAGCCTGTCTCCTGTCTCCTGTATTAATTTTACATTTAAAAAATCTTAAAGCTTCGTGACTTATAAAATTATTCACAGTTGAGTTTTGTCACTGTTGCAACACCAATCCCACCCCCTGAGCCAACCTGAGTCAAGCTCTCTCAATCATTGTTCCCAGGTTCCTCTGAAATATCCCAGCTCCAGCCTGCCATCTCTACAGGCACTTTTCTAAGCTCAGCTGTTAATGTTTTGGTCTTTTGATTTCATTATTATTGACTCTGTCGTATAGATATTTGGCCCTATCATTCCTAACATGCTTTTGTATCTGATTTCCATCTTCTGCCCCCCTCCCTTTGTTTCTCATCTGGCACTTTCTCACTTCCCTCCACTCTTTCCTTCACCTCCCTATACTCTGTGGTAAAGATTGATCTGGATATCAACACTCTAAGTCATTGCATTCCCTCATTCAGGAGTTCTAGATATCACTTATAAGTTATATCATCTTGTTTATTTTTCTTTCTCTGGCTTAACATGAAATCTTCCAGTTTCAAACATATTGCTATGAAAAGCATGATTTTATCATCCCCTGTAGTTATGTAGTATTTGATTGTGCACATATTTCACATATTTTAGATCCATTTACCTGTCTTTGGGCATCTTAGTTGATTCCAAACCTTAGCTATTGTGGTTAGTACTATAGTTAAAAATGGTGTAATACATTCTTTTAAATGAATTTAAGTATTTTAAGGAAGAAATAGAGGGCTGTTTTAGTGGTAATATTGAGGTGAAGAAAACAGTTTCAAAGAGGTGTGAATCATGAAATTTAGAGAAATCTTATTAAGCCTTATAAAGTCAAACTTTTAAGACTAAAACACATTAAAAATAAAAATAAGATGAGGAGGTAAAGAGTTAAAAAATAATGTGTAGGAGGTCAGGGTCCAGGAATAGAATGCCTGGGAGTAAACCTTAAACACAAAACCAGAGGAAGTGGTCCCTAAGGACAGGGTTTGAGCCAAGAAAAACAGCAAAAAGAAAAATCCAATTTTACTCTATATATCTTCAAACTGTTATGTATCAAAATTTACCATTGTCAAAAATTTGAGTGAATTAAGTATTCATAATAAGACCTCCATGACTCTTTGCCTTCATCCACCTAAAGTCTTAGCAATTTTTTGCCATTTCTAAATTTTAAGTCTAAAGTTGAGAGAAACTGACTAAACTAATTATTTCTCATATAGATTAATTTTAAGTCCTCAAATGAGTTAATTTAGTACTTTTTTTTAGAATACCTTTGTTGTCCTTCCTCCTGACCTCAATACTTACCCCAAAATTCTTAAATCTTAAGTCAATTAATTGACTTAAGAATGACTAATCATGTGACTAATCATACATCATAAAGTCAAATGTACCAATTTTATGCATAGGAATTTTTAATATAGATGCATTATCTCCTTTTTACATAGAATGGATAATTTTGAGCATTATTGCTATTAGTATATTGTTTATCATATCATGTTATTTGATATGTCATATCATATCATCTGTTATTCATGTTACATTTTATTTTCATTATAAACTGAATTTTAGGAAAGAGATCAGAAAAGTAATCAAGCAGTGTTATTTTCAGCAAATATAAAGTACATGACTGGATTCTGTTTTCCTGTAATCTATGAAAGTTTGGCACAGCATTAGCACTGTGGTGACTTTAAATCTTTATGCTGAATTTTTTATTTTGCTGTTCTTTTTTTTTTAATTTGGTCTTTCTTATCGGCAATCTTAAACTTGAAGAAAAAATGGTTCAGTAGTACAGCATTTACCTTCTATGTGTAAAGTCCTGGATTGGATTCCTAGCACAATATTTTAAAGATAGGCAGCAATCTTTATCTCATATTTTCTCAAATTTTCTTTTTGAAAACAGTATTTTCCCTAAAATTCTATATTATTTTACTCTCACAATGCTGGCAGAATGCCATATTGTTTTCAAACTAGTAAATAATCAATAACTACTGTGGAGATAAAAGCAACAAAATTACTGTAGAGCTAAAAGCATGGGTTGAGCTTTAAGTGATGCAAGTCATATATTTTCTACTTACATCTATTTTTTTCCTCCACCCAGAACTTGAATTCAATAGTCCCATATAGTATTCTAGGCTGATTTACTAGCTTTATGTGACTGAGTTATTGCTGAATTCTTAACTCTGATTAGGAGAAAAAAAATCCCTTAGAATCCTTTAGTCAATTTTTTCAGATGCTCTTCCTCTAGTATTGCTTTCTTTTCAAACAAGAAAAGATAAATAGTAAACATAGAAGCAAAAGACTAGAAGTTCCTAGATTTAACCTTAAACAAGCTCTTATGGAACAATACAAAAATTGCTGTATTGAAATGTAGACAATGGGGACTGTAACTACAGCACAGGGGGTAGGGCATTTTCCTTGCACAATGCCTACCCAGGTTCAATCCTCGGCCTCCCACATGATCCCCTGAGCACTGCCAGGAGTAATATCTGAGTACAGAGTCAGGAGTAACACTGAGAATTGTGGGTGTGACCCAAAAAGCAATAAATACATGAATAAATAAATAAATGAATAATAAATAAAAATGGTAGACGCTGGGTTGACAGATGACCATTTTAATGAGTCAGTTAATTTACTTACAATTATTTGAGTGTGAAATAAGATAGTATTTTGTATGTTCAACTTTGAGGAAATCTCAGAAATTCATCAGTCATGCCTATAAAAAAGAAAATGTGCAAGTCTGTTCCAATGAATGCATGAAAATATTCACATTTTTACTTTTAAAGTAATTAGTGATTTCATAAAGAATCCTTTAGAGATAATCTCAATAATACTTTTCACATTAAAAGACATTTTCTCAAGATTCTTGCTATCCTTGGAATAACGTCTGTAAACTAATTTTCTGAAGGCACATTATAAGGCAAGGGATGAGATATCTCTGATTGCCCAGGTTCATTTTTAGAGTCAGTAGGCAGATGGTCATTTTTCTTTGCTTACTTTTGTCAGCAAGAAGCAATAATGCCTTTTTCTCAAAGCAAATTTTTCTCAATAAATCTCAACTAGATTGCACATTATGTTTGCTTGGGCAGAAATATGTTGCATGGCAACACCTACATAAAAGGAAGTGAGAAATTATGTTCTTGACTTTTTGATCTCTGTTGTAGAAAAAGGAAATTGAGAAGATAATTGAGACAATTTGTTGATGGACCAACTCACATGGTCTAACCAAACAACACAGGAATTTTGCATTCAAAAATAGTGAGAGAGTATCATGTCTCTAAGACAATGAGATTTTTACCCTGAGTTATGTGCAAGACACGTTAGTGCAGAATGGATTTTTTTTCCTGAGGAAAGTGGTATGCAAAGATAAGATGTAAAATGGAAAAGAAACGAAAATGATCAAGTGGCCCAGTGTAAAGAGATAAAAAGAACATCTGTCTGGTGCTGTTTTGTTTGCTGTGCATTTCAACACTAATTTCAACAATAAGATTCTCAAAGTTCATCAGAATCCTCAAGATATCTGCCTGAAGATGGCTTGAAAGGCTTTTAGTTTCTTCAGAAACAAATTTCTTTATTTATAGAAAAGCCAAAAGGAACCGAATGTAAGTGGTTGTTTACTCAACACCTGCTGGATTCATTAGTATTTGCTTCTCTTCTGATACTCTAGGATTTTTTGTTTGCAAAAGAGAAGATACAAAAACCATTTTTTTAAACATTTTATTATACCACTGTGAGATATACAATTACAACGTTGTTCACGCTTGGGGGTTTCGGTCACACAGTGTTCCAGCACCCGCCCTCCACCAGTGCCCCTCAACCACCACCCATGTCCCCAATTCCCTCCCTCCTCCCACGTCCTGCCTAAATGGCAGGTTCTTTATCTCCTCTCTCTCTCTCCTCTCTCTCTCTTCCTTCTCCACACATTGTGGGTTGCACTGGCGTACACTTAGAAGCCATCATTTGCATTTTTTGTCTGTATTTAATGCTCAGTTCTATGTTGGTATCAGACCTTTTGACAATTATTCACACATGTTCCCTTCTCTATCTTACCTAACCTCTGACTCCCACGCGCTTGTGGTAATTTCCACTTTTGGTAAGATCACCTGGTATATTTATGTCATGCAAATAAATGCAGTCATTCTCTGTCTCTCTCTTTCCTTCTGACTAATTTCACTCAACATGATTCTTTCCATGTCCATCCATTTATAGGCAAATTTCATGACTTCATTTTTCCTGACAGCTGCATAGTATTCCATTGTGTAGATGTACCACAATTTCTTTATCCAGTCATCAGTTCTCGGGCATACTGGTTGTTTCTAGGTTCTGGCACCAATTAAGAGACACAGGGTGGCAAAATGGATTAAAAAACTGAATCCAACATTCTGCTGCCTACAAGAAACACATCTGAATAACCAGAGCAAACACAGACTCAAAGTCAAAGGCTGGAAGACCACTCTCCACACAAACAACCCCTCCAAAAGGTGGGTGTGGCCATACTCCTATCTGACAATATAGATTTCAGGCTGAAAAAGGTCAAAAGGGACAATGAAGGCCATTTCTTAATAATTAAGGGGTATGTATACCAGGAAGAAATCACACTACTAAACATATAAGTGCCAAACGATTGGCCAGCAAAATACTTAAAACAACTATTAATAGACCTCAAAGAAGACATTAACAGTAGCACAATAATAGTCGGAGACTTCAACACTGCCTTATCGACTATGGATAGATCGACAAGGCTGAAACTCACCAGGGAAATACTGGACCTGAAGGAAGAAATGGAAGAAAAGAGAGCTGGTTGATCATCCCCAAAAAACTGAATACACATTTTTTCCAGTGCACATGGAACATACTCCAAGATATACCATATACTGAGCCACAAAGCATACCTCAACAAAATTAAAAAGATTGAAATTGTGCCGACTATCTTTTCATATCACGGTGCACTGAAAATAGTAGTGAACCATACACAGAAGCAGGGAGCTAAACCAAATACCTGAAAACTAAACAGCTCACTGCTGAACAACAAATGGGTCATAGAAGAAATCAAACAGGAAATCCAAAGATTCCTAAAAACAAATGACAATGAAGATACCAACTATCAGAACTTGTGCGAAACAGCAAAAGCTGTGTTAAGAGGAAAGTTCATAGCTCTGCAAGCATTCATCAGGAAAGAAGAAAGGGCCCATATAAATAACCTGACCTCACAGCTGAAAATATTAGAAAAAGACCAACAAGGGAAGCCCAACCCAGGCAGAAGGAAGGAAATAGTGAAACTTAGGGAGGAAATCAACGAGCTGGAAACCAAAAAAAACAATCCAAAAGATTAATGAAACTAAGAGCTGTTTTTTTTTTTTTTTGAAAAATTAAACAAGATCGACAAGCCACTGGCAAGACTTGTAAGGACAGGGAAAGAGAGAACCCAAATAAACAGAATCAGAAATGAAAATGGTGACATCACAACAGAAAAAACAGAAATCCAAAAGATCATCAGAGGTTATTTTGAGAACCTGTATGCCACAAAACATGAGAACCTAGAAGAAATGGATAAATTCCTGAAGTCCTATAACCTCCCACGATTGAAACAAGAAGACCTCCATACCTAAATAAGCCTATCACCATCGGGAAATTGAAACAATAATTAAAAGTCTGCCCAAACACAAAAGACCAGGTCCAGATGGGTTATCCGGAGGCTACTGGCGGTCCTGTTCAAGCTCTTCCAGGAAATAGAAGAAACAAAAACACTCCCAAACAGCTTTTACGAGGCACATATCACCCTGATACCCAAAGCAGGGAGAGACAATACAAAGAAGGAAAATTACAGACCAATCTCCTTGATGAACACAGATGCTAAGATCTTCAACAAAATACTAGCGAACAGAATACAAAAACCATTCTAATGAGTGTATGTAAATATTCACTTTTTGTTTTAAAATTAGTAGCTACTTTAAAATTATTAGCTATTTTACAGAGAGCCATTTCAAATGACAGTGTGCCATAACTCTCTGAATTTTCAGTTAATCAACATATAACAAAAATGGAAGAAACATGAAGATTCAAACACACCAACACAGTGCTTATTCTGGTGACCTGAAGATCACTACTTTCATACATTGTAACGTCTATTTTTGCTTACAAATATTCAGATCTGCACAAATACAGGAGGGATTGCCACTTACTATTCTCTTCATACGGTTTATTTTCCCTTCTAATTGGCTTGTTCTATTTCTGTGTTCTATTGAATTCATATCTATGCAGTACTAGATTTTCTTGTGTCCACATATAAATTCAAATTTGTCCTCTCAGACTTTAGCCCTCAAAATCTCAGAAAAACTATATTATTTTTTTGTACTTTTTGAACATCCTTCTCAAACTTACAGATTTGCTTATAAAATCAATATATCCTAGTTGGTAAAACATACCAGATAATAAGGAATCAAGCACAAAAATAATTAGTTCAAACTATATAATCAGTTAGAATTCTGGAATACTTTAAAATCTTTAGAAGACCTTTATTTACTGTAAGTTCAACATTATTAATATTCAGTGATAGACAACATTGAAATAACAATTTTAATGTTTATGATTTCTGTTTATTTTGTATTTTTATCATGGCAGGCATTATATATGCCAAATTTTGTTCATTGACTATACATCTACAAATTCATATTTTATAATCTTTATGGGTTATATGTTGTATTTATCATTTAAATCACATAATTAGTGAGCTAAAACATTTTAAGAGGTAGGCTGAATATGACTAAGAAAAGAGCTAATGTTTTCTATGTGAATCTTGGGTTTTGTTGCGGTTGAGTTTACATGTTCCAGAGTTCCTACAATGCCTGAAAAAAAATATTTCATTATAAATTTTATTTTTTGGTTCAAGATATAAGCATGAAAGAATTCTAGATTTGGAAAAACAATTATTTTACAGAATTTGTAGTAGAAAATACCAGTGCAAATAGAAATCAAAGACTTAAAGCAATCCTAGATTTTGAGTGGTTTTTATGACTTCATGAGAGATGGCAGGGCTATTTTTATGATGTGAGATCTTTATACCCTTTTTCTGTGATAATATAAATTTGCAATCTGGAGTTAAACATATGAACATTCAGGTTAATATTGTATTGTAACTCAATCAGATGGCTAGCATCTGATTAAGGGAAATTACACTGAAATGATACAGCTATACTTTTAAAAAACACTTTATAAAGTTTCTTATTGAATCTTTTGCATCATTTTCTTCTTATTTTGTTCTTACTATTGGAAATTGCAAGCATGATAAGCACTTCAGGAAATTCAAAATAATGTGTAGCTAGATAACAAACTACTCCTTGTGAAAGAGCTCAGTGGCTTAGAACTCCTGTTTATAAGTGGGTCACAGGTTCAAATACCTAGCATTCATGAGCTCTAACACTGAAAATTCTACTGCTTTAATTTAGCAGCTCTACTGTTTATGATGCATAGAGTGAGGGGAATGCATAGAGTGAGGGGGTGACTTCTACATCTACTAAGACTTCTATGTTTTCTAGATTGGGCACAGCTCCTCTTTATACCCACTGCACCCAGCATGGGACAGGTAGAATTTACCAGAAGACTACCACCCTGAGAGGGTTCGTCCCACTCCATGAGGGCCTCCATTTTCCACATGCGGACTTCTCCCTCATCAGAAGTCCACCCAGCAGACCAGCCTATTACAGCCCGGCTCATTGAGATCCACCCTGCTGCAGTCTTTTTTATTTCCGGCCCAGAGCCTCACAACAAGCCAGGCGACCCCCTACTCCATGAGGACCTCCATTTTCCACATCCGGACTTCCCCCTCGTCAGAAGTCCACCCAGCAGACCAGCCTATTACAGCCCGGCTTGGCCGCATAGCGGCTGTGCGGTTCATCAATAAATGCTGGATTTTGAGATGACTACAAGAGTATGCTACTCCACCGGCAGAGCCTGGCAAGCTACCCTGTGTCGTATTTGATATGCCAAATACCAGTAACAATTATAGACCTCATTCCCATGACCTGATGGAATGGTTTGAGGCTCTTTATGTTCCTGGAGCAAGCAGGTGCCCTTGGGCTCTACTTGCATGAGACAGGTCAGATGGAGATATTACTGGTGCCCGCTCGAGGCAAATCGGCGATGAGCGGGAAGACAGTGATACAGTGATACTGTTTATGATTACTATCTCCAAAAGAGATTGTCAACTGATCACTGTTAGGCTTTTTGTAATCACCACACAGGGTTGGAGTTCCACTGAATACCGCAACTATACAAATGCCAAGGTCAGGTAGTACAACCTCACTTGACCACTACCACCTTAATTTGTATACTTCAAATGGAGGGTGCCACATATGAGATCTGCATGCAAGCATTGTAAAGAAGAAAAGAGATTTTCAATTAAACCGACATTTGTGACCACTAAGACCTAGTGCTGTAGCATCAGATTTATGATCACCTGATTTGTGATCATCACCAAGCACCATAACTAAATGTGCATGCACTGAACCAGGCATGTGTGCAAGTACCAACCATTGCAATGGTAACAGGGATGAAGGGATAGAAGTAGGAGGAGACAACTTTAAAAGAACAGACCCTGGGCACGAGTGATAGCCCAGCGGGTAGGGCATTTGCCTTGCAAGCGGCCGGCCCAAGCTGGCCGGTGCAATCCTCGGCATCCCATATGGTCCTCCCGAACACCGCCAGGAGTAATTCCTGAGTAAAGAGCCAGGAGAAACCCCTGAGCATCGCCGGGTGTGACCCAAAAAAAAAAAATAAAGAACGGACCCAGAGAGACAGCTCAAACAGTTAGGTACCAAGTACCTTTCCTGACACCATATGGATCTCTAAGCACCTCCTCATAAGTTGGTTCTGGAGGTCCAACACTGGTCTAGACTAAGCGTTAGACCTGTAAAACTGATGTTAGTACCTCTGGGAGAGACCCCTGATCCCTTTCCTAACTAAGCACAGTGTTCAAGGCCCTCACTCCAAAATAAAAATTACGCAAAAGGAAGAATCCTTAATGATACTGAGATATGATTCTAGATCTTAATTGCCCATGCTTACAATGTTATCTTAGAGAGAGATAAACCCTAAGAATACTTTTTAGACTTGATCACTTGATCACTTGACATCCCGTTATTCATTGATTTGCTCGAGAGGGTGCCAGTAATATTTCCGTTTGACCCTATCACCTGGCAGTGTAGCCCAATGCTTGCTTGTTTCAGGAATATGAAGATTCCATATGGTCCTCCAGAGCACCGCCAGGAGTAATTCCTGAGCGAAGAGCCAGGAGAAAACCCCCCTGAGCATTGCGGGGTGTGACCCCCCCATAAAATAAAGAATGGACCCAGAGAGACAGCTCAAACAGGTACCAAGTACCTTTCCTGAAACCATATGGACCTCTAAGCACCTCCTCATAAGTTGCTTGCTTCAGGAATACGAAAGCCTCAAACTGTTCGTTCAGGAGAAGAAGAAGTCTGACCATCTTGTAGGTGGCGCGGGCCGCGTGATCTTTTGACATCCCTTGGGATCCAGTCGGTAACGGCTCTAGTCCAGCAGTCATCTCCAAATCACATTACATGTCCAGCTCATCTGATTTTCGAAGCTTTAGCAAACGAGACAGCATTCCTGATTCTGGAATGTTGATGGAGGTCGGAACTCCTGATTCCTTCTCTCACTTGAGTGAGGCATAATATTCCAACCATAGCTCTTTCAATTCCTCTTGAAACCCAAATAGCATTCTCATCCTGATTTTGTAGGGCGCAGGTCTCTGAGGTGTATGCTAATGCAGGGAGAATGGTGGAGTCGAAGAGATGTGCCCGGAGTCGGAGGTTTTTTGTCCGTTTAGCTATATCTTTGATGCTCTTGAAGGCATTCCATGCAGATCTCTTCCTCCTCTGCAGCTCAGGTTTTAGGTCGTTCATCATGTTGAGTTCTCGGCCTAGGTGCACATAACTATTGCATTTAGAGATGTTTGTTCTGTTGAGAGTGGGGAACATCTCAATGGGGCTTCTGGAACTAGTTCATTTTTCATGAACATATTTTTGTTATATTCGGCTGTAGACTTATCTTTCCCCATTCTCGTTCAAAGTCAGCTAGCATTTCGACCACGCTACCTAAAGGGAGTTATTTTTAGAGTAAAAATTACACCTAAATATTTTAACTCTTTATCTCACATCAATAACTTTATGGTCGTGTATTATGTATGAAAGACCTGACCACAGTCTTATACTTTTTGTAGATTTTATCGAAAACTAAATTTCATGATGCTCAAGATTATATAAAGCATTTCATTCCATTTTTAATTTTGCTTTGGGATATGAGAAGACATTAAAGATAAACACAATTATAAATAAGAATAAGACAAACTTTTTTAAATAAATTGGAATGTCGTTGTATCCCTCAGTGAGACTTGGTCTTCGTAGGATTTCCAGCTTATGAACATGCCAATGATCTATTAGCTTTCCCTTAAGAATTTGTTTATAATCCCACAGGATGACCAATTCTTCAGAATTGCAAGATGATATTACTAATGTTACTATTGATACATATAATGTATCATTTACATTTTTAGAAGTTCCAGCAATTTGAAACCATTCCTTACAAATGTGGAACTCTCATACTTTAATTATAGTAAATATTCGATTGAACTCTCTCACCAATTATTGGCAAGAGCCCCTAAAACTTTAAAAAATTGTATTTTTTTTGGGGGGGAAGCTCTATTTTGTTCTCTAAGTGAGATAATTTTTTAAAATTTTTTATTCTACCACAGTGAAACATACATTTACAAAGGTGTTCATAATTATTTCTTGGTAATACAGTATTCCAGCACCCATCCCTCCACCAGTGCCCCATTTCCACCACCAATGTACCCCACACCCTCCTGCCCACCCCAGGCTGTCTCAGTAGCAGGTACCCCTGTTTCCTCTTTTTCTCTCTCTGTCTCTTTCTCTGTCCCTGCATCTCTTTCCCTCTTCTTTTACACATTGTGGCTAGTCCTGCAGACATTTAGAGTTTATCATGTAAGTCTAAGTGAGATAAATTTTGGAAGGCACTGAATGATGGAAACTGGCTGCCAAATCTTTTGATTAAAAGGTTGGAATTTGCATCCCTCTGCATCCCTTTGCATCCCTTTGCATTTCTTTGCATCCATCTACATTTGTAGTTTGTATGGATGGTACATCTTGATGGTTGGTTCAGTGGTGGATGACTTTATTAATAATGCTTATGTAATGAGGCCTCCAGGTAACTCAGAGGGATGGAGTTTCAGAGACCTATAATGAACTTTTGGAGGTAGTGGATGAGGAAACAGCCATGCTCTTTTCTCATAGTACCCTTATCAACTCTCTAAGGTACATGTTTGTCTATACCATATACCATATCTATTTATAGAAAATACCTCAAATCCAGTAAGCAGAATGATATCCTGAGTTCTATTAGCCATGCGAGCAATTTAATTAAACTGGTTTAAGGATCCAGGGAAACCTTTCATTTCTAGCCTAAAGGTTTTACTGAGCTCTGAAGTGAGATGGTGTCTGTTTGCAACTCTAAGCTCTTAAAGATATGAGTAGCAATATAATACTATTACAGAGTAAGTAATGTCTAATTGGGATGAACTATTAGAAAACCAGCTGGTATCCTTAGAATTGGAGGAAAAAGAAAAGATGCCTCCCCACACACATTAAAAACTGGATCCAGAACACTAAAAGAGGAAATTATAACCAAATCTCTCCATTAATTTTCTGTCCCTAATTATGCTAGTTGGAAATAATCTTATTCTATTTCCAGTGTTTTTGGCATTTAATTAAGACAGTGAAATCATATCCCTCATATGTCGAAAAACCTGAAAGATATTTAGGGTTCTTTGTTTCAAAAAATTTTCAAATGACTTTGAACAAAAGCAACAATGTTCTGTCATTTCATTGAATATTGCCCACAAATTTCTAGAATAAATCACACATTCATTAGTATTACTTATACATTTCATTAAATCCATATAGTAAAATATATTTGCTTCCATAACTTAGTGACAAATATTTCATTGTTGTTCTTTATGGAATCACTTAACAGGTTTATAATATTTAAAATAGGTATAATAGTTTTATTTATAGAAATAGAAGTTTAGTGGGGTCAGAATGATGATAGACCTGTTAGGGCATTTCCCTTGCATGCTGTTGACCCACCTTGAGTTTATGACAGCCCATGTGGACCCAAAGCCCACATGGACTAATCCCTAATCACAGAGACAGGAGTAATTGCTGAGCACCTTCACGTGTCTCCCATACTCAAAAATTAATTTAGAGGCTGCTGATGTGGTTCAGCAGTATAGCAAATAAATGGCAAGCTATTGATGAATCCATTTTCTTCCCTATTATTGGTTATGGGAGAATCTGGGCAAATTCTGTTCTTGAATTTACTTTCTGAGTCTCTAGAATGTGGTTGGTTTCCACTAGTTTGATGTACCACTAGTTTGATGTTTCACTAGTTTGATGTAGTTTGATGCAAGTGGTTGTGCAACACAGGGAGAACTGAATGGCAGCTCTCCCCCATGTGTCTGAGTCTCTGCATCATGGCTGATAGCATGGAGGCAGTTCATGGGTAGGTCCAAAAGGCCTCCCAGACAGGACAGAGGAGGGGAACAGGGACCCCAGATCCATCTCCATGAAATCCTGGTAACTTTCACCACTGAGAACTGCCTACCTGGGCTTGAAATTAGCTGCTCTGTTGAGTGGGGCTCTAGTGAGCCAGGCTTGAAATCGGCTTCTCTCTTGGGTGGGGCTCTGATGAGCTGTGGAGTCCAGATGTTGAAAATAGCTGCAATTATAGTAAGCGAGTTTCCTCTGGCTGCTTTCAGACCCTACTGAGGTGGCAGGCTATTACCAGAACCTGTCCTCCCTCTTGGGCACCTCATGGTCAGCTAAGCTAGGGGAAAGCCGGAAGGCAGCTTTCCCTGTTTGTCTGAGTTTCTACATCATGGCCAACAGCCCAGAGGCAGTTTGTGGACTGGTCCACAGGCCTGGTTCTATTGCCTTTGGCAAATGTTATTCCCTTACTGTGTTTTCTTATATCCCACATGCGAGTGAAATCATTCTGTTTTAGTTCCTCCTATCTGGTTTTACGTGACATGATATACTCCACTTCCCTCCTCACAACAAACAACATGACTTCAATATTTTTATCTTTTATTTTATTGTATCTGTGTAGTATTCCTTTGTGTTCACATACCATCATTTTATTTTTATATTATAATATGAATGGGTGAAAGGCTGCATGCAGCTATGCTGAGGGTTGAGTCCTGGCTCTGCTCTCAGAGATCACTCTCGATAAATCTCCAACCTGGGTCAGAGGTGCCCCATCCAATGGGCTCTTCTATTATTTTATCTCTCAGTAAGCTATGCAACAGTTTTTTTGATTTGTTAATTTGTCTTTCTTTTTTTCACATTGGCTTTAGGAACATACCCTGAGGTACTCAGGGCTTACTGCTGTCTCTATCCTTGCAGATTACTCCAAGTGGGGCTAAGGGGGACCATATGGGGATCACAGGATTCAATCCTCCCTGGACTGCATGCAAGAGAGTGTGCTGCCATCTGTTCTATTACTCAAACTATATTTTCCACTCTTTCTTACACTACTAATCTGTCTTTGGACACATAAATTGCTCTAGATGTCCGCTATTGTGAATAGCTATAATGAGTGTAGGAGCTGAGCAGTGGCCTGCTGTCCCTGATGTAGAGTAAAAGAGAAAGAGAAATTATGCATATTCAAAGCTCTCAGAAATCAGATATCAGAAAAAGAGGCTCCATTAAAGGCTAGCTTTAAGCAGCCTGGTGAATGGCTGAAGAGCAGGGTGGCTAATCTGAAGCAGAAGAGAACACAAGCAATTAGATTTTAAAGTCACAGAGAGTTGATCATGATCCAAGCAGAATTCCTCATCTAAAAAAGATCAATCAATGCAGGCTAATTCTCCAAACTTTGTCACGAAAAAGTAAAAATAAAAGTAATTTTCTCTATATTTCCCTGTAATTTTCTAACCCTCTTAAAAGAAGTCATTCAAAAGAACATAATCAGAATGGACACAGCATTGGTTCTAAAGTAGAGGAATGTGGGCTCCCTACTGTGGCATGAATTAACCAGATGTAAAATCCATGAAACTGGGGGCAAGGTGAAGCTCTCAGATCAGAAGGTACAAAGTTAAGCAGCTTAGGGCAATGACTATTTCCTCTTACATATAAAATACTTCAATCTTGCAGAACTGGCAACGACTAACAGAATGTTCCATACACTCGCAGTGCCTTTTGCAAGGAGTTGAAAGTCAAAACTTATATCGTCAATTAGTACATAGATGCTTCAAGATACATTTCTTAAATTTCTAGGTAAATGTAGAGAAGAAAATTAAGTGGTGGTTAATAGATGATTTTTATCTGTTACTATATTTTTAAAGATATATGACATTGTGTATAGTATATGATTAGTTATGAACACACACTTACAAAATGTCTATTGTGCTGAATGCACATTCCCTATTCCCTATGCTAGACGGGTGAGAATCATAAAATGAACTTCAACTTCTATGTGCTACTTAATATGTACCTGTATATAGTAGTTATGCAACTATATTAAATTGACTTTAAGGCTAAGATTCTTAAAAGATAAAGGGGCCGCAGCGAAAGTCCAGCGGGTAGGGCTTTTGCCTTGCAGGCGGCCGGCCTGTGCCAGCCCAGGTTCGATCCCTGGCATCCCATATGGTCCCCAGGAGTGATTCCTGAGTGCAGAGACAGGAGTGACCCCTGAGCATTGCCAGGTGTGACCCAAAAAAGCAAAACAAAAAGATAATCAATCACCTATCTATAAACCACTATGAAAATTGCATGCAGGAGATAGATCTATTGGACGGATGTTTTGCATACAAGAAGCTCAGAATTGACCCCTGGAACTGGATACCCTGTTGTAGTCAGGAATCCCTGAGTACCCTCAGAAGTGTTCTTTAGCCAGGAGTAGTTAATGAGTAGTGCTGGGAATGACTCCATTGTTCTTTTCAATGTTGGGGGTGGGTGGATGGGATTTAAGTTACAAGGAATAGCAAAGAGTGCTATATACATAATTACATTTGAAACCATACCCATAGGTGTTCTGTTTTATGTTGATGTTCTGGTTTTGTTTCTGGGCATTGAACACAATTCCATGTATACACAGGAAACCATTCTCACCACTAAGTATAGTCCCTGCTCCAGAGTTTCTTGTTCTAAGAAATATATTTGGTCAGGACACCAACTTCTTTCCTTTTCCTAACTCTTCATTTGTAGGTTGAAGATGAAACTATCTCCATCCAATTCAAGAAATAAATACAGTTTTACTCATTTATTTTTATTGATACATAAGTAATCATATTTAATTTATATTCCTCCTATTCATGCACAAAAAGCATGATTATTTTGAAATAAATATAATTGCATAATTTTGTTTCTACTGTTCAAGAAGGGAGACATCCACGACATTGGCAACTATCGCCCCATCTGCCTGTTGACTGTCATCTACAAACTGTTCACTTGAGTTATCCTAAACAGGATTGGCAGAACATTAGATGAAGGACAACCATGCGAGCAAGCTGGCTTCTGAAGAGGAGTCAGCACAAACGACCATATCACACTGTAACCAAGTTCATTGAAGTTTGTAGGGAGTTCAAGATGCCACTCTGTCTCACGTTCATTGATTTAAAGAAAGCCTTTGATTCTGTGGAGACTGAAGCAGTCATCGAAGCACTAGCCAAACAGGGGCGTTCAAACCCAATACATCAAGATCTTTTGTGAGCTGTATTATGGATTCACCCCCCAGGAACTCACCATTCTACAAAGAAGTAATCATCAATGTCAAAAGAGGGGTTCAGCAGATGATACCACTTCACCAAAACTCTTCAGCGCCACCCTCGAGAACATCATGTGACAATTAGAATGGGAAGGAATGGGAGTGAAGATAGATGGTCTGCAACTACACCACCTCTGCTTCACTGATGACATTGTTCTAATAACACCAAATGTTAGCCAAGCGGCACAATGCTGGCTGACTTTGACCGAGAATGTGGAAAGATAGGTCTACAGGTGAATCTCAACAAAACTATGTTCATGAAAAATGAACTAGCTCCGGAGGCCCCATTAACTCTCAATGGAACAAACATCTCTGAATGCAGCAGTTATGTGTACTTAGGTTGATAACTCCACATGATAAACAACCTAAAACCTGAGCTGCGCAGGAGGAAGAGAGTGGCATGGAATGCCTTCAAAAACATCGAAAAAATAGCCAAAAGAACAAAGAACCTCTGGCTCCAGGCACATCTCTTTAACTCTACCGTTCTCCCTGCATTAACATACGCCTCAGAGATCTGGACCCTATGAAAGCAGGATGTGAATGCTATTCTGATCTTCCAGAGAGGAATCGAAAAAGCTATGCTTGGAATATCACGCCTCACTCAAGTGAGAGAAGAAATCGGAGCTCCAACCCCCTTCGCTGTTCCAGAGTAAGGGGCGCTGTGTCATTTGACAAGGCAAAGAAAATCAGATGGGCTGGACATGTAATGCGATTTGGAGATGACCACTGGACTAGAGATGTTACCAACTGAATCCCATGGAACGTCAAAAGATCACGTGGCTGCCCACCTACAAGATGGTCAGACTTCTTCGTCAAGACCCTGAACGAGCATTTTGAGGCTCTTTGTATTCCTGAAGCAACCAGATGTCATTGGGCTACACTGGCACGGGACAGGGTCAAATGGAAATATTACCGGTGCCCGCTCGAGCAAATCGATGAATAATAGGATGTCAAGTGATCAAGTGAACTATTTTTTTTAATTTTATCTATTGAATCAGCCATAGAGTTAGAAGGTTAATCATGATGAGGTTTCAGTCAGAAAATGTTCCAAGATCTATCCCTCCATCAGTGCACATTTCCCACCACCAATGTGCCCCCTTTACCTTCCTGGGACCCCCCACACACTCCTGCCTGTCTCTATAGCAAGCATTTCTTTCTTTCTTTCTTTCTTTCTTTCTTTCTTTCTTTCTTTCTTTCTTTCTTTCTTTCTTTCTTTCTTTCTTTCTTTCTTTCTTTCTTTCTTTCTTTCTTTCTTTCTTTCTTTCTTTCTTTCTTTCTTTCTTTCTTTCTTTCTTTCTTTCTTTCTTTCTTTCTTTCTTTCTTTTCTTTCTTTCTTTCTTTTCTTGCTTGCTTGCTTGCTTGCTTGCTTGCTTGCTTGCTTGCTTGCTTTTTTTTCTTTCTTTTCTTCTTTCTTTCTTTCTTTTCTTCTTTCTTTCTTTCTTTCTTTCTTTCTTTCTTTCTTTCTTTCTTTCTTTCTTTCTTTCTTTCTTTCTTTCTTTCTTTCTTTCTTTCTTTCTTTCTTTCTTTCTTTCTTTCTTTCTTTCCTTCCTTCCTTCCTTCCTTCCTTCCTTCCTTCCTTCCTTCCTTCCTTCCTTCCTTCCTTCCTTCCTTTCTTTCTTTTCTTTCTTTCTTTCTTTCTTTCTTTCTTTCTTTCTTTCTTTCTTTCTTTCTTTCTTTCTTTCTTTCTTTCTTTCTTTCTTTCTTTCTTTCTTTCTTTCCTGGCTCTGCACTCAGGAATTACTCCTGGCGGTGCTTTGGGGGACCATATGGGATGCTGGGTATCGAACCCAGGCCAGCACAGGCCTGCCACGTGCAAGGCAAACTCCCTACCCATTGTTGCATTTTTTTTTCATAACCAATGATTACAAACCAATGACATACATGGCTGTATGAACAAAATCACAGCTTAATAAACCTTTATTTCATTGGGAACTACAAGGATATGACAAAAATAACTTGGAATTTCACTTTCTTTATAACCTTTATTTTCATGAAAATATTAATTATCTTCAAAAGGAGTTATGGTAATACATTAATTATCTTTATTTGTTGAAACAACAAAGATGTTATTGATGTCATTGATGTCAAAAGAGGGGTTCGACAGGGTGATACCATTTCACCAAAACTCTTCAGCACCACCCTCGAGAACATCATGACACAATTAGAATGGGAAGGAATGGGAGTGAAAATAGAAGGTCAGCAACTACGCGACCTCCACTTCACTGATGACATTGTCCTAATAACACCAAACAATAGTCAAGCGGCACAAATGCTGGCTGACTTTGACCAAGAATGTGGAAAGATAGGTCTACAGCTGAATCTGAAGAAAACTATGTTTATGAAAAATGAACTAGTTCCTGAGACACCATTCACTATCAATGGAACAGACATCTCTGAATGCAGCAGTTATGTGTACTTAGGTTGAGAAGTCAACATGATGAACGACCTAAAACCTGAGCTGCGCAGGAGGAAGAGAGCCGCATGGAATGCCTTCAAAAAACATCGAAGAAATAGCCAAAATAACAAAAATCTCCGGCTCTGGGCACATCTCTTTGACTCCACAGTTCTCCCTGCATTAACATACGCCTCAGAGACCTGGACCCTACGAAAGCAGGATGAGAATGCTATTCGGGTCTCCCAGAGAGGAATCAAAAGAGCTGTGCTTGGAATATCACGCCTCACTCAAGTGACAGAAGGAGCTCCGACCTCTGCTGCTATTCCAGAATCAGGGACGCTGTCTTGTTCGCCAAGGCATCGGAATTAAGATGCCTGGACATGTAATGAGATTTGGAGATGACGGCTGGACTAGAGCCGTTACCGACTAGATCCCATGGGATGTCAAAAGATCATGTGGCCGCCCACCTACAAGATGGTCAGACTTCATCGTAAGACCCTGAAAGAAGCGGTTTGAGGCTCTTCATATTCCTGAATCAACCAGATGCCATTGGGCTACATTGGCACGTGATAGGGTGAATGGAAATGTTACTGGCGCCTGCTCAAGTAAGTTGATGAATAACGGGATTCAAGTGATCGAGTGATCAACTTGAAATAACCCAAATGCTATCAGATTGTTCAAACTGTTTTGTCTGTTTTCACAAGCACTTTTTCTGTCAAATACAGGTGGAAAGGTTGAAGAAATTACCTGACAAAATTCATAGGTAAATAATAATTCATATTTTCATTTTTGTGTGTTCCATATGTGACTAATTTTTTTTATTTACATTTTACCACATTTTGAAGTATATTACTAAAACAACAGAGATTCCTATCTCTACATTGAAAATGAAAATTTATTTTTATGCTTGAGAGTTTACAGTGACTCACAATGAGACATTTAACCATAAATATATGGCATTATTGTCCATTTAAATTTACAAAACCTTTTGACTGGAGCGATAGTACAACTGGTAAGGCATTTGACTTGCATACAGCCAACCTGGGTTTGATTCCCTGGGATCTTATGTGGTCCCCCTGCCAGGAGTAATTCCTGAGTACAGAGCCAAGAATAACCGCTGAGCATTGCTGGGTGTGATCCAAAAAAATACATAAATAAATGAATGAATAAATAAATCAATTTAAAAATCTTATTGAAGTATTGTTTTTTACTTCCCAGAGTGAGTTTTGGCCAATACTCTTATGTTTTTTATATTAATTATATGTTTACAGCCCAAAAAATGTAGATTAATTGATGCACCACATGAAATATCAACGTTTGTGCCATTTAGAAAAAAGTGGACAAAAATGTTGGTAATCATAATTTTATTAATGAAAGATATACTAAAAGTCTCTAACAGTTTTATTCTAAAATATTTCTCCTCTAAGATATGTAGACATGCAGTAAATAATAAAATAGATATGCTAGAAATATTTAATTTTGTTATTTACAAAACCATGTAATTGATAAAATTTTCTTTCAAAATAATAAACATATGTTCACACACTATATGTAATATAACTTTCTAACGCTGTATTTAACATATATTTGCAAAATCGTTGCCATAAAAAGAAACTTTCAAAACATTTTTTATTTCAATGCAATTCTAATGCTACATTTTAACTGATTGAAAATTAAAGATAGATGGCATTAGTTCTATGAGAATGTTACCCTCCAAAACCTGATAAGAATGTTAATATATTTTAAACATTTCAAAATTTATTGCTTGTTATCTGATGAGTGAATTTTACCTACTCCAATATTAAGGTTATGCTAAAATGATAATTAAAATATTTTTATTATTGTGTAAACTTTTCAATACAGAATCTAAAATAAAATTATTTGTTATTGCACATTACTAAAAAAATCATGAATCTATAAAAGCATAGTTTAAACTGAAATATGGGGAAAGAAATATAATATGCTATTTATCATAAGCAATAATTTAGAGATATTTTGTAATGAGACAACATATTTAATAAATGTACTTCTAAACAGCTTTTTGTTTAAACACCATATAATATTTTTTTAAAAAAGGTTATTAAAGCTCCTGCAAAGCTGGACATAATTTTATAATATGCCATAGAAAATCACAAGCAAATGTAATACAAAGCCACAAAAATTATATATGGAGATATTTATAAGCTTTTATTGTACTAAAAAATATAAAAGTAGTTAAGATAGTCTCCTCCAAGGATGAATGATAAAGTCCACTCCTATACCCCAACAAAGGAAATTTATTACATAATAAAAAAGAATATGTGGTATCTAGGCAGGAAAATCAAGGACAACCTTTAATGCAGACCACTAAATCGGTGTGGTTCTAACTATTATTTATGATAGTAAAATGGTGGATATATTATATTCTGCATAGAACTTTATAGCAGAGTGAGTGAACCTTAATGTAAACCGTGTATTCTGTTTGATAATGAAGAATGAGTATTGCTTCATCAATTGTAACAAATGTGCCATATCAAACATATCAATGCACTATTATTAGCTGACAGTGCTGAAGACATTGAAGAGTTGAGTATATATAACTTTTTGGGTTTTTTTTTTTTTTGCTTTTGGGGGTCACAGGCAGCAATGCTCAAGGGTTACTCCTGACTCTGTACTCAGGAATTACTCCTAGTGGTGCTCGGGGACCATATGGGAAGCGGAGGATTGAACCCAGGTCAGCCACATGCAAGGCGAATGCCCTACTTGCTGTGCTATCTCTCAGACCCCAATATTCAACTTATTTTTATTCTGTTTATTTCATAAACCAAAATATGTTTTTAGAAATAAAAGGCCTAATCAAATATAAGAACAGACGATTTGAGAAGCATCTATATCAGAGATACAGAAACTTCTGATGACCAGAGCTCCCGGCCCATCTCTGAAGACCAAATCCAGATGCATATTCTTCTAATCACTTCAGTGATCACAGCCAAAGTAAAACTTTACTTTTGATGTTAAAAAAACCTGGACCTAAATTATGGGGCAGAATTTACTGCCAGCTCTGAGAGATTTAGGCAACCCGAGGTTTGGTATTCATTACACACCTAATGTGGGACAGCCATGGTCCACTCTGAGTGCGTGTAAAAGGAAGCTAGGTCTCTAAGTGGAGCTATATATGCTGATTGTAGAAGAAACTTATTTGTCAAAGCAAATCTACACTATAGATGGACCCGCTCCTTCCTGTAATAGATGCGTGGAAGGAATTTTTTAAAAGGAGGTCAAGTCAATGACAAGTTTCCAGGCTTTTTTGGACAGGAAAATATAAGAAAATTGTTTAAGATTAACTTTGCAGATTAAAGTAAAATCCCTTTGTTGCTGGAGCGTGTGAGTCTCAAGCCTCACACATATCAGTGAGAAAACACTTCCAGTATACTCCAGAAACAACTTGAAGTCAGTGAAGACTTTAGTTCTCTTGAGGGTTTAAGGTGCTTGTGTTTTTCTGTGGCCCTGCCCCAAGGCTATTTCCAGGATAGCAAAATAGAGGCATGCTATTTGGAGTATAATAGACTCCTTTTTTATTTCTAAAAAAATTTATATTTGGAGGGTGGTAAGGGCCCACCCAGTGATGTACAGGGCTTACTCCTCTCTCTCTTTCCTAAGGGATCACTACTGATGGTTATCAGGGGACCATGTGTGGTAACCGAGATAGAATCCTGAATGTCTGTGTCCAAGGAAAGTACCCAGCTGACCTTACTATTTTTCCAGCACCTAGAATGTAGAATTTTTATACAGTTCTCAGAAAGTGCCTTATTGTTAAATTGAGAATAGTTTTATTTCAAATGCAATTTCTAACAGCTGGTTCACAGTTGCCAGATATCATAATATAGTATCCATGCATGTTCAGGGTTAAGAGACAAACCCTACAGCCAGATGCTAATGAAATTGAAATTGTTTCACATCTGTTAATTCACAAAGTCAACAAATGTTTTGGGAAAGTCTGTGCCCAATTTTTGTTGAAAATAATTCTTCATGTGTTGGAAACATCACAAAGGAGTATTTCCAGAACATTCAAATTTTAGAAATAAGGAAATTAATGCATCCACTATAACAACTGAAAATATCATATTCATTTATTTTTGAAAGTTGCATTTTACAACATGTAAATATGAACTTTTATAAATAAGCATATATATATATATATATATATATATATATATATATATATATGAGAAATGACATTTTTTCCTTAAGATCTAAGTTCTAGTACTTGTGTATATAGATATCAAAGAGACAACACATCTTGGGAATGATGTTTTGGAACAAGACATAGTGAAGGATGTCTGATTGGTGGGAGATGGTGACTTGGTACAAAGTGATTGGCTGCCTGCGCAAGACCTTGATGTAATATTTTAAATCTATTGGATGGTTATGCGCTGGCTTTTCTGTAGCGGCGGAAACTATCTCTTAAAAGATCTCTTAAACCTGGAAGGGCTCGGGGCTCTTAGCCACTGACCACTTGGGGTCATGCTATGGGCCCGAGTATACTCGCTTATTAATAAAACCCTTGCTTTTTGCATAGGAAAAAAAAGACATAGTGAAGGAGTTAAGGTGCTTATATTGCTTGTGTTTACGTCTTCTTCAGTACCTCACAACACATGTGTACCCCAAACAGTGTCAGCAGTAAATCCTGAGCATTCTAGGTATAGCCCAAAATGGTCCAAACCTAAAAACATGCACACAGACACACAGACACACACACACAAGCAGAGAAATGAAGGGTCTTCATTACATATTAAGCATTCACTCTGCTTTAAAATAACATCAAACTATGTCAAAACAAGATGAAAGAGAGAAAATCTTTAATGGCAGAAGATGACCGGGTAAGAATGCAGAGCCTATTCTGTTGCAGGAGGGTGTATGCAAATTCTAGAGTCAGTGCTGAAAGGAGAAAGCAAGGTACAGAAAGGTAACAGAATCATCCTAGAGGACCAGGTTCAACAATTGAAATTCACCCAGTGCTGTCATGTCTCCTCCCACTTGTATCCTATTTTATATATTTCATTTCATGGTAGAGCTACTTAGCAGACATCTGCACGCTTCTTGAAAAGTAAAGATAGCCTTATCCGATGCAGAACCTTACCTATTAGCACTCTAACTTCAACATTTTCTAATTCGACTTTAATGAATGCATTCATTTAAGCTCAAAGACATTTTAAATAATTAAAACCCCACTACAGAGATATACTTGGGGGTTAAATGGAAGGGAAGGAAAAAGAGAAAGAGATAGAGAGAAAGGGAAAGAAATAAAGAACCTGCCATGGAGGAGGGCTGGGGAGGAGGGAGGGAACTGGGACTATGGTGGTGGGAGATGGGCACTGGTGGAGGGCTGGGTGATGAAACACTGTATGACCAAAACCCAAATATGAACATCTTTGTAATTGTATATCTCATGGTGGTATAATAAAATATTTATAAAAATAAATTAAAAAAAGAAAAATTTAAAAAAAATATCATGCAGTAGATTTCAGAGCCATTGATAGTTTTTGAAGCAGTTTTAAATTTTGTTCTTAGTTCTTCTAAGTCTTATCTTACTTCAAAAAAAGTATGCTTTATTTCAGAAGAACCAAGAAATGCATTAGCATTAAAGAACAAAACAGAAATACTTAGTGATGATTCATAATAGGTATTTATATTTTTGACAATAAATTCCTGATGTGGTCTTACTCTTGTTAGATTTAAGAGAACAATGTTTGCGGTACTTCCCTTACTTGCCCAAGGTCACACAGTAAGTAACTAGCATACAACAGCTCCATTTTTCAATGAGATTTTCATGTAGCATATCAACTTGTATAAAAAAGCAGAGGAGTAGAAATTACTTTTTTAAAGCCATGGGAGTATTTTATGTCACTCTCTATAAGAAATTTTCATCCATGTATTTCCAACCCGGAGTCATAAGAAATAAAGATAAGTCTCTTAAATAGTACCAGATAGCAGAAGAACATGAAATTTCTTGCCCACAATTCCCAACTCTATTAGTCATAAGATGTATATCTTTATAGGCCACGTTTACCTATCTAAGTCACCAAACTCTCAGCTGTATAATAAAGATTTAAAAACAAACTTGTATTGCTTGAAAAATCAACTAAATTCCAATTTTCACACTCCTATTAGCATCCATCACACAGAACTGTTTCCTGGGTATAGCAGGTGCTCTTTCTACATCTTATCTGTTTCACAAGCCCTGAAAACATACTCAATCAGTTAATAAAAGTTAACGCAGTATTGGTTCTGTGCTAGATGCCATTTGTAGTTATTCAGTGTACTATGATCTACAAAGGATTGAATTTCACCCTCATCCTTTAGATAACAAGGCCTGAAGCAAAGCAGTGCTGATGTTTTCATTTTGAGGGTGAGAATCAAGGGCCACAGCATGAGAAACATTAAAATGCAAATTAAAAGATGCAAGCAAATGTGCTCTAATGGATTTCTTTGATGGCTACTGTTTTTGAATGACTGTCTCATTTTCATGAGTAGCTAATCATGTGGTTTTTGTCTTGGTTCTTAGGAAGAACTTGTGTGGACTGACCATAAAGTAAATTGGAGGTTCTTGCTTCATAGCTGTCAATCAGAGAAGAGAAAGGAGGACCTATATACTAATCTCTTATTGGTCCAAGTTGAGCTCACAAGAAAATATCTCACATCCCTTTATAGAATGCATCACCTAAGAGCTGGCACAGCCCCTCATGGATCTCAGATTTTACTGCTTATACAGGGGCATTTCATACAATTAAGTCAGATAGTGAAGAGTTAGCTATCCCATTATTTCACAGGTTAACCACTTCTACAAGAGTCAGAGGGAATGGTGCAGTACAGTCCTGAAAAATAAATGACTAACCCTTATCAATGGAACTGGATATTGAATGTGGAAGTAAACTACCAAGTCATTGAAATCTGGAACTAAGATAAAAATATTCCTAGAAAAAGAAAATATTATTGTCCCCATTGCTACCAAAACAGTTATAATTAGAGAGGCTTCCATTAGATTGTATAATATATACAACCTAATTTATATTTGGAAAGGCCACAAAGACAGGTTAGATAAAAAGGAACATCAAACACTAATGATCTGTTACTATATACAATGACTGACAGGATAAGCCAAAACTATTTGACAGAGGACAAGGATCAGAACATAAAAATGACATTTTTCTTTAACTTTTACTTTTATTTAGTTTTATTTTATTTCTGCATGTGACAGGTGTGCTTTTAAGAAGTACTCAGGGGATCAAGATATTATTTCCAGAGATAATGAATCAAAATACCTGGGCATTTCAGTGATAAAGTCTGAGAATGAAATGTTGCATCAGACTCTGGAACCAGAAGAAGCAGGGACCCCCAGTCATATTTAGGGGCCACTGTAGCCATTTTCACATTGGGGACCTCCAGGGTAATACATAGCAATGTGAATCATGTGAAACATTTAGTGCTCAAGATTGAACCAGAATCTCTGAAATAAAAGAATATATCCCTGACCTTATGCCATGAATGATCCTATCCCAGAAGGGTGTATATATATCACTATCACTATCTTCCTGTTCATCATCTATTTGCTAGAGCAGGCACCAGTAATATATCCACATGTCCTGTCTCATGCAAGTAGAACCCAAAGGCATCCACTTGCTCCAGGAACATAAAGAGCCTCAAACCATTATATCAGGTCATTGGAATGACCTAATATAAATGTTACTGGTATTTGGCATATCAAATATGACACGAGCAGCTTGCAGTGCGGGTGGCATACTCTTGTAGTCACCTCGAAATAAGGCATTTATTAATGAACTGCGCTGCCGCTAGCGGTCGTGCAAACTGGGCTGTGATAGTCTGGTCTGCTGGGTGGAGTTGTGATGAGAGGGAAGTCCAGATGTGGAAAATGGTGGCCCCCATGGAGTTGGAGGGGTGTCATCTGGCTTGTTGTGAGGCTCTGCTGGGGTGGCAGTCCAGGGCTAGAACCTGCCATGCCTCCCAGGCGCCTCATGAGCAGTTGAGCACAGGGAGAACAAGTAGTAATTATATATATATATATATATATATATATATATATCAGAAATATTAAGACATATCTTGATTGAAAACTATTTTAACATTCATCATCCTCTGACATGGCTCTGCTCTGCTTTAGTTATTTGTTCTAAATAATAGGGAGCAAGATAGTCATGTTCTTTTGTAACTTTTCTGTTTTCCTTTCTCTTTTTAAGATATAACATGACCATTTCTCAGACCATTAAGCATTCATTGTCAAATAATAGATTGTTTTGTTCTACTGAGCTGTGCATACATTTCTGTATCCCTGTCTTAAATCTTTTTATTTCAGCTTTAAAATTAACTTTATAATTTGTTAAGACCACATAACTAAATTGTTCATATTTCTCTTAATATTTTTGGACTTTAAATTATGTTAAAAAGCTTTAAAGAGTCTCTGAAGTATATAATATGCTATTATATAACATGATACATTTGTTTTTGTTAAAATAGTATCCAATATATCACTTGCCACTTGTCTTCCCATTGTTCATCAAATTATTCGAGTGGGCATCTGTAACCTCTCCATTTGTTGGGAATGAGGTCCATTATTGTTACTGTTTTTGGCATATTAAATACACCACGGGTAGTTGGCTAGGCTGTACCGTGGCTCTGGGTTCAATCCAGGAGGCCCAGTCTTTTTCTATGTCAGATCATCAACCATCCAGGGCCCACAGGGCAGAGCCTATATATATATATATATATAAGAAGAAAATATTTGCTATTTCTAGTGACTTATCTTTCTTCTTTAATTCATATGTTTCATTTCTATTATATCTGTTCTCATTTATTTCTCTAACTTCATTGATCTCAATTCCATTACTGTTAAATATTCTACAATCAATGGCATCCATAGAAATGTTATCTTGAACTATGATAAAGCATTCCTTTCAACCTTTATTTTAAGACTTGGAAGCATGAACCTCCATCTTCAGAATTCTCTCCATACTAGTTTATGTCAGTTAGTCTTATATGAGGTTGTATTACCAGAAGAAATTTATATCTTCAAAATATACTGTGTAATCAGAAGAAATCTATGTTGCCAATGTCAACATGAAAAAGGGAACCCTGTCATATCAGCTGTGACAATATTTGTCATTTCAAGAATATCTTTATAATTATTTAGTAGTTGTGACAAAGATAGTATAGCCTTGTACACAGCTGACCTAGGTTTTATTCTAGGCACACTATATAGTTCTCCAAGCCTGGCACCATTGTCCCTATCTGTAGAGCTAGAATTTGGCACCAAGCACTATCAGGTGTGGCTCCCAAAGAATGATAAGGTAAATATGAATAAAAAATAACAAAATCAGACAGAAATATGTGCATTTTTGTTCACTCGATTCTATCATGTAAATCTGCAAAAGAATTGCTTAATAAATCATCTAATATCTTTTTATTAAACAACTGACCTATTTACTGCTATTCAGTATTTCACAAGTTCTATAATCGAATAGATGTCTTTGCTTAGAAACTTCTTCAAATTAAGTACTCTTGATTATATTTTACTGATAGTAAACAAAAAATACCTATTTTTTGCTTTCAATTTGCAAAAGTTTAAAGAAACTTAGATATTTCAATTAATAAAGAATTTAAGTTAATTGCTTTTTAAATTTTGAAGTTTGTTTCTGAAAATGAAGAATACAATGGCCACTAAAATTTACGCTTTCTATTATACAATATTTATCCTCTGAGATTTGTGAGTTCTTACTAAGTCTACATATTTCAAAGATATAAATTCTCCAAAGAATTCATCAAAGAAAGCCTTTGATTCTGTGGAGACTGAAGCAGTCATCGAAGCCCCTAGCCAAACAGGGTGTTCAAATCCAATATATCAAGATCCTTCGTGAGCTGTATTACGGATTCACCACCAGGATCTCACCATTCTACAAAGAAGTGATCATTAATATGAAAAAAGGGTTCAACAGGGTGATACCATTTCACCAAAACTCTTCAGCGCCACCCTCGAGAACATCATGCGACAATTAGAATGGGAAGGAATGGGAGTGAAGATAGATGGTCGGCAACTACACCACCTCCGCTTCGCTGATGACATCGTTCTAATAACACCAAACATTAGCCAAGTGGCACAAATGCTGGCTGACTTCGACCGAGAATGTGGAAAGATAGGTCTACAGCTGATTCTAAAGAAAACAATGTTCATGAAGAATGAACTAGTTCCTGAGGCCCCATTCACTCTCAATGGAACAAGTATCTCTGAATGCAGCAGCAGTTATGCGTACCTAGGTCGAGAAATCAACATGATGAAAGACCTAAAACCTGAGCTGCACAGGAGGAAGAAAGCGGCATGGAATGCCTTCAAAGGCATCAAAGAAATAGCTAAAAGGACAAAGAACCTCCGGTTCTGGGCACATCTCTTTGACTCCACCGTTCTCCCTGCATTAACATACGCCTCAGAGACCTGGGCCCTATGAAAGCAGGATGAGAATGCTATTCGGGTCTCCCAGAGAGGAATCAAAAGAGCTATGCTTGGAATATCACGCCTCACTCAAGTGAGAGAAGGAATCCGGAGTTCTGACCTCCGTCGCTATTCCAGAATCAGGGATGCTGTCTCATTTGCCAAGGCATGGAAAATCAGATGGGCTGGACATGTAATGCGATTTGGCGACAACCACTGGACTCGAGCCATTATCGACTGGATCCCACAGGATGTCAAAAGATCACGTGGCCGCCCACCTACAAGATGGTCAGACTTCCTTGTAAAGACCCTGAGGGAACGTTTTGAGGCCCTTCGTATTCCTGAATCAACCAGATGCCATTGGGCTACATTGGCACGTGATAGGGTCCAATGGAAATATTACTGGCGCCCGCTCGAGCAAATTGATGAATAACGGGATTCAAGTGATCAAGTGATCAAGTGAAATTCTCCAAAATATTTGTTTTGCTTTTATTTGGAGGACACACTCAGAGATACTTATGACTTACTTCTGCCTCAGCACTTGGGGGTCACTTATTAAAATGCATGGGAAACTGTTGAGTGATAACGCCCTACTTTAAGCTCCAGCTACTTAGCTTTCAGCCCCTCCCAGCCCTGCTAGGAGATTTTGCATCAGCTCTGGCATTTGCGAAGTCAAAAGGCCCACCTGAAGTGCTTCATTTCAATAGAGTCATTTACCTGCCCTCATCTCTAGATAGTCCAGCCCACGATGGGCTGGACTGGGAAGTTTTGTGGGTTTCTATCTGTAAAATAAGCTGGGAGACAGGAAAGTGTCTTTTTGACATTTTGGCTTCCCTTGGCTTTCTGCCTCTCCTCTCCGTTCTCTTCCCTGTTGGGCTTCAACACGTGGTGGCAGCTGTCTTGGCCTACACATGGCCAGGACCCAGTTGGGAACTCAAAGTCTGGGGTTTTTCCTGTTATTGGATTATATATCAGAATTTGTGATAGTAAAACCTTTTAAAACTGCGTTGGATTCCTGAGTTTTCATCCATTCCTCACTGGCTTCAGAGGTTGAAGGGAACTCATATCCTGGCATTGTTGAGGACCCCATCGGCCCCTAACAGGAAACCACATGTGGTTCTTGAGATCAGACTGTGTCAGCAGCATGCAATGCAAGTACCTGACCCACTGTACTATTATCTAAGTCCCTTCAGAAGTTATTTTCTTTTTTCTGGGGCGGGGATCACACCTGGCAGTACTCAGGAGGCTAATCCTGGCTCTGAACTCAGGAATTACTCCCGGCGGTGCTCAGAGTAACATATGGGATGCCTGGGACCGAACCTAGGTCGGCCGTGTGCAAGACAAATGCCCTACTTCCTATGCTATCACTGTAGCCCCAGAAGTTATTTTCATAATGATATATAGTGGGACATTTTCTTAAATAGCTACTTTGTCATGAGTAGATTGTGAAAAATTTGTATTTTAAGGATCTTGTATATAGTATATCTTTGCATTAAATTTGCAGATTTGAAAAACTGATTATGTATTTCTCACTTATTGTTTAAATAAAAATAGATATTTCCATTTTTATTTCTCAAATGTATCATAAATCAATTTATTATGAACAATAAATAAGCTGGCAGTTACTATGCTTAATATAGTACATAACTGAAGTATTAAGTAAAAAATGTAGAAGTATTTTAATATTAATATCAAACATTAACTCATGTATACATACATATATATTGAGGCACATGGACCAGAGAGATTATTTAATGAACTGTGTTGAGAGGCCAGGATTTGAACTCTAGAACTGACATAGTTCCACGTGCACCCTAAGGTATATCATGGCCTTCCCTTCATAAAAGAAGTTATAGTAAATTTGAGGTGGTTTTCCTCAGGTCAATGTTTTGTGTCAATAAATAACAAAATGATACCATTTGAACTAAATACCAAGGTAATAAATAGAATAGAATAATAGAGACAGTAAACCAGAATAGTAAGGATGCCTGATTTTAGAAGAACATCGCAACTGAATTCTTAATGCTAAATGGTACACAGTGTGAATGACTATCTGTGGTTTGAACAGCAATAGAAGAAAGTTGAAATCTATGTGAATTTTTGTTTAGAGAAGGTACACACAAAGTATCAATAAATCAGTAATTTTCTCTTAAGAAATAATTATGCTATAATTAAAACAGCAGATTTTCTTAAAAGAATTATTTTCTTCAAAGTCATTTTGTTAAAACATTGATGATAAACATTCAAGGCCAGTTAATATTTGAAGAAATAATGTTATTTCCAGGATTCAGGTATACTTTTATTTTTCCCTCTTTTTTATTAAAACACTGTGATTTACAAAGTAAAAAAGGTTTTCATAATACTGTTGATATAAAGACTCATACTTCAACAGCACTCCCACCACCAGTGTGTTCCCACCACCAAAGACCCTCTTTTCCCACCCACCTCATTCCCCATGCCTGCTCCCTCAGCTGGCACTGATTATATTGACCGTTAAAAAACACACACATAGCAATGTTATTGATGAATCCAGTTTCTTTCCTATTTTGGTTATGGGAGAATCTGACAAATTCTGTTCCAGAATTTACTTTCTGAGTTTCTAGAACATGGTTGGTTCCACTAGTTTGATGTTCGACACGACTGCTTGCAGTCATGCGACTCAGGGAGAGCTGGAAGGTAGCTCTCCCCAACGTGTCTGATTCCCTCCATGATGACAAATAGCCCAGAGTCAGTTCATAGGAGGGAAAAGGGGGACCCCGGCTCCATCTCCACAAACACTCAGTGATTTTCACCTCCAAGAACTGCCTACCTGGGCTTAAAAGCGGCTGCTTTGTTTTATGGGGCTCTGGGTGAGCTGGGTTTGAAATTGGCTTCTCTCTTGGGTGGGGCTCTGATGAGCTGTGGAGTCCAAACGTTATAAATGTCTGTGATTAGGTGAGTCAGTTTCCTCTGACTGCTTTTGAGGCCCTACTGAGATGGTGGGCTGCAGGATTCAAGTATTCTTTCATTTTTATGTCATGTTTTGCAAGAACCTATTCATGGCATTGAGGAACGTACATGACTATTTCAGATTTTTGTGCCATTTTTCACAGGCAGTTCACTGCACAACCTAGAGCTAAACCTGGGGCCAGAGAGACAGTATAGCTGGTAAGGTCCTAGACTTGAACATAGTGGATCTGGGTTTGATCACCTACATAACATGTGGTCCCCTTTCCTGGCCAGGAGTCATCCCTAAGCACAGAGTCTGATCACAGTTGTGCATAGCCCTAAAGCAAAACAAACAAATATGAAAGAAGAGGTATGCATGATTTACATTAGTCTTAATATAAGTGACAGAACTGACCCACTAACCCACATCCTTTCCCTGCATTCAAGCCACATCACTGAAACAAAATGGTGACTCTAAATATGATGAACAGCCATTAAGGGCAATATCAAAATGAGCCTTGCTGGTGATAGAAAAATGAAACTTGGGGAATAGATAACAAGATTTGAAATTGAGTCCTGAAGGAATTTGTTATATTGGTTTTAGTGATGTTTGAATTAGAGAACCAAAGAATGCCTTCCTTATCAGCGGATTGTTCTTACCTTCAATTCTCTTTCATGATATGTTTGATAAGGGAGGAGCTTTGAGTAAGCTCAGTAAACTTCATCTGCAGAGAGGCAGTGCTAAGTGTTCTTCAAGACTTATTTTGTTCCCATGTTTGTTTCTTCTTGCTGTTTCTGTGCAGCTATCCAGGTGACTCTGCCTAAGTATGCAGTATATTAGAAAATATAACCTGGTTTGGCAATCACCTCCTGCTCCCTCCTAAAATAGACACACCACACCCAAATTTCGCTTTGCCTTTCAGCCAACAGGATCCCAAACTCTTATTTCTCCCCACCATTGCTGCCATGCTCGACCTACCTACACTTCCAAGGATAAAAAGAGCACTTCAAAACTCTACA